>SNQJ01S0003279.1:66648-82206 GCA_010110895.2 Picea sitchensis | reverse complement strand
GTGACCGACCTCAGAAATCATTGTAAGTTGATTTGTATTGAAGCTAATGAAAAAAAGATACTTTTCCCGTCCCGCATACGTGAATCTCATATATGATATTTGATTTATGTTTTTATCTCTAACCCTATAATAGATCAGTAGCATGCATGCATAGTATTGTTTGATTGCAGGAAGCTTTGTGGAAGGAGCAGCAGCGGCAAAAGGACAAGAAATTCAATGGAGGATCTACTTCAGCCGTCCGGAAAAAGGTTGGTTTATTCTTCTCTTGTATGCATGTGAAGAAAGAGGTTTTAGATTCGGGTAGAAGGTCAAAAGTTAAGTCTTAAGGGTCATTTTATGCGTATAAGTTTAGAGCCCTAGCTTATTAGTCCGTAGGGTAGAATACCCAACAACAGAAGGACATTTAGAAAATACAACATCAAGAAGAACGCAGTCCATTTTGGCATACCAATCTTGAGGAGCTTTCTTAAGACCATAAAGAGATTTCTTAAGGTGACAAACAAGGCTGGAGTCATTCTAGACATAGTCAGGAGGTTTTTCCATGCATATTTATTCTTGCAAATCCCCATGCAAGAAGGTTGATTTAACATCCATCTGATGGACCTCCCATTTATGTGAGGTGACAAGGGAAAGAACAAGGCAAATGGAATTCATTTTGGCTACAAGGGAAAATGTTTCATTATAGTTAATGCCTTCAACTTTAGAAAATACTTTGGAAACTAACTGGGATTTGTGTCTTTCAACACTTTCATCTGATGCATACTTAGTTCTATACAACCATTTACATCTAACAAGTTTTCTTCCTTTCATAAGAGGTACAAGATCCCAAGTACTGTTTTCCATTAAAGAACAATACTCTTAATTCATTGTTGTATCCCAATTTGGACGACCTAAATTTTCTGCAAATGTCTTTGGATCAAGAGTATCTAAAACTTGAGCCAAAAAAGAAGAGGCTCTTTGGAACTCTGAATGTGTTCGAAGATGATATGAAGGATCACCATAAATATCACCAACTGCTTCTCAAGTTGAACGAGCCCATTGGGGAAGTTGTGGTGTTGGTGTAGGTTCATGTTCAATAGACTCATGAAGAGGACGGTGAGCAGGTGGAGGTGGATTTTCATCCTCACTATCATCATATGAAGAAGAAGAAACCATAATAGGAACAAAATATGGCACAAATGCCAAAGATGGCTCACATGACGAAGAAGGCACAAACGATGAATTAGGCTCACAGGCCAAGATATTTTCATCAAATTTAAAATCTCTTCTAATAATAATTTCATTAGAATAAGGTTGAAGAAGTCTATAACCTTTGACATCTTCAAAATATCCAAGAAAAATACACTTCTCACATTTTAGGCTGTAAATATTTCCTTTTCTCATTAGGAATGTGAGCCCATGTTTCACTACCAAATGCACGGAAGTGGCTTACATCTAGCTTGATTTTATTCCATGCTTCTTCTGATGTTAGAGCCTTAGTGGGAGTGTGATTTACTATGTAATTTGCATAGTTAATGGTTTTCTCCAATAATTAAGACTTAATCCCTTAGATTGGATCATACAATTAGCCATTTCTTTTGATGTGCGATTCTCTCTCAACAATACCATTTTGTTGTGGTGTATATGGAACAATATGTTGCATTTGGATTCTCTATGTAGTGTAGTAACTTGTAAAATTGTTGTTCACATATTCACTTCCATTATCTATTCTTAACCTTTGAAGTTGATGTCTATATTTTTTTTCTACAAGGGCCTTGTAGGCCAAAAAACTTGTCAAAAACTTTGCTCCTAAATTTTAAGAAGTAAACCCAAGTGTGTCTAGAGAAACCATCGATGAAATTAAGAAATACTTGCACCCAGAAAAGGAAGGAGAAGAAAGTGGATCACACAAATCACTATGAACAAGCCACAAAGGGTCCGAGGGGTGCTAAGAGGTATGTTTGTCAAAGCTATCCCGATGATGTTTATTGAGAACACAACTAACACAAACACCATCTTTGCAATAAATAAGAGGAAGACCAATCACCATTTGTTGATTACATAGTTGTTGCAATGAGCGATAGTTTAGATGACCAAACTTCTCATGCCAAAGTTTTTTCAAGTCATCACTATGAGAAACAAAAAATAATGGAAAAGATGATGACCCAAAGTTGTCAAACTTGTACAACTTGGTAATATCATCAACCATTCCAGTTGCAAGAACATGCTTAGGATCTTTTAGATCCTTGATTACAACTTGGTGAGGTGAAAAATCTACTGTTTTACCTTCACTTGAATGTGTGATTTGATACACTGATAGAAAGTTGCAGGAAAGACTTGGAACACATAATACATCATTGAAATGACTATTATCTACCTAAATTATTCCAAATGCTACAACACTAAGATATCTATCATCACCAATTTTTTTTTCTTGGTGTTACATTCATTAAGAGTAGAAAATATGGATTTATCCTTAGCCATATGATAAGATGCTCCAAAATCAATAAGCCACTCATTAGAAGAACACGTATAAGTTACATTGAAGGAGAAACTAGAAGAAAAAAGTGCATGTCCATGAGAAAAAGAGTAGAAGAAGAAAAATCAATACCGTTGTTGTGCTTCTTCATCGTTGCTTCCAAAGCTTCCATCTTCTTGAAACATTTGTACTCCACATGACCATCTTTCCCAAAAAAGTTACAATGTTTGTCAGTCTTCTTATTTTTCAATTTTGCTCCTTTGTAACCATTAGGAGAAAAATTTGGCGGAGAGGGTTTGGGACCATTATTTTGCTTGTTGTTGTGGCGAGGATGTTTCTTCTTGGGATTCTTGGATTTATATTTATGTTGGGCCATTAATACTTTGTTGGATGTACCTGTAGTGCTGATCAATCCAAGTTGCACAAGCTTATCTTGCTCTCAAATTAGAGAATCACAAAAGGATTCAAGAGAGGGTTCTTTATAAGCACTCCCTAGAGCTTCTTTAGTGGCATAAAAGGTAGATACAAAAATAGAATATGCACTACCAATATTAGAGAAAATAACACATATGCATCGATCTTCCTTTAGATCTAGTTGACACTATATACACAAAATTCTAAGTGTTTTGAACTTAGATAAGTAATATTCAATGCAAGGAAAATAATTTAGACTTAAATTCATTAATTGATTTTCTAACTAGTTAGCTCGAATAATATTATGTTTACCAAGCACAACTTCAAGCTTTTCCCAAGATTTATCTGGGCCCTCAATTCCTTGAAGGTGAAAACTTAAATTAGGATATATGGATATGCCGATTAATCCACACGAGTCATCATTCCTATTAACCCATTGGCATACTTGTAATCATCAGTGGGTTCTTATTCTTTTCCCAAGGTAATCCAACACAATCCTTTACTTCTTAATACATCCTCCATATGGGATTTCCATGATAAGTAGTTGGTACTAGTAAACAAAAGATCACTGGGATAATCCATATTAAATATACAAATAATATGGATTTAAAATCTAAAATTGATGATATGGATGGAATGATCTCGGAAAAAATAGGTTGTTTAAAAAAAATAGCACTGAAAACAAATTTTGGATGTGAAAGTTATGCCATTTCAAAAAAATGCATAAATGGTAACCAAATAGTCATGTGACAAATATAAGTTGGTCCACACGGTGATACCCCTCCTTCTAATAACCTCACTTTTACAAATAAGTTTCTTATGAAGTGACCGACATATATAAAATAAGTGGATATCACTTTTACAATGAAATTACTTTATAAATGAAAGTTGCATGCAAAATAAATAACTTAAAATAAAATATTAAAGATAATTATAGTGATTCACTTTTATAATTTAAATGAAATACACTTTACAATGGATGCATGAACTTTTTCAAAAAAAAAGTAACAAATAAGATACTTGATCTCAAGACCTCTTACTTAATAAAGCAACTGTTAACCAAGTGAGCTAGTGCAAAGCACACTATATTGTTAAGAAGGAGGATTGGGGGTGTTGTTTTTGTTGTTGTGGAAGACGGCCTTAGGAGAGTGCTCATAAATTATTTTTTTTCACACAAGAAGAAAATTTCTCTTCTCGATGACAACAAGGGTTAGATCTTAGTTAGCTTACCTGGAAAATGCAAATTTTCCCTGTATTTATTATTTACTGAGATCACATAGAGCACACGACAAAGAGCATATGTAGATAGGAAAACCCTTTCTGCTCTGTTTATAATTTTCCGAGATCGTATAAAGCATAGGGAAAAGAACATATGCAGATTGAAAAGAGTAGAAACCCGGAAATAAAAAAACATAAAACCGAAATATTATCTCTGTAAAAATTTAAAAGGGCGTATTAAGGCTTTATACCTCCAGATTTGACTGAAATGGTAGTATCTTGGGAAAATAGAAACCTTTTCAAGTTAAATAAAAGGCGTTCCTAACTAAAATGAATGCTCTGGACACAATGGAACTATCGTCTCAGCTTAGTAATGTATAAAAATGGTAGAAACTAGAGACGCAACAACACGGCTTCAAGATCTCAATCTACAATGGGAGCAGGTCTTCAAATGAATTATTATACCATGTTCAACAACACATGTATTTCAACAAAGGATGAAAACCTTCAATAACCACTCAAACAATTAGATCAAAGATCAACTCACCGATGTTTTTACATTGTAAAACCCCTATGGGGAAACATCCACGACCCCAACCAACGTGGCCACATGGAGTAATTTATTAATGCAAAATAAGACATTATAGAGAGATTTACAAGATAGTTTATCAAAATTGATCATCCACAAATGAACCTCCATGATATTTAAATAGATATTATGGACCAATCGAGTGTTAAGCCAGAAATTGATGTAGCTGTTAATATCGATGAGAATATGAACCGTCATATCACTCTATGTCGGGAACATATTGCGACTTTCGGATTACCTGACTACAAATGCATACAAATGCATACTAAAGAAACACACTTTTACCTAGCGACACATTAGACCAAGTTGATCTTAACTAAATCCTAAGACTCTAAATATCCTAACACCTTTTACATCATCACTACTCCAAGACCTTTTCCCAAAGAATCACATTCCAACACAAAAGTCTTATTGAAATTAGGCACTGCTAAGATGGGTGTAGTGCACATGGATTCCTTTAAAGTGTAAATATTTGCTTGATGGGATCATTCCATAAAAATGCACTCTTTTTTAGTAGGGTGGTTAAGGGGGTTGGATTTTGCTTCTAATTCTTCACAAACTTCTTATAGTAGCTTGTAAGTCCTAAGAAACCTTGTAGGATTTACAGAGTCTTTGGGTATGGACAATCCTACATGGCATTAATTTTCTTAGGATACACTCGTAGCCTGTCCTGACTAAAAATGTGACCCAAGTATTCAATCTCTGAAGCACCAAAGCACATTTGGAACTTTCAAGGAACAACTGGTTATCCATAAGGAGTTGCAGAACTTTATAAACATGTTCAATATGTGATTCCTAGGTTTTATTATAAATCAAGATATTACCAAAAAATTGTGTAGGAAGGGCCGTAAAATATTTTTCACGAGGATATGGAAGGTGGATGGGGCATTGTAAATTCCAAAGGGGATCACTAAAAACTCACATTGTCATTCATGTCTATGGAAAATTGTCTTAAGAATTTCAATCTCCTTCATCCATATCTGGTGTAACACCTTGTTTCCCCCAATTTGTAATTAGTCATAAAATAGGAATTTCCATGCTAAGACATGTGGAAAATGTAAATGTATTATTGTTTGAGTTGCCAATAACTCACTGTGGGGGTGAAGCCTTGAAAGTACTGGCCATGATATCACTAGAGGAAGAATGTGAAAACTATATGAGAGGGTTCATTATATCAAATAGCCCCAAATTTCCCTTGATATGGATGATAAACCTCCTTCGGATCCCAAGGAGAGAATTCAGTTAATGAAGAAAGGACCGGTGGTTGAATTGTCAACCACCCCCATGAATGGGACCATAGTATAGCTTCAAAACATCAACCCAAATTATCGCAAGGTCTGGCATACCAAGCAGACCCGATCTTCCTAATGACAAAAGAAAGGTAAGATACATACACACGAGAATGGGAAGATAAGAGGGGCAAGAGAGAAAACGAGGGTGCAAGCTGGTAAGAGAGATGCGCGAAGCTCTCCAGGGGGATAATGAATAGAAGGCCATGAGATTGATGCTGAGTGAGCATCTGATAAACCTCTCTGAGGCCATAACACAGAGAAATCCCTGAAAGTTAGTAGAGAATAGAACCCAAGCAGAAGCTAGAACAGAGAAAGGATCCTTGAGAACTGTGAGAGTTCCCTGGTGATATCATGGCTTGGCACGGGGGTGGCCAGAGTGATAAGATTGAATTCATATGAGCCTATGGTAGGGTGGAAGGACGAACACCCAAAGTCAGTTAGTTGGCTACTACATGTAATAGATAAGTAATCACATATCTTGTGTATTTAAGCGGTACTGTGAGTTAAGTTGGATATCCTATGAATATTGCAGGGATGGTTATGTTTGCTTAATGATTTATATTGTATTTCCTTCTTTTGTATCTGCCTGAATGCCAAATTAGGAAAGTAGGAAATCATATGGATAGGACATGTTTTATACTCCTAAATGCTTGCATTCTATGGTGGATTAAGCCAGAGCCACAAACTGTGAGTTCGTCAACCTTAGGTATGGTTTCATGTATGCATGTCGACCCTCCCATTGTTATGAGTCCCTTGGAGGACAAAGTGGGTTAAGCTCAGGAGAGGTAGTGCAGATACTCACAGGTTCTCTACAAGGCTAGCAGAGACCAAGAACCACTCAAGTCCTAGACTTAATGAAGGAGCACAAGAGATGTGAAAAAGATCCTTATAAGTGATTAAGTCTAGGAGAAAAAGCGCAATGCTCTTAAGTCCTTCATAACCGACGAAGCTTAGGAAGAATAGCGAGTTTCAAATATTGAAAGGGAATATCCTTTCGTTTGGAAGATGAACGGACGAGATCCTTTCAGAAGGATCTGAGGCCTATCACGACCATTAGATTTGAAGAGGGAGCACAGGTGTTAACGCCTCGACTCCTTCAGTCTTCGCAAGTAGCGATGAATTCTGATCGTAGATCCAAGGATCTATCGGGACCCTCCTTGACCGTCGATATGACACAAGTGGGTTAATACAAGGAGTGAGCCAGAGTGGACTTATTATAAGTCTAGAAGCTTAGGAGAGATAACATTTTAAGAAACACAAACGAGACCCGAAGTCTAGGGTTCGTCGAAGGATCAAAGGTCATAGCCTTTGGCACTTAGAGATTTGAGAAATCCAAAGTGTAGGAGGAGATGAAATTTGGGCCGTCAGATCAGAGTGTGAGGACCAACAACCATTGGATCCAGGAAAGGTGCACGGGGTTTAATCCCTTTAAAAGTGTACATAAGAGTCGTGGAAACTCGTGAAATCCAAACTCATGAAATTGATCCTAGCTGTTGGTGCTGGGAAGGACACGTGGTGAAAGATCAACATTTCACTGATTCACACGTCAGGGATTTTGAAGGCAAGACTAGTGGAAAATCATGAAATCCAAACTCGCGAAATTGATACTATCCATTGGTGCTGGGAAGGAAACGTGGCTAAATATCAACATTTCGCTAATTCGCACGTTGGGGATTTCAAAGGCAAGAGTCGTAGAAACTCGTGAATTTCGAACTTGCGAAATTGAACACAGCCATTGGATTACGGGAGGATCGTAGACCGTTGGATCTGGTAGTTCGAGAGTTTGCGCATCTGAAATATTATGGGTTGGTGCAACCAAAACCATCGAACCCAAAGTCATGAAATAACGTGGATCATTGATCTAAGGATATATCGAGATCCACCTTGACTGTTGGATCTGCTAGTTTGGGAGTTCATGCATCGAGAAGATTACGGGTTGGTGCAACCAAAACCCCCGAAACCCGAAGTCATGAAATAATGTGGATCATTGATCTAAGGATCTATCAGGATCCACCTTGACCATTGGATCTAATAGTTCGGGAGTTCGCGCATCGGGAAGATTACGGGTTGGTGCAACCAAAGCCTTGAAACCCGAAGTCTCGAAGCACTCTGGATCGTAGATCTAAGGACCCTTCAGTACCCCTCTCAACCGTTCGATCGAGGAAATGTGGGTATCATATCGAGAGCACATAGGGATGCACGTGTCAAACGATGGTGTTGCCAGGTGTGGTGCAACAGTGGAACCCCATAAGGAGATTGTGAACCGTCCATCACGATAGGACACGTGGTGGGAGATAAAAACTTCACTAACTCATAATTGGAGAGAGTCAAAGGAAGATTTGTTCGAACTCGTGAAGTCCGCACTCGCGAGTTAATTTGAGCCGTTAGATCATGGAGAATTATGAGTCGTCGATCTGACATCGGGAGTTCGGGGATCGGGAAAACAGAGGTGAACTCCTTTCCAATTCCCCGATACACAAAGTCCCAAAGTTCCTTTCGGATAGGCGTATGGTCACATGCCATGGTCACATGAGAGGAAGGGGATTATTCAAGAGACTAGCACCCTTTATGCATTTTTCTCAGGATCAGAAAAGGCGGCTCAAGGAAAAGCATGTGAAGGTTGTCTCAAAGCCTGTGCTAGGGGATTAAAAGGACCTACATATTTGTTTTGTGGAGGTTCCAGCAGGGACCCAAAGAGCTACTTTATCTTAGGAATAAGAGACGATCCATTGACTGGGAGGTCAGCAGGCCCCGCTGAGTTGGAAGCCTGCGAGCTGTATGAGGGAAAACAATTTTTTTTATTATGTCCTATCGTGGGTGTGTTACAAATTGGTATCAGAGCATGGTTACAACACTTGGTCTACTTAGGCTCATGGATGAGTCGCATAAGGAGATATTGTTATCTGCATTTACTCCTTAAGAAGAAGGACTGCAGATTGAACTTGTGATTTTGGGAATTCTTGTTGAATTTCAGCAGAAGAATTTCTTTAACCTTTTGTCAAAGTGATAAATACTCTTACCAGAGTAGGGATATGATAATTAACATTGATAATAAGACTTGAATGTGGATAGCTGAAGGTGGCAGGGTTCTTTCAAGGACAACTGAAGCCTGAAGGATGGATGACCTAGTGTTCGTAACACTGCTTCTAGGCATGGGAAGTTGGAACTCCATGCACTGATGATGGTGGATTGTATGATGGTTAATACCTTTGTGGGCTTAAAGGAAATCTGATAGGATCAGGTAGGATCCTTGGCAGTTATAGTTACTTCTTTATATTAAAATCGGAGTATATAACTCCTCATGACCAGAGAAAAGTGAGATGGGTAAGACCCTATGGACGCCAAGGCAAGGAGGTTTTCTTGCTAAGACGTTGTCACATAAAGAGGAAAGTGACCCTAGTTGGTTATAGCCATGAGATAAGGCAACACCAACACGAGGTATGACTATGAGATTAGTCCTATAAGTGATTGAAACTTCAAACTAAAGGACACTAATGATGAAATTAAACTATCAAGTGAATGCATTAGGTAAAAAGGTGCAATAGATGCACCTACATATACACGAATGTGTATACATGATCATAAGTATGCTTGGAAGATCCTTGGAAAAAGGATATAGAAGTCAGATATGTCCATGTGTGTGAATGACATGGAAAAGGTGTAAGAAATAAGATAGTATGATGAATACTTAGTTGTGTGTGTATGGTTGAGTGCATGGATTTAATGCATTGTGAAGCTTCTTGATATGAAGCCTGATATTAATACCAGTTAGGTACGAATGATATTAAATGTGCAAGTCATGATGCAAATGTATGATGTAAGAATATAGGTATACTAAGGGCATGAGGTGACTGCCTAAATGAGGGAAATATAAAGCAAGAATCACTCTTGTCTAGATCAAACAAATACTATGGATGCATGGTTGACTCCATTCTGAAGAGTCATGGAAGATCTGTTCCAAGTAATAGCTTGAGGGGAATGTATTCCCTTTCCTCAGGGAATACTAATATAATTAGATAGAAGGGTAAATGAGCAAATATGATATGTTGTCATAATAAGAGGCAAATGCTTATGCCTTTGAGAATCACATGAGAAGGATTGTGAACAATCCTGAGTTGATTGATCTTAAAAGTAAAGATGTATGTGGGTTGTGAAATATACCTATGACAACTACACATAGGCTTAGGATGATGAATATGGTTAAATACATCATGGATGTAAGTTAACAAAAACATAATAGATATGGATACATAATTAGGTACATGACAAGGATGCATGTTTATATTCCTTAGGGAATATTGGGTAAATAGATAATGATGGATATGCAATAAGGAAATTGCATGCTGAAGGAGTTCCCCATGGAGAAACTGTGTGAAGACTCTGTCAGGAAAAAAAAGACACAACCTTAATGATTGCTGAGAGTTAAGCAGTGAGCCACAAGATTATATATATATATATATTTACCCACCGGAATCCTGGATTACATTTTGAAAAACATCACATAATGAGTAGAAGACTAATAAATGAATATTGACCATTCTGATAACCAAATGGTAATGTGCTGGATGCACAGGTTCATGATCCATTATGAACAAAAATTTTGCTATTAAAGCATGCTGTTGTATTCCAAAAAGGGGTTAGGGTGAGGCCTAACCAAGGATGCTCAGGAAAAGGGCAGAAAGATCACAATAAAAAGTAGATTGCATAAGTAAAGGAGGAACACTTTCCTAACCCTAAGAACCCTAAATTGTTTAACAAAGTCGTAGGATTAAAAGAGAAATTGTGGAAATCGGTATAGTTGGTAAAAGGCAAGTAAACTCCCCGAGTGTGATTAAATGAATAAATGAGTACGTTTAATTGATTAGGCTTTGTTGAAGCCATGATTAAGAAAAGGTAGTGAGGCCTTAGAGATAACTCGACTGGGATGAAAAGTCCTAGGCGGTGTATAAAGAGTTGGAAGAAGGGGAGAGTCCTCAATTATTCCTTGCTGAGTATTATGTTTTCTCATGAATGAGAAAACTGATTTACTAATAAAAGTAAATGTTTTGACACCATAGTGATAAGTATTGTGTGGCTGAAGATACAATCAAAATCTGTTATGTTGCACTTGTTGAAACATTTGAGGATAATGTGATGAAGTGCATGAAGATATGCTAGGACATTTTGAAGATGATTTATGAATTCGAATGTTATGATACATGCATTTGTTTTAATATTACAACTAATGTAATTGTGACTATGATGATGCATTCTATGTATAGAAATGAATTGGAGCTATTGAGGAAGACATTTTCCAATGATGGGCAACCTCAAGCAAAGGGTGACCATGGGAAGGCTGCGGTCGAACGATTGTTGACAGTACTGTGAAAACTCCGCTAAATCACTGATGATGAGGTAAAAATTAGAAAGAGAGTGCTAGTAGTCAAGAACAGGTATAAAAATGTTCATGCTTATGTGTCTTAGGTTATGAAAGGATTCGGGTGAGAATCGATTCCAAATTTTTTTATTGTCTCATGTTATACACAAAATTTGAGAGGGTAGTTGTATTCCATGGATACCCAAGTAGGGTATGATTGGGTAAGAAGAACCTGAATGTTGGAGGTGTGAACCTCTGCAACGAAGACTAATTGTATGATGCAACAACATTTGAACCAAATGATCTCTGTTGACTCAAAATGTCAAAAACCTTTACTAAGAGAATTTCTTGGGTGGCCATGCGTGTTGGCACCCTGGTTATTAATGAAGGAAGAATGCTTAAAGGAATTCATGTGAAACTATTGAGTTTCATATGTACTGATTTGGGAACGTGATCAGCCTATAGAAGGAACCATGGTCCTGCAGTAAGAGTGAATGAAAACGAATAAGCCATATGATGGAAAGTTTGGTTAAATTCCAACACACCATGGCCAAGAACTGGTCATAAAGTATGACAAACTTGAAATCAATGCAAGAGTGCATTGGGTATGAATGTGGCCATTAATACGGGCACATTTGTTAAATCCTTTGAAATGCTGAACTATGTTTTGAAAGGTTTGGTATGTTGAAAAGAGGCATAGGTAAGGAATGGGATTCCTTTTTTATGTCTATGTAGATGTGATGAACTGTCAGTATGAATGGTTTTGAATACCTATATATATATACATGGATGCATGAGAGACTAACAATTTGTTTGGCTATGGAAATAATGAATTGCATGAAGCAAAGGGTCATGGATATGGCAGTGATGTAAGCCATAAAGAAGACCAATTGCCTGCTGAGCCAAACTGCAAGGAATGGTATTTTCCTTTTTGAGAAAGTGAATTTGATTGTTGGTATGCACAACTCTGAAATTGTTTGTGACGACGTTATACAGATATAACAAAATATATGTGCCTGGGGAACTAACAATCTGTTTGGCTGATTGAAGTTGAAAGTGCAGGAAGTAAAGGGGTATTGGATATGACAACGTTGTGAGCCCATAAGGAAGACCAATTACCTACTGAGCCAAACCACTATGGGAAGGAAAGTCCCATAATTATGAATCTAGTTCCTGTGCGGAACAAATATGAAAACAAAATACAAAATTTGGAAATTTGTGGGTGACAAATTTACAAGAAAATTTTGAATTTAAAAATTTATAATGATGTCTCATGAATTTCTGTATACCTGTGATACAAGTGAGAAGGAGAGTAACCTTTGACCCTAACTTTCACTGAGCAGGAAGAAAATATTTGTCCAGAAAGGATAGATGATGAAAAATGGATATTTCTGAGCCATGAGAACCCCGTGAGAAGCCATGATCGCCTAAAATACATTGTGTTGAGGTAACGCAAGCTAGAGGGACACCTCGAATGTAAGACTCGATAGAGTCTCTGGAATTTTTCTTGTGTGAGAAAACCATGGCAGGGAAAGATGGATCACCTGAGGGACTGTATAGTAGTGAAGGGGATGCCTGAGCCTGGGCCTGGAGGGTGAGTGACCACAAGGTAGAGGAGACCTTAATAGTTCTTGTAAACTATTGGGATCATGCACACGGTGGGTAGTTCTTCCTGTGCGAGAAAACCTTGGCAAGGCAAGAGGGATCACCCGAGGGACTATATAGCAGAGAAGGGGATGCCTGAGCCTAGGCCTGGAGGGTGAGTGACCGCAAGGAATATGAAACCATGATAAGTTCTTGTAAACTATTGATTGGGGTCATGCACCCAATGGGTATGTCAAGGAAAAACAATGAGCTGGATAAAAAAATAACCATGTGGATACAAATCCACAAAATGCGCAGACAATTATTGTGCTAAGATTATGAAAATTTTACTAGAAATTTTTATGCGATGTTTTCGCATGAGACTATGATTAACGTGCTTGTTATCCAAGAATTATTGAAATAGGTGACCAAGATTAAGGGTCTGAAAAAGAGCCTGACCGAGAAAGAAGGATCAAGATGTCTGAAACAACTAAATGAGAAAGGCATGACATGTGTTTTTGAGAAAGAACATCGAGGACAGTGTTCCTTTAAGGGGGAGGGAATTGTAACACCCTGTTTCCCCCAATTTGTAATTAATCATAAAATAGGAATTTCCATGCTAAGGCATGTGGATAATGTAAATGTATTATTGTTTGAGTTGCCAATAACTGACTGTGGGGGTGAAGCCTTGAAAGTACTGGCCATGATATCACTAGAGGAAGAATGTGAAAACTATATGAGAGGGGTCATTATATCAAATAACCCCAAATTTCCCATGATATGGATGATAAAACTCCTTCAGATCCCAAGGAGAGAAATCAATTAATGAAGAAAGGACTGGTGTTTGAATTGTCAACCACCCCCATGAATGGGAGCATGGTCTAGCTGCGGAACGTCAGCCCAAAGTACCGCAGGGTCTGTTAGACCAAGAAGACCCGAGCTTCCTTCTGACAGAATAAAGGTAAGATACATACACATGGGAACGAGAAGAGAAGGGGGGCAAGAGAGAAAACGAGGGTGCAATCTCGTAAGGGAGATGCACAGAGCTTTCCAGGGGGATAATGGATAGAAGGCCATGAGATTGATGCTGAGTGAGCATCTGATAAACCTCGTCGAGGCCATAACATAGAGAAATCCCTGAAATTTCACAGAAAACAAAACCTAAGTAGAAGCTGGAATAGAGAAAGGATCCTTGAGAATTGCGAGAGTTACCTGGTGATATCATGGCTTGGCACGAGGGTGGCTAGAGTGCTAAGAGTGAATGCCTCTGAGCCTATGGTAGGGTGGAATGATGAACACCCACAATCAGTTAGTTGGCTACTACATATAATAGATAAGTAATCTCATATCTTGTGAATTTAAGTGGTACTATGAGTTAAGTTGGATATCCTATGAATGTTGCATGGATGGTTATGTTTTCTTAATGATTTATACTGTATTTCCTTCGTTTGTATATGCCTGAATGTGGAATTAGGCAAGTAGGAAATCATATGGATAAGACATGTTTTATACTCGTAAATGCTTGCATTCTTTGGTGGCTTAAGCCAGAGCCACGAACTGTGAGTTCGTCAACCTTAGGTATAGTTTCATGTATGCATGTCGACCCTCCTATCGTTCTGAGTCCCTTGGAGGATGAAGTGAATTAAGCTCAAGAGAGGTAGTGCATATACTCACAGGCTCTCTGCGAGGCTAGCAGAGACCAAGAACCACTCAAGTCCTAGACTTGATGAAGGAGTGCAAGAGATGTGCAGAAGATCCTTCTAAGTGATTAAGTCCAGGAGAAAGAGCGCAATGCTCTTAAGTCCTTCATAACTGATGAAGCTCAGGAAGGATAGCGAGTTTCAAATATCGAAAGGGAATATCCTTTCGTTTGGAAGTCTAACGGACGAGATCCTTTCGGAAGGATTCGAGGCCTATCAAGACCATTATATTTGAAGAGGGAGCGCAATTGTTAACACCTCGAATCCTTCATTCTTCACAAGTAGCGATGAAATTTGATCATAGATCCAAGGATCTATCGGGACCCTCCTTGACTGTCGATTTGACACGAGTGGGTTAGTACAAGGATTGAGCCAGAGTGGACTTATTCTAAGTCCAGAAGCTCAAGAGAGATATCGTTTTAAGAAATGCAGACAAGACTCGAAGTCCAGGGTTCATCGAAGGATCAAAGGTCGTAGCCTTTGACACTTAGAGATTTGAGAAAGCCAAAGTGCAGGAGGAGATCATATCTGGGCCGTCAGATCGGAGTGTGAGGACCAACAACCATTTCATCCAGGAAAGGTGCACAAGGTTTAATCCCTTTCGAAACTGTACATAAGAGTCGTGGAAAATCGTGAAATTGATCCTCGCCATTGGTGTTGGGAAGGACATGTGGCGAAAGATCAACATTTCACTGATCCGCATGTTGGGGATTTCGAAGGCAAGAGTCGTGGAAACTTGCGAAATCCAAACTCGCGAAATTGATCCTAGCCGTTGGTGCTGGGAAGGACACGTGGTGAAAGATCAACATTGTTAAGCCCTAATATTGGCTCATTACCCCTTAATTGGGGCATATTATATTAGTAATGTTATTTTATTTATGTCAGCTTTAGGCCATTAGTTGTAATTATACCTCCTAGTCTCCTATATATACCAAGGAGACATTTTC
>SNQJ01S0003279.1:44929-61401 GCA_010110895.2 Picea sitchensis | reverse complement strand
TCTTGTACTTGAACATTTAAGTGGGGTAAAAGGAGGTTGCCCCCTCGAAGAGGCTTATTATCTGAAATTATCTCTTTTTCAAGGCGTTGAGTACTTTTTCTGAGGTTTTTCTATGCTATATTGATATTTGGTTCTTAACAAACATTTCACTAATTCGCACGTCGGGGATTTCAAAGGCAAGAGTCGTATAAACTCGTGAAGTCCGAACTCGCGAAATTGAACACAATCGTTGGATTATGTGAGGATCACAGACCGTTGGATTTGGTAGTTCGAGAGTTCGCACATCGGGAAGATTACGGGTTGGTGCAAGCAAAACCCCTGAAACCCGAAGTTGTGAAATAAAATGTATCATTGATCTAAGAATCTATCGGGATCCACCTTGACCGTTGGATCTGGTAGTTCGGGAGTTTGCGCATCAGGAAGATTATGGGTTGGTGCAACCAAAACCCCTAAAACCCGAAGTCACGAAATAATGTGGATCGTTGATCTAAGGATCTATCGAGATCCACCTTAACTATTGGATCTGTTAGTTCAGGAGTTCGTGCATCGGGAAGATTACGGGTTGGTGCAACCAAAGCCCTGAAACCCGAATTCACGAAGCACCATGGACCGTATATATAAGGACCCTTTGGGACCCCTCTCAACCGTTCGATTGAGGAAATGTAGGTATCATATCAAGAGCATGTAGGGATGCACATGTTGAACAATGGTGTTTCCAGGTGTGGTGCAATAGTGGAACCCCGGAAGGAGATTCTGAACCGTCCATCGTGATAGGACACGTGGTGGGAGATAAACACTTCACTGACTCACAATTAGAGAGAGTCAAAGGCTGAGTTGTTCGAACTCACGAAGTCCGCACTTGTGAGTTAATCTGAGCCATTAGATCATGGATAATTATGAGCCATCGATCTAACACCGAGAGTTCGAGGATCGAGAAAAAAAAAGTGAAATCCTTTCCAATTCCCCGATACATGAAGTCCCGAAGCGCCTTTCAGATAGGCGTATGGTCACATGCCATGGTCACATGAGAGGAAGGGGCTCAATGAAGAGACTAGTGACCTTTATGTAGTTTTCTTAGGAAGGGAACAGGCGCCTCAAGGAAAAGTGCGTGTAGGTTGTCTCAAAGCTTGTGCCAGGGGATTAAAAGGACCTACAAATTTGTTTCGTGGAGGTTCCAACAGGGACCCGAAGATCCACTTCAACTTAGGAATAAGAGACGATCCATTGACTGGGAGGTCAACAGGCCCTGCTGAGTTGGAAGCTTGCGGGTTGCATGAGGGAAAAAGAGAAATTTTTATTATGTCCCATCGTGGGTGTGTTACATATGGTGGTACCTTGAAAAAGGTCTAGTTTAGTGAAGAAATTGGTACCATGAAGCTTATGATCCAAGAGATCATCAATAATTAGGATGAGAACATGGAAGTTACGACACATGTGTCAATTTCCTTCTTTCTTTAATACCATGACCATGGGTGATGAGTAAGGGATAATACTAGGATGGATGATGATGGCCTCAAATACTTCCCAAATAATATTTTCAATTTCATTCTTATGTACAAAAGGGCACCCCCAAGGACACATATTTGGTGGTTGACTGCCTAGAATTAGGGGAATACCATGAAAGTGTTCACCATGTGAAGGGGGTAAGACACATGGTGTTTCAAATAGTATTGATGCTTAGTAAGGATCAACTACAAATTAGGGTGAATTTCTTGCGAGGGGTTGTCAATAACTTGGATGGAATTGAATTGGGAAATAATGCGAAAGTGGCCATTTTTCGAGAGATTTTCCATATGGTGAGAGATGATAATTTTGAAGGAGCCAAACTTCGTTGCCTTGAGTGTATGTTTATGACCCTCCTGTTGTGGTCGCAACAACCCACTTTTACTTTTTCTTTTACAATCGGAAGGAAAGGTGTACCCTACTAAAATTTCAACCCTATTGCCTAATCCTCTACCGCCTAAACCTAATGTTATCCCTTTGCCTACTTTGAAGGAGTTTGGGGTTTTATCTTGATGGATGATTTTCTTCAATGGGTGATGACTATTCCTCTCGATTTGATGATTTCAAATTTCTTCATGATGACTATTGACCTATGGAGTTTCGTTGACTTTTGTTTCAACTATTCACTGATTCTGAAGTGTTTGATGATACTATGTGTTTGCAAGGTCTGATGTTCTATTGCATGTCCTGGATGAGGTTGTGGCTAATTATTTTTTGATTGACTAATTCAAATTTTGCATCCTCTTGGTGACAATTTATGCTTCATGACTTCATACTTATACTCTCGCATATGGATTCTACTCTTCTATTTTGAATTAGCTTATGTAGTCTTCGAGAACTCATCTATAGTCACCATATTATTGTTCAATAAACCTAACATTCTCTTATAAGTAGTTTTAAAGGTAGGGAATATATTGTTTATTGTATTGGCTAGTCTTCTTTTTATAGCATGACTGATCTCATTCTTTTGTTTTGTAGGAGAAGGTTTGCAAAGCCACTTTGATCACATGACTGCTCCAACCTTGAGAGGCCTGTGGGGGAATCTGTTGATCCATTGCTAGAACCTTGAATTTGATCCTTAACAAGCCTCCTCTTTTTCTATTTCCCTGAGATCCTAAGCTTCCAAAGCCATATGATCCACCTTTCCTATAGACCCATCCCCAAGCCTCTTTGGATTGATTTCTACCTGATTATTCTTTTAGCCTTCCCTCCTTCTCGAAACCTAGGCCCAAGGCCTATTTGGTTTTATCCTTCTTTTCCTCTATTATTTCCTCTAACCAAATATCATAGTTGGATTCTTCTTGTCGAGAGCTGTCCAATGACTATAACCATACTTAAATCCGAGTTCCGGATTGAAACTTATGGCATCTCAAAGTTTCCTAAGTCTTTACTCACCTTTTCCACTGCACTTCTACGTGGAATCCACGTGGTTCCCTCTCACTTGTGCCATCCCACATGGTGTTGATGTGGCACCCATTACATGTCCTCCTCATCATCGAGATCTACCCGCTTCATTTCCACCCCTCATTTCAATCACATACTCCAAAAATGAAGTCAGAGCTTCATCTTCCCTGACATTCACACTCTTCATTGTCGGAGTCCTTCTCCATCGGAGTACATCTAATCATACTATCACAACTCACTCCGATGACCCTCCCCCGATGAATGGTTGGGATTGCATTCCACTTGCTATTCGATTAACGAACTTCATTCGTTCTCGGAGTTGATGGCCTTGTAGCTACAATACCCATAGTAAAAATATTTATTTATGTTTCTCAGTTAGCGAATGTTCCTTTGCTACCTCAGATTGAATCCTTGTCTTCTTGTTTCACATTGCAATGTTGTTCACAGTTGAATTCTTTGGTGAATTATGAAATCTCTTTTGAAGCTAAGCCCCTTCTCCTTCCAAGAAACCAACATCAGAACCATGGGCTTATTACTTTGCAAAATTTTCACAAGCTTCGAGCATATTGCCAAAGCAAAATTCTCCTAAGCCGTCGATCTTTTCCCGAAGTGAATGGTCAGATCTTTTTCATGCAACAATATTCGAGTTATAACTTTGGATGATCATAGTTATCACTCAAAACAATCTCCTTCAAACTCCGAATGAATTTTAATCGTGACCATTGATCATCACTGAAAGTAAGATCCAGATGTTTCACATGAAAAGCATAGCCATGGGGGAATATTCCTATATACCTCTTGTCGATACCTTCAAAATTCACAAATTTTCTGGATGCCAAATGATTAGCTCTAACTACACATCATCACTTTTTCAAGATTTAACCTTCAACATGCGAATCAAAGAAGGAATATTCTTCGATTCTTTTCTTCGATCCCTTTTCACTGACACATTAGATCAGACTACAAAATAGATTCCCCGATGGATGATGTAGATTTCTCCAGATCTGTTGAACGACTAGATCTCACTCTCGAAGTTAATATGTCGGGATGAGAGTCGAACATGAGATAGGAAGACTCTGATGCAAATTTCTAAATGCACACTCTACCATTTTTGAGGTCCGATGGAAAATTGATTAAAATCACTGATTTGGTGGGTTTTATCTTTTGCAAGTTCAAGAATTAAGGGTCCAGATTAACCCACGGGCCTCGTCAATGGCTGTTGAGTGAGAAATTTTAAACAACCATAAATTTTGATACAAATGTCAGAATGAGGCCCATGATACCTTATTGGAAAGGTGTCAGATAGAGGAACACGATGATATGGGTATCTAGGTCAAACAAGTGATATACGACATCATAAAATATAGAAAATTGACAACCACAGATTTGGGGGGAAAAATGGCCATACCACCCTCAAGTAGTCATATCCAGGGTACAAGTAACGAAATCAAGCCCAGGATAGCTCTACAAAAATATGGATAAGAGAATAACAAGATCACATAGAAAATGGGGGAAGATTGAGAATGTAAATTGCTCGAAAATGAAAAACACATACATAACCCAAATTCAGATAAAGAACCAGACATGCATACTTCAAACAATCTTATATTGAGCTACTGACAACAAAATTGAGCCAGCAATAGCTCAACAAAAGTCTGAGACAGAGGCGAACAAGAAAAAATGATACCATTCAACATATTAGAGCCAAAAACGCCCAGAACAATAAAAGAAATTCAGAAAACAACCCAACAGGTAGAGTGAACAATAAATTTAAATAGATATCATTGGTAAACTGTCATAGGGAGATTATAACCACCGGAGAGTCGCTTCAAATCCCATTTGTAACTCCTACATCTACATTTTCGAAATTCCATAGAAATTTGAAATGTAAAAAGACAAAATTAGGGAAAAATGAAACGAATGGTCATGAGAACTTAAGAGTCTCTCTCTTGTTCTATAAAAGGGAGCTAGTTGAATGTATCATGGATTTTTCCCTTTGTAACAAATGATGGTATTTTTACTTCTGAGTAATAAAGATAATGAGGCTTTTTAGAAATTTGTGGCTTTGATAGATGTAGTAGAGACTATTCTTTATGCATTTATCTTCTGCTTGAGTAGATACTAGATTCTGTTTTATGAATTATTTTTGCACTATGTTCAGTTTGCTCATGCTTTCACATGTTTCTTCATGAGGTACATAAATAATGTTATAGATGCATTGTTCAACTATTTTTTTGTGCATTTACAACATTATTACTTTCATTTACCATTAGAATACATGAACTATTTTTGGTTCTGATGATTATCTTTCTCTGTGCTCATTCTATTACTTTTTCTCCCGAGATAGGTTAGAAGTAGTAGGATTAGATTAGTTTTCTTTAGTAAGATTAGTCTTAGGATGATTTAGAACTTTTTGGGGGAAACTCATTGTCTTTCCCCTTTTTCTTCTTTTAATTCTAAGCGATAGTGAGGCCCATAAACTAACGTGAAACTCTACTTCAAATGAGAGTAGGTCTGATTGGGACCTTCCATCGGGCATTTTCCCTCATCTGATTGAACATGTTATTATATCCCATCAACAAAATGGCGCTAGAAGGAGGGCCAGATGAAAAGCTGAGCCTATGGAGTCATTCTAGTTAATTTTTGTTTTAATTTACTAATGGCTCCATCCCAAATCCCTTTATAGAGGTGTTTTTTTGGTAGTGTACCTCCCAAAACTCCTCGAAAGAATTTACATTTCTTGTCGCAACTAAGATTTGATGGCGAAGGTGAAATCTTTGCATCTGAACACACTTTTAATTTCTAGAAATTTTGTGGTTCTCATAATATTACAGATATAAATATCATTTGCAAGTTACTCACTCTCACTTTTGCAGGTCGGGTCAAGGGTTGGTACGAGGATTTGTCGGTCGCATCTATTCACACATGGGAACAATTTATACATGATTTTTCACACGCTTGTGAGAACTATGATTATGATAATTTATGTGCAGAAATTTTAGAGCCTAAGAAGAACACAGATGAATCTCTTGCATATTTTATCATCATATTTAATCATCTTTGATATATATTTCCTTTGGATAATAGGCCCTCTAACAATGATTTGATTTCATGCCTAGTTTCTCTTACTAATGAAACTTATGAGCTAGTGGATAAATAATCTAAATCATGTTTTAATGTCCCTCTACACGCTGATTTGGATTTAAATGAAAATGTTGAAAATATTAATGGTTTAGTTGAACTCCATATGTCTGGGTATTTCTTTATTATGGGGGATATAAACCAGATAGAAAATTATTTTTCAGAAGAGACATATGTATCCTCTCACCATTCTAGTCCCGTTCTTTCCTTGTGATGAGAAAGAAGCCTCTTGTGTAAATTCAAGTTGAATTATTTCTCTAATTGACCGAGAGGAGGGTTTTCATGATGATAATGGGACACTTCGGGTCACATCGATGGTTATGTCAGGTTCTCATTGTTCTATCTCATATTTTTCATAACAAGAAAAGAAGGGAGCTATGGAGAAAAAATTGAAAGTTGATCATTTTGTTAATGAAGAAAATATGGACACACTTAACATGACACCTACCACACCATTGGATAAAGTGGAATTAATTCATGCTTATTTGGATGATCTTGTTGTTACAAGTTCTCCTTGTATGACTAACATAGAACAAGATTGTTTTCCTCTGTTTGATGAATCATTTATTGAAACTTCATGTTCTAACGATTCTTGTAATTTGCTCCTCTCTTCTAACTGTGAATATACTTTGGAATATATTTCAGATTCTCATATTGTGCAAGAGAAAAGCAACTATGTAGATCATTTCATTCAAGGAAAAGAAATAAAGATGCAGGACATACCTCTTTTATCTCAACAATCTATTTTTAACTTGGAAGAGGAAGACCATCTTGAGGAAGGACATACTGATTGTGAAACCACACCTAATGCGGAGCCCACTGATTCACAAGCAATCACCGATGTTCTTAAGGAGGATGAACTACCACTCAGGGAGTCACTTTCTGAAAACTTTTCTGGTTCTAGAGAAGCTTTTAACTCTCTTAGTTTTTCCACTTATTATCACTTGTATCCTAATCTCTTTAATTGTTTAACTTTGTAGGGAGATACTCATGGTCCTATTCAAATAGACTCAATGGGTCTGACCCTTGTTTAAGTACTTGATGGTGGTGATGCGCATTTGGAAGATAGAGAGGATAAGGCCTCTTCCCATGAACTAATTATAACCAAGCCTTATCAACCTTTTTCATGGGATGAAGAGAATTTTGTAGCAAATATGTACAAAATGATGTCTTCTTCTTTCTCTTCTTCAATTTTGATCAATAGAAAATCTTATTGTTGAGGTATCCATTTAATTGATATTGTTGATACTAATGGATCCCACCATTGTTTTGAAGATACGTCTCATACCAAGGTGGATGCCAGTACATGTATATCATTTGATTTCACTAATTTGTCTCAAGTTGAAGGTTGTCCAAAGTATGAGTCCATGAAGGTTTTCCAAGATAATGAGGCACTTCGATCTACACCAATAGTTATTTCAGGTCCTCATTCTTTTAGTTTTTCTTCAGGGATAAAAAACTTTATTAGCGTGAAGACTCCCTCACCGAGCACACTTTATATAAACTCTATGCAGGATTCTCATTTGGCATGCTACTTTCCATCGAATTATTTCCATAAATTCTATGATAGAAGTGCAAGTTGTTATGATAGAATTGAAACATGGTTGGAGACATCTTACTTGGAACGATTTCCCATGAATTATCATTGTCACATATTTAATATAGTGAATAGATTTTATCATGCTTTAATTTTTCCTACTTTTAGTCGATTCTTATTCCAAGCTCTATCACTAATCCTGTGTCTTGAACATATGTCTGTAGGCCCGAGGTTACTTGGATGGCTACATTGGCATTACGACTTTACATAGCTCATTTTTCATCCATTAAGTAGTGTAGGATAGGAGTAGAATGGAATAAATTAGTGTCTTTCCTTTCATAGTTTAACTTTGCTTCCTAGTTTTTTAATTAGTTCTTTGTTTTCCTTTTCTGTTATTTACTGTTGGCTGATCAATAAATGAACTCTCAACAAAGATGGAAAGACATAGAGGGATTTTCCACTAAATTTTCCCTTGGATGGATTTTGAATTTAATTTTTATGTGTGGGGGATTTACTTCATTTCATTCTCGAATTTTTTTATGTGTTGGGCAATTGCCAAATCACTAATTTTTATGCATGATCACCATGTCAAATCGTTTCCAATGCATTGTGGCATCTTGCAAGTGGGGTATTTTAAATTAAGACACTATCCATTCCCTCTTGTAATAAAAATGAACACTCATATTTGTCATATATTCACATCTACATGATTCTAATGAGAAAAAATTGCTTGGCTGATATAGTTTTTAAGTTCTGATTTTTATATCCCATACACATTGAATCTAAATTATAAGTATTAAAACTCTTCCCAACTAAAAGTGAAGCCACTCCAAATCTGTTCTATTTCCTTAGATGATTATTTTTCCCCGGTTTTGGAGTTATCCAAATCTTTTCTTTCTCATCCACTCTTTTCTTTGATCACTTTTAGCCAACATAAATTTTCTGCATAGACTTTTTGTATAATAAGCTTAGCTGTTTTTTTATTTCATTTTAGTTATTTTCTGCCAACACTTGTAGTTTTAATTTTTAGGCATTGGATGTCATTGTCCTATGCTCTGTTCAATAGGTATTTTAATTACGAGTATGTTTTTTATGTTATATATTTCTTCACCCAAGATTCCTCTCTTATACGGTAGCAATATATACTCTTTCACTCTATCTATAAACATATTTTTGACATTCTAGACGACACGATAATTTAAATTTTTTGATTATATTTTTTTCAAAAAATTGCTTGGGAACCTATCTTTTTATTCCCTAATCCAATGATTGACTAAAGACTCAATCTTATCACTACCAATTCATTAAGTTTTCAATCTCATTTTTATAACTCATGTTTGTTGGTGGATTGATATCATCAAATGATGGATGGGATTGAATTCTTATGGTCTTGTTTTCTTAATTTGATTGACTCCGATTGTAGTGACCAAGACTTAATTAAGCCTTAAAATTTCATACAATTAAACATAAATTTCTTTCAATGCCTAAGTAGTTCAATAATCATCGTATAAGCATAGAATTTTCAACAGAAAATTTAATTTATCCACAACATGAATTAAATTTACGAACATCGTGCTAATAATTTATATAGTCATCACATAATTTAGAAAATTCATAAATAAAATACCTCTTTCTGATGCTAACCCTGATCTCTGTTTGTCCAAGCTGAAGTTGAAACTGTGCTAAACTCTGCCCAAAACTGACTAACCACCCATCCAACTAGGAGCAGCCTGTCCGGCCCCCTAGCTCCAGGATACTGTAAGGAATCCTGGCCCCCGTGCCCAAAACCCCCAGCAACCCGGTGCCCCCTGCAATGGTTCACCAAAACTACAGAACCCAACAACAAAACCAAAAAATATCCAAATCAGAACTACAATCTTCTCCTCTCCAATAATTCTTCCTCCCCCAAATTCTCATAATCATCCCCTCTCCCGTAGGACTCTTCCCCATCATATCTCCCCCTTCACCGACTCTCCCTCCCTCCTTTATTACCTTATCCTTCATTTATTGCCTCATCCCCCCCTGCATACATAAAGTCTTATTTATTAATAATTTAAAGTTATTAAGCTCCTTTAATTTATTACTCAAATATTTAATGAGTCAATTAATTAATTAATTAATCATCAACAGATATGAACAATTAATTAATAAATAAATAAATAATTAATAATATTAATACTAATCATTGTTTAACTAAAACCATGCTAGGACAATTAATTATCTAATTAATTATACTTAATAATCCCTATGAAATTATTTAGCGAGGGTTGTTACATACACCCACCCTTCAGGACACTTCGTCCCGAAGTTAAGGTATCTCATGATACCAAGGAAAAGAAACATGGCTCATACATTCATGACAATTAATCGACATTATTAGTAAGTAAACCAATAAAACTCATACATATTAATGTACATGTACAAGAAATGCATGTGTAGCTAGTACATACAAGTCTCATGCATGTACTAATAATCAATAACTATCACCCTTATAGTAATTTATGTATGCATCCAATCCAATCGACAAGACTATTCTTTTATAAAAGGCAATAAACCAATCAAATGTTTGCGAAATCCTTTAATTACAATTATCTAGTTCAACAATTTTATTTAGACAACTGTGGTTTAGTTACGTAATTATGAATATTCATATATACACATTTTTTTTTTTTTTTAAGAAGGGAAAAACAATAAATTCCTCCATAAGACAAATCTCCATACTTTCTCAACTATTTCTACTCATCCTTCCTCCCTAAATTACTTCCATCTTCATTCCTATCCTTCCTCTACTGGACTATCTTGGAGCGTCAACTATATTGACCTAACTACAAATGGAACCCGTAAGCGGAAGTGTCACTATCTTGACCAAGATTCCCCAACAGGCAATTGACAATCATCATCACACGTCTAGGGAAGAGTGAGCTAACACCGTCCTCCCATGACTTCAGGTTTCAGAGGATACATGGTGGGAAATGCCTCCACCCCTCCTAATCATAACTAGGGTCCACACCCTACAATGTAATATACAGTGGCACCGTGTTGCTGGGAGTTTTGTCATCGTTTATTTGGTTTTGGGCAGTCTCATCACCTGAAATCCCGCATTGGTCCACATATCATAGAAATGCATCCAAATCAATATAATTTCACATACCAATATTCATACCATAATGTTTCTCAGCTAGTGGTCATGACATCCACTTTCATCATTATTATCCCTTGGCTATTTCATAGCCCATGACTTGCAGATTAGTCTGTAACACAAAATCATACATTTCTATGCATTATCATCATATAATTGCATACAATCATCATTTCAATTCGGTATCTGTGTACCAACAACTTAACATCAAAGTTTTCAAGTTAGAAATAGATCTCATAATATTCCATAATTCGATTTTGACACCCATTCATAAAATTATCATTTACCAAATAGATTGCATCATATCCAACATCATTCTAATAGCATTTAAACCTTCATAGGTTTCACATTCACACAATATGTCACATCACATACATCATCATCAATAAAATTTAAACATTCAGAAAATTTACATTCACACAATATGTCACATCATATACATCATCATCAATAACATTTAAACATTCATAAAATTTATACGTCTTAAAAGTTCAAGTGTATCATTTAATAGTTTCAGTTGTGAATAGAAAATAAAAGTGTGTAGGCCTCAGGTAATCCTGGCTGTCTAAGTCAAAAGGTGGTGTTACATACACCCAACCTTCGAGAACATATTCTCGAGGTGGTAAAAAAAGTGAGGGATAGTCTCGTCGTAATGTCTCATCGTCTTCCCAAGTAGCAGATCCTGGACTATACTTGTCCCATTGGACCTTAACTTGGTCTACCAGACAGTTCTTGAGCTGTTAGACTCTATGGTCCAATATGAGTAATGGTTCTACCGTGAGGGTTCCCATGTCCAATACCTGCAATTCCTTCCAATTTAGTTTATGTGATTCATCAACAACATAATGACGTAAAACAGATACATGAAAAACATTATGGGTTTTATGCAAGTGGGGTGGCAGTACGAGACGATATGCAACGAGTCCAATTTTCTCTTGGATTCTGAACAATCCTATAAATTGAGGTGACAACTTTGTCCCCTTCCTGAATCGTATGGTACTCTTATTAGGCCTGATATGAATGAAAACCTGGTCTCCCACTTCATAACTTCGATCGGTCCTGTGTGCATCCGCATAACTTTTCTTCCTATCTTGTGCTTCCTTTAGTCTCTGCCTAATCTGAATCACCTGTTCCTCCATCTCTTGAATCAATTATGGCCCAACTGTTACTCAGTCTTATAGTCTATCCCAAATCAATGGAGGTCTACATGGTCTTCCATACAGAGCTTCGTAGGGTGGCATTCCGATGGAGCTATGAAACATGTTATTGTAGGAAAACTCTACCAAAGGTAGGTACTATTCCCACTGGTTTTGATTATCCATGACATACATCCTGAGCATGTCTTCCATGACTTGATTTACTCTCTCGGTTTTCCCATCTGTTTCAGGATGATAAGCTGTGCTTAAGTTTAACTGAGTCACCAACGCTGACTGCAAACTTGTCCAAAACCTAGAAGTGAATATGGAGTCCCTATCTGAAATGATCTTCTTAGGTATCCCTTGCAAACAAATAACCTCACTTACAAACACACGTGCCACATCAGTGACATCGTAAGTGTCTCTTACTGTAATAAAATGAGCACTCTTGGTTAACTTATCCACTATCACAAGAATGGCATTGTGTCTATGAGATGTGAGCGGCAACCCCACAACAAAATCCATAGAGATGACTTCCCACTTGGACATAGGAACATCATGTGGTTGTAGGAGGCCTTCCGAGTGATGGTGGTCGGCTTTCACTTGTTGACACTCTAGGAACTTGGTGAATAAATGGAATACATCGCACTTCATGCCTACCGAGAAGAAAAGTTTCCTCATGTCTACGTACATCTTCTTCACACCTGGATGCGCACAATAAAGTGCTCTATGGGATTCCTTCAGTATGATGCTTCGAATATCCCCATCTTCAGGGATGTACATACTTCCTCGATATCTCAATAGTCCGTCTGCTTCCAGACTATATCCTTCATACTTTGGATCTAACTGCCTCCCACTCTGGAGGTTTGAAGTAACCTCTAAATACCAACTGTCTCCTTGGAGTTGCGTCAACACATGTTCCCTCAGATTGACCTTTAAGGGTACCAAGGAGAAGAAACGTGGTCTCCTACTCAAGGCATCTATGACCACATTTTCCTTCCCCTTGATGTACAAAATACCAAAATAATACTCACTCATAAACTCACTCCATCGCCTTTGCCTGGAATTCAGATATCTTTGAGTGAAGAGATGTTTTAAACTTTGATGGTCCATTTTGAGCTCAAAGTTTCACCCCACAAGATAATGCCTCCAAAGTTTCAGAGATAGCATTATAGTTGCCAACTCTAAATCATGAGTCATGTATAGCTCTTCGTGTTTCTTCAACTTCCTTGATGCATAAGCTATCACTCCTCCATCCTGCATTAGCACGGCCCCCAACCCCTGCTTCGAGGCATTCGTGCAGACTGTGAAGTCCTTTTCTATATCCGACACTCGTAGAATTGACGCACTAGTTAGTAACCTCTTAAGCTTAATGAATGCACTTTCACATTCCTCTGTCCATTCATACCTGACCCCCTTGTGCTGCAAAGTGGTGATGGGTTTCGCTATTTTTGAGAATCCTTCCACAAATCTCCGATAATAACCTGCTAGCCCCATGAAGCTTCTCACCTCATGGGCATTTTTCAACACTGGCCACTCCATAATGGCCTTTACCTTTTCTGGGTCCACAGAGATTCCTTCGTCGAAAATGATATGACCTAAATAGTGGATCTCTTTCTGGAAGAAGGAACACTTCAAAAACTTCCCATACAGTTTGTTCTCTCTAAGATAGGACAACACCACTCGTAAGTGTTCCTCATGTTCTCTTTCATTCTTGGAATAGATGAGGATGTCATCTAGAAATACTTGTACAAAATGGTCTAAGTACTTTCGGAATACACCATTCATGAGGCTCATGAATACTGCTGGCGCATTGGTCAATCTGAAAGGTACTACGACAAACTCGTAATGTCCAAATTGAGTTCGAAAGGCAGTTTTTGGGATATCGCCTTCCTTAATCCTTAACTGATGATACCCTGATCGCAAATCAATCTTTGAGAATACTGCTGCTCCTTTCATCTGATCAAAGAGGTCATCTATTCGTGGCATCGGGTACCTATTTTTCACTGTAGCATGGTTCAAGTCCCTGTAGTCTATACACAGTCGTAAGGATCCATCCTTCTTCTTTACAAAAATTACTGGTGCACCCCAAGGTGAAACACTGGGCCTTATTAGCCCTAAGTCCAGTAACTCTTTCAACTTCATTTGCAACTCACAAAGTTCTGGCGCTATCATCCGATACGGAGTCTTGGAAATTGGTTCTGCACCAGGTTTTAGTTCAATAGTAAAATCAATCTCCCTCTCAGGAGGTAACCCTGGTACTGATCCAATGAGGGTCCCTTCCTTTTATTCAATGCTTCCACTACATATATTCGACACCCTTGCCTCAAGAATCTATTAACCTTCATAGTTGATATAAAACGTAATGACACCTTTCTCCGTACACCCTAGATCTCTACTGGTCTTCCTTCATCGTCGACACAAAGCACCCTTTTTGCAAAACAATCTACCAAAGCTCGATGAGATTCTAACCAATACATTCCAATGATTAGGTCATACGCCCCAAGAGCAATGACGTATACCTTCAACCTGGTAGTACACACTCCCAGGTCTACTATACAATTATCAACACTAGGCCCCATCGCTTATTTTCCCCCCGAAGCCATCTCGACTTGTTTAAAGTCATCGTGCTTATAGGCTGCCAACCCACTCTTTTCTAATGCAGATGGTGAAGTGAAACTATATGTAGCACCAGAATCAAATAAAATCTTAATGTTGATATGATTTAGTGTACCTGATGACTCCACCACCGTGGATTGATGTTCGGCCTGACGATTATTAACCAGTGCGTAAATCTAGTGGTTTCTACTTGCTCTTCCCATCGGGGCCTTTCCTTCTCTACGCATGAATCCTGATTGTACCTCTGGGTAGTCATGTTGGTAATGGGGTCCTCCACATCCCCAAAAGGTAACACGGGATTGAGCCTGCACACTGTTCTGTGTCTGCCTCTGAAACAAGTTCCTTCCCCTGGAACCCCTGCCCCTACTAGATTTTCTCTGAGATGGCTGTGGACCTGTTTGCGTCATTGGTGATGAACGAGATGCTACACTCTCTACCATTGAAATCCCTGCGGCTACTATCCTTGGTGCGACTTTGTTACCATATGGAGGTGGCCTTGAGCCTCCTCCCCTAGGAAATTTCCTAGGGGTCATTCCCACGAATCCAGGACGATGCGGAAAGGTCGGTCTCATACCTCCAGTTAAGTTCATGTGTTCCTCCGCATAATGCACATTTTCCACAACTTTCGCTACTGAAGATGGTTTCCACATCCGCACCATAGCTCTTATCTTAGGGTTTATCCCATAGACGAAGCGTTCTACCTGTCGTTGGTCATTATCCATATATGAAACATACTTTACCAATTCCATAAACCTGATCTCGTATTCCTCTATGGTTCTGTTTCCCTGTACTAGAGCATGGAATGCTCCTACCTGCTGTTCCTCATAGTAAGCTGGCAGATATTTCCTTCGGAACCTCTCCTCAAAAAGTTCCCAAGATACTGTGTCCAAGGTAAGATGCAGTTGTCTTTCTAGGTTGCCCCACCAGTTCAAGGCACTGTCTCTTAACTAAAAAATTTCTATCTTCGCCTTTGAGGGGACACATTGTTTCTTAAGGCAAAACACCTTGTCATGCCTTCCAACCATGCTTCTGCGCGTTCACTGGTGCAACCCCCGACAAACTCTGGAAGTTTGATCTTTTGCAGTTCTCAAGTGATGTCTTCGGGTGGAGGTCCTCCCCCTGAATCCCTTGATGCTTCTGGATTACCCATTCCATATGGTGGGGGTTCCACTTCTATCCCTGTCGGTTGACACCCCTTTAAAGTCTCATTTATGGCCTCCAAAGAGCGCAGTATGAGAGCTAGTTCTGACGATGGTGGTGGAGGTGCTGGCGGTGTTGGTGGTGCCTGCGACGATGCTCCTCTACCTCGATTACCTCGAGTCCTAACCATCCTGTATAATTTAACCTGCATCAACCAAAGTTGTCAGGGTGAGTTCAAGGACGTTTCAAATTTGCGCAACTTAACTAGAAAACAGGGTTAGGCGTAAGTTTCTTTTTACTTGTCTGTAAACAGAAGTTACTCTCTTTAGGGGATTGGATAGGTTAGGGTTAATCATCTAAGCTTGATTTCTTCGCCTAAGAAAACTATTAACTCCCTCGCCTCATAGCTACGCTAGCTTTGTGCCATTCTCTCCAGTTCCTCTAGCTTACTTTCCTAGTGTGTATGCCGCCTCCTTCTCGCTTGTCTTAGTCTAAGTCCATTAAACTTTTCGCTTACAACTAATTAAGGTGACTTCCAACCTAATGTTGATTAATTATAAAAAAAAACTAATAATCTAGACTAAACTTAATCAACAAAGCCTAAGTTTCAACCGCCTTAATCAACACTTTCAATTTAATCCAAAAAAAATTAATATTATTATTAGTATTAATTAATTAATCACTAATTTAATTAATCCTTTAATTTAATTTAATTAATTTTTTTTTTCTAAGGTACAACGTGTGGTGCGTTGGTATGGAGGGTTATGTGAAAACGTTGAATGGGGGAAATCATAGGTTCAAATCCCATTGACTACCCCAAATATTTCAATATATATATATATATATATATATA
>SNQJ01S0003279.1:10654-44879 GCA_010110895.2 Picea sitchensis | reverse complement strand
ATATATATATATATATATATATATATATATATATATATATATATATATATATATATATATATATATTTCATTTATATTTATAAAAAAATAAACAATTTAACAAATAACATATATAAATATTTTACGATAATCAATAATAAATAATAATAAAAAAATATAACTAAAATAAAAGAAAATATAAATTACGTAAATAATTTAAAAACAAATTTCTTTTTAAATAACTAAAGGGCGGGCACGCATGAAGCCCACGTGCCACCCTCATTTCCTCCAGCTCTTCATACCTAAACCCTGAACTATTCCTTAACCCTAATTCCTCTTTTCCTCATTATTTCATCTTGCGAGGTTTCTGGTTATGTGGTCGGCCGCCATGGCCTTCTCTCATGGCTTCTCCTCCTCTTTTGTCAGGTGTTTGGTTTCTGGCATTGGTCGCTGGCTTGTATGTTGTATGATTTTGCGTGCGTCTAGTGGGCTTGGCGTTGGTCTCTGTGTTGTGTGATGTTGTGTGCGTCTCATGGCTTGGAATCTAATGGAACCGATGTGTGGTAAGAAGGTTTTATTTCGAGCAGAGGAAATTTCTTGATATATTGGACAAAACGTGGACTCTAATGGAACCGATGTGTGCAAGTTCTTCTGAAGCCATACAAAATGATTATCCTTGCATCATCAAAACCTGACAAATCCAGAGAGGACTCAGCTAAGTATGGTAGTTCATCTTATAAGCAAATAACACTTGGAAAGCTCTTTGCAAAGTGAGACCATTCAGAAGTGGTAAAGCATGAATCGTGTGAGAAGGGACACACATAAGGAATTTGAAGTGACCCTTAGTCAGGAGTTAGAACCAATGTCGAAGTTCCAGTTTCAAGCAAAATCCATGCAGGAATTCATTATGTAATAAAAGGCAAAATCTTGAAGGAGGCCAGTCAAGATAGGGTATGCAATTCAAGAAGTATTGATAAAGCCGTGTTACAGTTCAACAAGAGTTTTATTTTTGTACAGAGGAGTGCTTTCAGACTCATCAAAGATCATATTATCTGGCTTTTGCATAGGGGGAGGAATGAAGGTGGAAGTGGAAGAATGAGTTACGAATCGTTACAAGGCAAAGCTTGGGATGTCCCCTCCAGTGAATCAGTTGGGACGAGTCTCTCACATTTGACGAGGTTGCCAAATTTCTCTCTGTCCCCATTGAAAAAGCTGCTAACATCTTAGGTGTTTGGATCATGGACGTATAACGCAACACATCCATGCCCTTGTGGGCTCTCCTTGGTGGCTTAGCTTGGCATGCGTGCACTGCCTGGTGTTTGGATCGTGGATGAGCAACACAGCCGTGCCCTTGTGGGCTCTCCTTGGTGGCTTGGTTTGTCATGTGTGCACTGCCTGGTGTTTGGATCGTGGACCTGCAACACAGCCGTGCCCTTGTGGGCTCTCCTTGGTGGCTTAGCTTGGTTTGGCACTTGTGCGCTGGCTTTATGTTGTGAGTGTTGTTGCTAACCTGTGTGTTGTGTTGCAAGTTTTCATTTACTAATCTATGTTATTTTGCAGGTGTTGACTGTGGCGGTGAGGACATCGATAGTTTCAGAGAGAAAAAAAAGGAACCCTTCAGATCTGAAAATCCATGCACGAACAACTCCTTCACGTCACAGATTTTGTAACGAGGGTGTGTTTGGATGGAAAAGAGAGATTGCAGTTCCGAAGATGGCGAAATCCCAATGAAAGCAATTGTATTCAATTGATCATAGGTTTAGTCATTCTTTATTCTTTATTCACAGGTTTAGTGTTGTCCATTCTATTTGCCTTGTTTGCCTATGGCTCCTCCCCGTGGCTCGGTGCATGGGCGTTCTGTTTGGTGCGTAGTGCAAAACAATGCTTCTCCTTGACTCTTCCCTTGGCGCCTTGTGTAATGGTGTTTCTCCATAACTTTATCTCGACACTTGGTGCTTTTATGACTTGTAAATCTGAATTGGAGATTTCTTTAAAGGCCAATGTATAATTTTTTTTTTTAAACTTCTTTTTTCTTTAATATGTGTATATATTTTTGATCACTTTTTAATTTTTTTTTTTAAACTTCTTTTCATACCAAAGTTAATAAAACTTACCTCAAGTCCTAAATATCTATTTTTATATGTTTACTAGAAATTTTTATTACTTAAGCATGGCAGAATTAACACACACACACACACACACACATATATTTTGGTTTTTATTATTTGTTTATTTATTTGAACTAGTGTTAAAATTCATTTAACACTCGCAATATGTACAATATTATACTATTTTCATTTTTAAAGTGCATATTGTTTTTATATATATTTGTATATATAATAAAAAAAAATTGTGTGCTTGTCTTGCAGGTTAGGTGGAGGTGGAGCTGGAGCTTGGACCAGATTTATCTAATTAAGGGTTTCAGGGCCCCTGGACTACTAGATTTATCTAATTTCTGGGTGGGTATAGTTCCATTCTTAAGTTGGGTAGGTGGGTAGGTAGTCCCTTAAGGCTCTAGTCCTTAAAACTGAAGCTCATATACCATGTGTAGTGACCAAGACTTAATTAAGCCTTAAAATTTCATACAATTAAACATAAATTTCTTTCAATGCCTAAGTAGTTCAATAATCATCGTATAAGCATAGAATTTTCAACATAAAATTTAATTTATCCACAACATGAATTAAATTTACGAACAACATGCTAATAATTTACATAGTCATCACATAATTAAGAAAATTCATAAATAAAATACCTCTCCCTGATGCTAACCCTGATCTTTGTTTGTCCAAGCTGAAGTTGAAACTGTGCTAAACTCTGCCCAAAACCGACTAACCACCCATCCAGCTAGGAGCAGCCTGTCCGGCTCCCTAGCTCCAGGATACTGTAAGGAATCCTGGCCCCCGTGTCCAAAACCCCCAACAACTCGGTGCCCCCTGCAATAGTTCACCAAAACTCCAGAACCCAACAACAAAACCAGAAAATATCCAAACTAGAACTACAGTCTTCTCCTCTCCAATAATTCTTCCTCCCCCAAATTCTCATAATCATCCCCTCTCCCGTAGGACTCTTCCCCATCATATCTCCCCCTTCACCAACTCTCCCTCCCTCCTTTATTACCTTATCCTTCATTTATTGCCTCATTGCCCCTGCATACGTAAAGTCTTATTTATTAATAATTTAAAGTTATTAAGCTCCTTTAATTTATTACTCAAATCTTTAATGAGTCAATTAATTAATTAATTAATCATCAACATATATGAACAATTAATTAATAAATAAATAATTAATTAATAATATTAATACTAATCATTGTTTAACTAAAACCATGTTAGGACAATTAATTATCTAATTAATTATACTTAATAATCCCTATGAAATTATTTAAACAGGGTTGTTACACCGATTTAAGGAACAATACATTGTGTCCAGATATCCAAATCTCACAAAAATCATGACACTAAAGTCATTTGGTAAAATGAATTTTGAGAGAAAGCACATACTACTCGTATCTCATAGAGAAGGCTGTGATATTTGACTACATGGACAATTAACAAATACTTGATAACTGCATTGAACTTCACACAGATTTTTATGACAACCAACTAAGTTCAATTTTATTTTAGCTTGGCATGCTTTTCCTAGAATTGGTTTATTTTTGATGTTCACTTTATTTTAGTTTAATTTCATTCTAATAAGTCAGTATTTTAGAGGAAGAATTATTCTCGAGCTGTCTAAGAGTTGATTGCAATTTTCTCTTTTGTAAGCAGGTTGGGAAAATGGCTTGTGCAACCAACAACTCTAAAGTTTTCTCCTTGATTAAAAGAAACTTAGGGAAGTGTTGATCTAAACTTGGCTGCTCATATTCCTTTGACACATTTTTGTTGCCAACTCAATAACTGATCATAAATATATTCTCATTCATTTACTCTCATATTTTTTTCTAATCTAATTATTGTTTGGAGCCATTTTAGTGACTATTTTGATGACCTCCATAACTGTGATTTTCCTCTTTTCTTTACTATATTGAATTATTGGGATATATGGGGTTATTGATGATCTTGTATAGCAAAAAGAAAATGGCACTTGAGTGAGAAATATAAAATGTAATTTCCATCATTGGAAAATTCAACGTTTTTAAAATTACTAAGGAATTGCTTATGTCAAGAACTCCTAAGAGAATTTGGTTTATGGAATATTACATGAAATTGGATTTTGAAAATTTGTTTTGACTGAGCATCTACACTAACCCATTTTTCTAGGTTCCCAGGAGATTGTTTTGTTTTCCTCAATGAAAGAAATTGGATGGGATAATTGTGTCACAAATATTTTACACTATATCATCAATTCTTGTAATTTGATTTGTTTTTCTTTTCAGATCAGAAACTCTAGGACTTTTTCTATTGGGCTTGATATCGAACTGTTACCACTTATTGAATGATTATTTCCCTTGGATTATTTTTTGAGTTTTCATTGAAAACACTCTCTTTGTTGCTGCAATGGATTTATTGCTGACTACTGGGTTTTCTTCTTATTTTTCAACAAGTTTTCTTTCTTTTTTTATGACTGACATTTAGTTTAGATCCCTTAGTTTAATTTTATCTTTCATGAATTTGATTTCTAATTTCAGTCCTGCTTTCTACTTGTACATGTTAATTCCATCTTTTGATTTGAATGCTAATATTTCCCCTAAGTTGAATTGACTCACCTGCCTTGGGGGTTGCTCTTTGAATTTTGGTGAGGGGTTAGTCAATTCTGGTCACATACTGAATATTTTTTACAAGTCATAAGATGCATGGGATGCTCTATCTAAGTGAACATTCATGAAGTTATCAACTACAGGTATGGGCTGTTAATTATGGTGGAACACATGTTTCTGTTGTGCGTATCACGATAATCCATAAGTATAGGAAAGTGTCTATCCACTCTTTTCTTTGAGCTCCATCCACTTCACATTGATAAAATGGCCAATACTGTAATAGTTTTTAGGGAAACCCATGGGTTAAACTAAAATGCATAACCTCTACTTAGAAAATCAAAGCAACTCTCGTATCACCTCACTTCCTTCACCCTATGTGCATATGCATATCTATATCTAAATCTAAAATGGTGAGCATTTTCTGAAATAAAAAAGAAAGTTGAAAGCACTATTAATAGTGTGGGAAATAAAAGTAAACCCGTCGGGGCTATGGACACTTGTTGGCAGTGTGGCTATGCTTGTGTGGTACCAAGACAATTTCATCGGGGCTATGGACGCTCACTAGCAGTGAAACAATGCCGAGAAAAGAGAGATGAGGAACACACTTAGGTAGATGTTTGCTTGTTTTAAAAGTAAAAACCCATGGTTGAAACCAAAACTAATTTGAAGTGTACAAATAGTAAAATAACTTCTCATTATTTGGCTCTTTGAAAAGGGTGTCTTAGATCACAAGTACTAGAAATATTGGGTTATATCCTTTAAAATTTTGGTGTCATTGTGGTACTCGTAACTATTGGAAAATTGTGTGCAGTTTGTTGAACTTGTTTCTAAAATTCAGATATGAAGTACAAACCCTAGATTTCTATTGACAAAGATAACTTGTTCTTCCAATGTGTTGTCATTTGTTGTGGCCGCAACAAACCACCTTTACTTTTTCTTTTACAAGCGAAAGAAAAGGGGTGCCCTACTAAAATTTCAATCCTATTGCCTAATCCTCTACCGCTTGAACCTAATATTATCCCTTTGCCTACTTTGAAGGAGTTGCGGGTTTTATCTTGATGGATTATTTTCTTTGATGGGTGATGACTATTCCTCTCGATATGATGATTTCAAATGTCTTCATGATGCTTATTGACCTATCAAGTTTTGTTGACATTTGTTTCAACTATTCATTGATTCTGAAGTGTTTGATGATACTATGTGGATGCAAGGTCTAATGTTCTATTGCAAGTCCTGGATGAGGTTGTGGCTAATTATTTGTTGATTGGTTAATTCAAATTCTACATCCTCTTGGTGACATGTTATGCTTCATGACTTCATAATTATGTTGTCGCATATGGATTCTACTCTTCTGTTTTGAATTATCTTATGTAGTCTTTGGGCACTCATATACAATCACCATATTATTGTTCAATAAACCTAACATTCTCTTATAAGTTGGTTTAAAGGCAGGGAATATATTGTTTATTCTATTGGCTAGTATTCTTTTGATATCATGGCTGATCTCATTCTTCTGTTTTGCAGGATAAGGTTTGCAAAGCCACTTCGATCACATGACCTCTCCAACCTTTAGAGGCCCATGGGGCAATCTGTTGATCCATTTCTAGAACCTTGAATTTGATCCTTACCGAACCTCCTCTTTTTCTATTTCCCCGAGGTCCTAATCTTCTAAGGCCGTATGATCCAACTTTCCTATAGATCCATCCCCAAGTCTCTTTGGATTGATCTCTACCAGATTATTCTTTTAGCCTTCCCTCCTTCCTGAAACACAGGCCTAAGGCCTATTGGGTTTTCTCCTTATTTTCCTCTATTATTTCCTCTAACCAAATATCATAGTTGGATTCTTCCCATCAAGAGTTGTCAAACGACTATAACCATTCTTAAATCTGATTTCCATATTGGATTGAAAGTTATGACATCTCAAAGTTTCCTAAGTCTTCACTCACCTTTTCCACCTAATGCCACATGGCATGCACATGGTTCCCTCTCACTTGTTCCATCCCACGTGGTATAAACATGGTGAAGATGTGGCACCCATTACTCATCCTCCTCATCATCGAGATCTACCTTCTTCATGTCCACCTAGCATTTCGATCACATACTCCGAGAACGACATCAAAGCTTCATCTTCCATGACATTCACACTCTTCATTGTCAGAGTCCTTCTCCATTGGAGTAAATCTACTCCTACTATTGTAACTCACTCTAATGACCCCCCCTTAAATAATGGTTGGGATTGCATTCCACTCGCTATTTGATTGACAACCTTCATTCGTTCTCAGAGTTGATGGAATTACAACTACAATACCCACAGTACAAATATTTATTTATGTTTCTCATTTAGTGAATGTTCCTTTGCTGCCTCAGATTGAATCCTTGTCTTCTTCTTTCACATAGAAATGTTGTTCACAGTTGAATTATTTGGTGAATTACGCATGCTCTTTTGAGGCTAAGCCCCTTATCCTTCCAAGAAAAAAACATCAAAACCACATGCTTATTAATTTGAAAAAGTTTCGCAAGCTTAAACTTCAAGCAGATTGTCAAAGAAAAACTCTCCTAATCCGTCGATATTTTCCTTGAGTGAATGATAAGATATTTTTCGTGCAACAATATTCGGTTTATAACTTTGGATGGTCATATTTAAAAGTATGAATGGTCTCCTTCAGACTCCAAATGACTTTTAATCATGACCGTTGATCGTCACTGAAAGGATGATCCAAATGTTTCGCATGCAAAAAAAAGCCATGGGGGAATATTCCTCTATACCTCTTGTCGATACCTTCAAACTTCACAAATTTTATGGATGCTGAATGATTAGCTTCGACTACACTTCATCAATTTTTTGGGATTTAACCTTCAACATGCGCATCAAAGAAGGAATATTTGATCCGGATTATTTTCGGCACGAAATGAGAGCGAAGATATAATAAATCAATGTACAGAGATATCTTGGATATCCAATAATATAATAGAAATGTATCAGATATGCAACCATAAACACATAGATAGAGTAATACACAATTTTCGATTAATGAGTGAAAATGTACAAAGACTGTAAAAATACAGAGTGAAAGACTCGCTAGAATGGTGGTAGCTTATCTATGAGAAGAGATGTGTCCGCTACTCACATTCGCAAGAAGATGATTACAATGAGGTTCTGAAGGCCTTTTTACAATAAAAATGAATATAAAAAAATTGATACATCCAAAAACCTAACCCTAGGAGATGAAGCGCCAAAAGTCACGTGGGCCCCGTTTGGGTAAGTCAATACATCAACTCCCGGGGTCATAACTTTTGCATACAATCTCCGTTTTAGGTGCACGGTAGCTCGTTGGAAAGGTATCGCCGAGGAGATTCTTTCTGGGGGCTCAATCATGCCTTCAACTATCATTGATAAGATTGATCCCGAAAAACCTTCATTTAGGCCCTCAAAATGGCCCAGAAGTTAAAAACGACTAAAAATAGTAAATTACCAAAATTGCCAGAAAATTGTTTTGAGCCAGTTGGAAAAGGTGGGTGGCCACCGATATCCACCTGGATAAATTTTCTTCAATTCTTTTCTTCAATCCCTTTTCACTGACACATTAGAGTAGACTGTGAAATAACTTCCCCAATGGATGATGTAGATTTCTCCATATTTGTTGGACGACTAGATCTCACTCTTGGAGTTAATACGTTGGGATGAGACTTGAACATGAGATAGGAAGACTCCGATGCAAAGTTATAAATGCACACTCTACCATTTTTGAGGTCCAATGGACAATTGACTAGAACCATTGATCTGGTGGGTTTTCTCTTTTGTAGGTTAAAGAATTAAGGGTCGAGATTAACCCACGGGCTTGGTTAATGGCCGTTGAGTGAGAAATTTTAAACAACCATAAATTTTGCTACAAATGTCATAATGAGGCTCGTGATACCTCATTGTAAAGGTGTCAGACAAAGGAACACAATGATATGGGTCTCCAGGTTAAACAACTGATATAAGACATCATAAAATATAGAAAACCGACAACCATGAATTTGGGGGAAAAATGGCCATATCGACTTCAAGCAGTCATATATAGGGCTACAAGTTACAAAATCAAGCTCATGATAGCTCAACAGAAATATGAAGAAGAGAAGAGAAAGATGGCATAGAAAATGGGGGAATATTGAGAGTGTAAATTGCTCGAAAATGCAAAACACAGACATAACCTAAATTCAGATAAAGAACCAGACATGCATACTTCAAACAATCTTATCTTGAGCCACTGACAACGAAATTGAACCATAAATGGATCAACGGAAGTTGAGACATAGGCGAATAATACAAAATGATATCATTTAGCATATGAGAGCCAAAAACGCCCATAACAACAAAATAAATTCAGAAAACAACCCAACAAGCAGAGTGAATAATAAATTTAAATAGATATCATTGGCAAACTGTCATAGGGAAAATGTAACTACCCGAGAGTCTCTTCAACTCCCATTTGTAACTCCTACATCTACATTTTCAAAATTCCATAGAAATTTGAAATGTAAAAAAGAAAAAATCAGGGAAAACCAAAACGAATGGTCATGAGAACTGAAGAGTCTCTCTCTTGTTCTATAAAAGGGAGCTAGTTGAATGTATCATGAATTTTTCCCTTTGTAACAAAGGATGGTATTTTTAATTCTAAGTAATAAAGAAGGAGGCTTTTCAGAAATGTGTGGCTTTGATAGATGTAGTAGAGACTATTCTTTATGCATTTATCTTCTTCTTGAGTAGATAGGATTCTGTTGTATGAATTATTTCTGCACTCTATTCTGTTTTCTCACGCTGTCACATGTTTCTTCATGGGTACATAAATGATGTTATATATGTATTGTTAAACTATTTGTATGTGAATTTGCAACATTATTTCTTTCATTTACCATTAGAATACATGAACTATTTCTAGTTCGGATGGTTATCTTTCTCTGTACTCATTCTATTTTTATTTTTTTTCCGGGATAGGTTAGAAGTAGTAGGATTAGATTACTTTTATTTAGTAACATTAGTCTTAGAATTATTTAGAACTCTTTTGAGGGAAACTTGCTATCTTTCCCATTTTTATTCTTTTAATTTTGAGCGGCAGTGATGCCCGTAAACTCGTGAGAAACACTACTCCAAAAGAGAGTAGGTTTGATTGGGAACTGCCATCGAGCATTTTACCTCATTTGATTGAATTCGTCATTCTATCTCGTCAACACCTCCTTAATGAAGCTCATTTTTAATTCCTTTAAATCCATGGTAATTGGATGAAAATTCCATAATCATTTTGTGTCGAGAACTACATCACAATTGCCCATTTCAATAGCTAACATGTAGGATTTGGGTTGGTTGTCCCCTATTTGAAGTTTCTCAGTTTCACACTTACCATCATATTTCATCATACCTGTTGGAACATATATATATTTCTAAACTTTAGACTTTATAGTTTTATTTCCTAGTTAAAATAAGAATAAAGCGCGCTTGATTCTCACTGTCGATGAAGTTTTTCGTTTGATTGAACATTCCTTTTTCCTGAGTTATTTTGGAACCACCTGATTATTAAAAGGTCAAACCCCTAGAGAATACTTCAGAGTTTCAAGTTTTGGAGTTTCACACTTCAGGCGTTTCAACATGTCTCACCTTCAAAGTCCCGATACGCGAAAAGTGTTCGAAAGATCCTAGTCACCCTATACATGTATACCCTCCTAATATTTAACACGTCATTGCGGGAAGCGACCCTTAGGGAAAGCGATAGAGCTAGAAATTGTAAATCTACAAAATGCGAAGTCCTGAATTATTAAACCTTGGTTAAATAAACTAATCTCAATTAAAGGTAATTGATAGCTTCACACACTCGGAGTTCGGATATTCACCATCCATCGTATTCTAAATTCACAAATCCCAAACTCTCAAAATGTCTTAAGCGTTAAGCAGAGTTAATTAAAGATTAAAGAAAATTAGCGAATAATTAATCACTTTGTGGTTTCGAGCTTTGAAAATCATTTATCAAGCTATTATTGGATATCTCGAGGTCCGAAAGCCCGAAAGTAATTAAAATTTAAAGGTGATTAATTAACAAGTTAAACACTCTTATCTCATGTTAATTTTTTGTTGAATCGTAATTCAGGTAAATTCAAATTTCATCTAAGTAACCTCCCGATCGTGAACCACCAAACATTTATGGAATTAATGGTGGATCTACGGAAATGATTTCGAATAAGATCGAAGATCACTGTCTGGATTTTTCATTAAAATTAACAAATACATTGCCAGTGAAGGTATGCATAAATTGATATTCTTAAAGTGAAAACGATATTGAAGTTTGAATTCCATTTTGCGTTTTCACAGAACAAGCTTTAGCAAGATAAGAAGTTTTGTGCATTTTTGTGACAGGTAACACAATTATGAGTTTACTGCTATCATGGCTCCATGAAAAATGGTTAAAGCGGCTGGTGAGAGCTCGAGCTAAAACAAAGATGTTCTCTCAGACATATCATTGAGAGCTATGGAGACTATAAAAACCTAGACGCAGGTATGTGATATCCTACAATATGAGATGAAAAACTATCTAGAAGAGTCAGATTATGAGGGGCCCAAAACTCAGGCGATGAAGCTCAAATACGTAGCCCAATCAGAGCTGCATAAAATAGCCACATGACTGAGGCTCATGTCATATAACGACATGATAGGCTGGGCCCTGAAGAACATTGACATCTCGACCATGGCCATCCACAATTCATAGAAAGTTGCTGTTGGATCTTGCCATCCATAACATATATAGGTGATGTAGAAATTGTCCCTAGCATTCAAACACAGTTATAATACTGCTTTCTTGAAAGAGTGTAACACCTTGTTTCCCCCAGTTTGTAAAAATAACTGGACTGGACCAGAACTGTGGCAAACTCAGAAATGTGAATATGTGATGTGAATGGACCTTGTGGAAAAGGTCGATGAATGTGAATAACATTATGAATTTATATTGCAGGACTGCTGAGAGGGGATGTGTTGAAAAAGAGACCACGATGGCTGCAGAAAGGCAGTGGAAGGCACCTGGAAAGGTTGCGTTAACTTCCACTGAGAATCAATACCATATTTGGACTCCATTGGCCCAGAGAACCAAAAGCGACTCATTGACCCCAAATTAAATGTATCACAGGCTGGTAGGTAGAGGGCTCCTTAGGAGTTAATGAGGGATGGGGAGGTGAACCTCCTATCCGTTCACCTCTGTTGATTGGTATGGACTGGCTGGCTGCCCATAAAGCCAGACTGGACTGTTACCATAAAACCATAGAATGTGTGAGCAAAGAATGAAAAAGGATAACCCTCCAAGGGATCCGAAAACCGATCTCAGTGAGGCAAATATCAGCCCTGCAAATGAGAAAGTATTGCCAAAAAGGGTGTCCCCTATATGCAATACAGGTGTTGAAAACAATCGAAGGTGATAAACCAAGCCCTGATGATCACCCTATCCTGAGAGAATACAAAGATGTGTTTCCAGAAGTGGTACCGGGTATACCTCCGAGAAGAGACATTGACTTCTCGATAGAGCTCACACCAGGAGTGGTGTCAGTGTCTAGGACACCCTACCGGATGAGCACACCTGAGTTAGTGGAACTCAAATTGCAATTGAAAGAAATGATCGATAAGGGTTATATTCGACCCAGCGTGTCCCCATGGGGAGCACCAGTCCTGTTTGTGAAAAAGAAGGATGGCACCCTTAGAGATTGTGCATAGATTATAGGCAACTCAATAAAGTAACCATAAAGAACAAGTACCCCTTGCCTAGGATTGATGATCTATTCGATCAGTTGGGAGGTGTGTCTATTTTCTCAAAGATTGACTTGAGGTCGAGATACCATCAAGTCTGAATCAAGGGTGAAGACATCCATAGAACCACTTTCCAGACACGGTATGGTCACTATGAGTTTGTGGTAGTGACATTTGGGTTAACCAATGCCCCTGCCACTTTCATGTGCTTAATGAACAATGTACTTAGTAAATTTTTAGATAAATTTGTACTAGTTTTTATTGATGACATATTAATCTACTCTAAGAATAGAGAGGAACATGAAGAGCATCTTAGACTTGTGCTCCAAGTGCTAAGAGAGCATCAACTCTATGCTAAATTCAACAAATGTGACTTCTTTCAGAAGAAAATACATTACTTGGGACATGTTTTGTCCGAGGAAGGGGTAGCAGTAGATCCTGACAAGATCAGGTCTATCATGGAATGGCCTACCCCAAAGGATGTTTCAGACATCATATCCTTTATGGGATTAGCAGGATACTATAGGAGATTTATAAAAGGATTCTCCAAGATTGGTTGTCCAATCACTGCCCTCTAGAAGAAGGGGACAAAATTCCTTTGGACACAGAAATGTGAAGAAAGATTCCAAACCCTGAAACATCTACTGACCCATGCACCCGTGTTGAAAAACGCTGACCCAGAAGCTGACTTCCTTGTGTGCACAGATGCCTGTAAGGAAGGGCTCAGAGGAGTCCTTATGCAGAAAGGAAGTGTGATCTGCTATGAATCCCGAAAATTGAATGAACATGAAGTAAACTATGTGACTCATGATCTAGAACTGGCTCCCATAGTGCATGCCTTGAAAATGTGGAGGCATTACCTCTTGGGAAGAAAATTTGTACTTATGATGGATCACTATGGATTGCGATATTTGTTTGACCAACCAAAGTTCAATGCCAGACAAGCTAGATGGATGGCCCTCCTTAGCGAATTTGATTTTGAAATCAAACACATCAAAGGGAAGGAAAATAGGGTGGTTGATGCCCTTAGCAGAAGCATGAAAAAAATTCACCTGGCAGCGGTGAGTACCTGTGAGACAGATGTCAAGAACAGAGTAAAAAATGCACAGGAGATAGATCCCTTCGTTTAGACTATGATCCTGTACCTACAGCAAGAACCCGCTGGAGTAAAATATGAACGCTACCAGATGACCGAAGGAGGTCTTCTCACTTACAGAGATAGACTGTACATTCCAAATTGTGACGACTTGAAGAGGTTCATTATGGATGAACTACATAAAAGACCATATATTGGTCACCCAGGATACCAAAAAATGATCACTGCCACCCGAAAACAATTTTATTGGCCTGGATTGAAGAAAGACATAGCCAAATATTTGGCCCAATGCATAGAGTGCCAACATTTTAAAGTAGAACATCAACACCCAGCAGGACTATTACACCCTTTACCCATCCCATAATGGAAATGGGAAACCATCTCCATGGATTTTATCACTGGATTGCCAACTTCAACCAAACAGAATGGCACCATTATGGTAGTGGTGGATAAACTGAGCAAGTCTGCTCATTTCATCCCCATCAAATCAACCTACAAGGTGATAGATATCGCCCAGGTATTCATGAAAGAGGTGTTCAGATTGCACGATATGCTGAAAGAGATAGTGTCTGAGAGAGACACCAAATTTACTTCCAATTTTTGGAAATCACTGATGGTTGGTTTAGAGACCAAATTGTTGTTTAGCACCGCCTATCACCCTCAAACCGACGGACAGACAGAAAGAGTGAATCAAATATTAGAGGATATGTTAAGGATGCATGTAATGCATCAACCCAGGAAGTTGGAAGAATACCTGCCATTGGTAGAATTCGCCTACAACAACGGCTACCAAACATCTTTAAATATGAGTCCCTTCGAGATCCTCTATGGTAGGCCGTGTAATACTCCAGTCAGCTGGATTAATCCTGTAAACAGGATTTCTTTTGGACCCGACATGTTGAAAGAAATGGAACAACAAGTGACTCAGATAAAAAAAAATCTGAAGGTCGCTCAGAACCGACAGACAAGTTATGCCGACCAAAGAGAACTCCAAGAGAGTTCAAAATGGGAGACCATGTATATCTCAGAATTAAGCCCAGAAGGAGTTCCCTGAAAATGGGAGCTTGTGCCAAGTTGGCACCCCGGTATTGTGGACCCTTTGAGGTTNTTGGAAATCACTGATGGTTGGTTTAGAGACCAAATTGTTGTTTAGCACCGCCTATCACCCTCAAACCGACGGACAGACAGAAAGAGTGAATCAAATATTAGAGGATATGTTAAGGATGCATGTAATGCATCAACCCAGGAAGTTGGAAGAATACCTGCCATTGGTAGAATTCGCCTACAACAACGGCTACCAAACATCTTTAAATATGAGTCCCTTCGAGATCCTCTATGGTAGGCCGTGTAATACTCCAGTCAGCTGGATTAATCCTGTAAACAGGATTTCTTTTGGACCCGACATGTTGAAAGAAATGGAACAACAAGTGACTCAGATAAAAAAAAATCTGAAGGTCGCTCAGAACCGACAGACAAGTTATGCCGACCAAAGAGAACTCCAAGAGAGTTCAAAATGGGAGACCATGTATATCTCAGAATTAAGCCCAGAAGGAGTTCCCTGAAAATGGGAGCTTGTGCCAAGTTGGCACCCCGGTATTGTGGACCCTTTGAGGTTCTAGATAGAGTGGGACCTATAGCCTATCGGCTAGAACTTCCTCCCACAATAAAAGCACATAATGTTTTCCATATTTCATTATTGAAGAAATATGTACATGATGCTAATCATATAATTGACTGGTCTATGATCCAGGTGGAACTGGAGGGAGAATTTCTACCAGAACCACAATGCATATTGGACCGAAAGGAAACCCCGCTCCGGAACTGAACCATTGCACAGGTAAAGGTGCAGTGGAGACATTTTGTCCCAGATGAGGCTACATGGGAAATGGAGGATGCCATGAGACAAGCATATCCGATTTTATTTACTTCTGTACATACAATTCATGTTAAAAGATAAGAACATCGAGGATAATGTTCCTTTAAGGGGGAGGGAATTGTAACACCCTGTTTCCCCCAGTTTGTAAAAATAACTGGACTGGCCCAGAACTGTGGCAAACTCAGAAATGTGAATATGTGATGTGAATGGACCTTGTGGAAAAGGTCGATGAATGTGGATAACATTATGAATTTATATTACATGACTGCTGAGAGGGGATGTGCTGAAAAAGAGACCACGATGGCTGCAGAAAGGCGGTGGAAGGAACCTGGAAAGGTGGCGTTAACTTCCACCGAGAATCAATACCATATTTGGACTCCATTGGCCCGGAGAACCAAAAGCGGCTCGCTGACCTCGAATTAAATGTCTCACAGGCTGGTAGGCAGATGGCTCCTCAGGAATTAATGAGGGATGGGGAGGTGAACCGCCTATCCGTAGAGCCGTCAGGCCTGACCAACGCAAGGGAAATCGTGCCACACGCAACCTCGCAAGAGGATAAGGCGTGGGGGAGAAGCGATTGGGGGGGACAATGCGAGGGGAAAAAGAGAACTCTGGCGATATGCAGAGTGGGTGATAGCAGAGAGGAAGGAGAGTAACCTTCGCTCCTAGTCACTAGAAAATAGAGACGCAGTCTCACAGCATCGTGGTCTCAGCTCGGGGGTTGCTAGTGGTAAATCCGTTGGGAGTCGCTGAGCCTACGGTTGGGTGGAAACGAGTACCCCTCTCAGCAGTTGCATAACCCCTGGTGTTACTTTCTGATAAGTGTTTTTCCTTTGACATCTTGAAATATATGTATGCTGACATTTATGATCATAAGCTGTGAAATCATGAATGACTTCATTATAAGAATGTCTGTATGGTATCTTGATCAATAATGGTAGTTGTATGTTTATATGGAAAGACTACGTGTGGTTTATGCTCTCTTAAATTGTTATTTATATGCATGCTGATCTAATTCAGACTTCACGCCTGGTTCTCGGGAGAGAGAGATACCCTTAACTGCCTTAAATAGTACCCTGGGTAAACCTCCCCATAGAGATACCCTTCTTGAAAAAGCCATCAAGAACCTGGAAAAAGGATGTGAAGGCGCAAGGCCTTAAGAAATCCCTGGTAAGTATCGAATCGATGGACGAGGTCCCATCGGGAGATCGGTGGTCACTCACAGCTGTCAGATCAGAAGAAGAAACTGGAGTGTCAATCACCTTAACCCTGAATAAGTGTTAATCGACGGACGAGATCCCGTTGGGAAATCTGTGGTCACCCATGACCGTTATATTGGTAGGAGAAAGTAGAGGGTTAAATGCCTTACCGCTTTTCCTTTCTATGTCTTCGTGGGTAGCAAAGATATCGATAATCGTAGATCCTCAAGGTCCATGAGAACATCTGGACCGTTGATTTTTCCCCGTCCAGGAAGTCGTGGGAGAATGCACAAGTTAGGAACCTGTCTGAGCCATCATATCTCGGCTAGAAAACCCAACAGCCGTTGGATCTGTCAGGAGATACCCGAGGGTTAAACCCCCAGTGGATAAGGGCGAAAGCCCCGAAATAGATTTGGGTCATCCGATTAAAGGAGGCCACGTGTCATGAGATTTCCCATTTTAGGAAATCGGGAGTCGGGAATTCAGGAGTTCTGGTGATGAGAGATCGAGATGTTCCATGGTGGAAACCCTGAAGTAGTCGTAGACCGACCGATTTCAGGAGGCTACGTGTCAAGAGATTACCCATTTTGGGAAATCGGGAATCGGGAACTCGGGAGTTCTGGTGAAAGATCGGGGCCTTCCATGGTAGAAACCCCAAAACAGATTTGGGTCGTCCGATTAAAGGAGGCCATGTGTCATGAGATTTCCCATTTCTGGAAATCGAGAGTCGAGAAATTAGGAGTTCTGGTGACGAGAGATCGGGATGTTCCATGGTGGAAACCCCGAAGTAGTCGTAGACCGACCAATTTCGGGAGGCTACATGTCGAGAGATTACCCGTTTCAGGAAATCGGGAATCGGGGATTCAGGAGTTCCGTTGACAAGAGGTCGGGCTCTCACCTTGATAAATCCCAACTTATAAATATCGAGACGTTAGCATGTGGTTAAGTCCCAATGAATGAACGAGATTCCTTCAGGGGATCTCAGGGTCTATAATGATCGTCAGATGTGGAGAAGAGACGTCAACTTTAAGCTGAGGCGCGAATGTGCCTTAGGGTAAGTGGCGAGCAGATCTGAACGACCAAGGTCCACCCGCCCAGATCTACGGCTGAGGCTTCATTCCGAAGCCCCCTTGTTGTTCTTCCTTTAGCAGTGAAGGGGGGGTTTGGAATCAAACGTGCAACTCGGGAACGGTCAGGATCTATTTGCCTTGATCAATGACATTCAGGCGAATTCCGGACCCCCCTTGCCATTCTGCCTTTAATGGGGGGGGGGTCCGGAATGGTGTGGCGTGTGAAGTGGGTCCCGTCTCCTGTCACACTACCCACTGTATCATGTTTCCCCTCTTTCCACCTGTACTCTGCTCACCCGCCCGATAGGGCCATTCCCAATGGCCATTTTCCAACCCTGTAGGGACTCGTCCCTATTGGCCAGTTACTATCCCTGCCGGGGTTCGGCGGTTGCAGAGTTGAACGATTTGACATCCCTGTAGCGCCAAGGCGCAAAATACAAAGAGGCACCATGAATTATTTGACTGGTGATCATGACCTGCGATCACATGGGAGAAGAGAGAGAGAAAGAGCTATCTTGCGCTAGGCCTCCGCAGAGGATTCAGAGGCTTTGATTCTACAGAAATCAACGAAAACTGTGATTATGGTAGTGGGTGTGTGACAAAGAGTTCGATGAAGAAGAGTTCCCACAAGGTGTAAATAATTACCCTGACTTGATTAAGGAATGGTGGGAACTCTCTGAAAAATTCAGAGCAAACACCCATGGAATATACACCACTGCATCATTAGACGCTCATATGATGTATGTGGCCATGATGCTATGTAGAATTTTCGGGAAAGAAAACTCTGCTCACTTCTTGCTACAATGGGTACCGATCATGCATGAAGTTGCAGAGGGTTTTTCTTTCAATTGGGCCAAGATATTATCAGACAGTTTGGCCAAGGAAATTACAAAATATCAATCATTGAAAGCCAAAGGATGACCCACCCCATTTTACATGTCAGCATACCTTATGGATGTCGTTTGTTTTATGATGCCATTTCCTTTGATGGGTTGGAGTTGGAATCCGACCAACACTGAACCAATACATTTATATCACTCCAAGTTGTGGGAGGATAAAGCAAAGGACTTCTCCTACGAAATCTACAACTATGTGGTGGTGCAGATGCATATCGCTATATACGGTTTCCCAACTCCCAGGATTTCAGACTAGATAGTGGCCAACCTGGAAAAAATAACGGATTGGTACATTGAGGAACACTTCTCTTACATCAAGGTTTTTGGATGTTCCATTCCTCCGCATGCCTTACCAATGTTCCTACTAGATCGATTGGTGTGCCGAGAGGTAGCACATCAAACTGTGCTAGGAGGAATTTTTGAAATAATGTAACTGCAAAGTGTATTCTTATTCTTATTTGATATATTATTCATTGGATCAATCCCCATTGTGGATTGATCATGTCGGCTATTGTAAAAGGACCAAATCCCCTTTTGCAGATTGGTCATAATATAATTGTAATAGGCAAAAGAATAAGTCGGCCCCAGAATATATCAAAGAGGCCCCGTAATATAATAAAGTTGGTTATAACCACCCATATTAAGAAGTCAGCCCTGCCAGTGAAGAGACACTTCACACGTTCCATATTATTATAAATAAGAAGGCTAGCGCCTCACTTAGACACATCTCACTTGCTCATTGAGAGACAAGTTTCAGAGCTGCTATTGGAGAAGAGAGAGAGAGAGAGTGGCACATCTTTGGGAGAGAATATTCCGTATTAGATTAAGTTATCTCTTGGCATTGTATTGGCTATCTATAATAAGGAAGTTTTGCTGGGTTTTCTTCCCCTAGAGGGTCTCCTAGTATAAATGCTGTGTCTCTTGTGATTGTGTATTTCTCAATGATTTTGTCTTATTTTTCTGTTATCTATTGAAATGCAAAGAACTATAATAGTGGCTTAAATATTAACATGGTATCATAGCCAAGCTGAAGAAATCATCTTTCACAAGAGTGAAAAATGTCACTGTTTCTGTACATGCAAATTAGGGCTTTTTGATGGTGAAGCTTTTCAGCCCTAAAACCATCTAAAAAAGTGCACCCTTCCCCAAGGATTACTTTGGAACTCTCAACACACCTTTTCAGTGGCTAGATCTCTCAGAAAGTGAAATCCTAGTTTCACAAAGTACCAGAAGTACCAGAAAACCAGAGAACCAGAAGTACCCGAAGTACCAGAGTACTAGAGGTACCAGAAAACTAGAAGCACAAGTCCATAAATCCACAGATCAATTTTGGAGGGGTAAAAGTTGGATTTTCTCAGATCCAAGCACACCAGGCTACTCGCCTCAGCTAAGCACATCTCCTGGTAAGTTCAGAATTTGATTTTGAGCATTTTCATTTTTTGGTCATTTTCCTAGCTCCAGGTAAAAGATGCACGAAGCTTGCTGACAAACTGGAAGGCCTAGAAAAATTCCGTGCCTAGAAGTATAGGACCGGCCTGATCCTTGAAGAGAATGACCTAGCCAGATTCATCAAAGAAGAAGTACCGGAACCTGACGATCCTACAGAAAAAGCCAAGCATCTAAAGGACACGATCAGGGCCAAAAGAATCATTTCAGATTCAATCAAAGACCACATGATTCCTTATGTGTCATAAAATAAGACTCCGAAAGAAATGTTTGATTCCCTAAGTAGATTGTACAAAGGAAATAACATAAACTAGAAGATGAATCTAAGAACTCAACCGAAGAATACGAGGATGCAGAAAGGAGAAACAAGCCAAGAATATTTCTTCAGAATCTCAGAATTTAAAGAAAAGTTAGAAGCAATTGGAGACACCATAGATGAATATGAGCTCATAATGACAACTCTTAATGGTCTCAAAATACCTTGGGATGCATTCATCCAAATGATTTGTGCCAGAATGGAGAAACTGAAGTTTGACCGTCTATGGGAAGAACGCATTCAAGAAGAAACAAGAGTAGCTAACCGTGAAGCACTACTAGAAAGAGATGATGATCAAGCCCTAGCTACTCACACCAAAAGAGGAAGGAAGAAACCCTACTTCCAGAAGGAGACTCATAAAGAGCCTCAACCGCCAAACAAATTCAATAATAAAGAATCTCATCCAAGGAGATTTTAGAAGAGAGGACAACGAAGGGAAAGAGATTACTCATCTGTACAATGCTATCATTGTGAAAAGTTGGGACACATTGTGAAATTCTGTCCAGCCAGACGAGAAGAATACAAGAGGAAACATAAGAGGCACCATGCCCATGCAGTTGAATTTGAAGATCCACCTGCAAAGATTATAAGAGAGCAGATCAAAGACTATGTCCCAATCTCGGCCCTATCAGGATCGGTAACACTTGGAGAGGACACATGGCTCATTGATAGTGGTGCCTCCAAGCACATGATAGGCCAGAGAGACATTATCTCTTATATTTCAGAAAATAAGTTTTCTCAGAAAGTGACACTTGGAGATGATTACCAATATCCCATCAGGGGAGTGGGAGAATCAATATACAAGCTAAATTCAGGGAACTCAATAAAGATGAAGGACATACTCTTTGTACCAGGTTTGAAAAAGGACCTACTCTCCATTTCTTCTTTAAAAAAGAAAGCCTTCAGAGTTTCCTTTATAGATGGAGAATTCCTCATGTGGGATAAAGGAGAAACCCTTAATGAAGCAATCATCATTGGAAGAGAAGAAAATGGCTTGTATAAGCTAAAGGGTCACTCAGAGGCTTCCATGACCCATGCCATTGAAAAATCATGTGAAATTTGGCATAGAAGATTAGCCCACATCAATTACAAGGTGCTACCATACATATGCAAAGCTGTCACAGGTCTACCAGAATTCAAAATTGACCATGAAGGTGTGTGAAATGGATGTGCGCAAGGGAAGAACATCAAGAACCCTTTTCTGAAGAGAGACAACAAAGCAGAAGGAGTCCTAGAGCTCATTCATTCAGATATATGTGGCCCAATTCCATCGTTCTCCATTAGTGGGTATGTATACTATGTATCATTTATTGTTGATTATTCTCGTAAGACTTGGTTGTATTTTTTGAAATCTAAAGATGAAGTGTTCAGCAAGTTCAAGGAATTCAAAGCCTTGATATAGAACCTTTCTAAAATAAAGATCAAGATACTCAGGTCAGATAATGGAGGAGAATATACCTCAAAAGAGTTTGTGAGCTTCTGCAAAGATGTTGGGATCAAGAGGGAACTCACAACTCCCTATAATCCTCAACAAAATGGTGTAGTTGAATGAAAGAACATAACGATAATGGAAGCTGTGAAGACAATGATCCATGATCAAGATCTTCCAATGTGCTTATGGGCAGAAGTAGCAATGATAGCCGTTTATGTGCAAAACTGATTATCCCATAGTGTACTTGGGTTCAAGACCCCTGAAGAGATGTTCATCGGAAATAAGCCATAGGTAAGCCATCTCAAAATATTTGGCTGCCTAGTTTTTATACATATTCCGAAAGAGAAGAGAAACAAGATGGAACCTTCAGGAAAGAAGGGAATATTTGTGGGATACTGTGAGGTATCCAAGGCCTCCAGAACTTACATACCAGGTCACCGCCACATTGAGATCAGAAGGGATGTGACTTTTGATGAAGATGCAACACTCAAGAAATCGAGAAGATGCCAGCTTGAAGAAGTACATGAATAAGAACCCGTAATCCCCAAAACTGCATAATCAGTGAGGGAGGTTCCCAAAGTTGCAGAATCAGTGAGGGAAGACGTAGTTTCCCCTGATGAGGAAATTCTAGAAGTCACGATATAGTAGAATTTCAAGAACCGCCTCAGATGACGATCCTCCATAAAAGAAAGCTAGCTTGGGCTAGAGAGCTCATTCAAGATGGAGAGAAGTATGGTGTTCCCCAAGGAATCACGAGATAGGTGAAAAGACCAAATCCATTCTCCAGTTATACGGCTTTGATGTGTGACCTCCTAGAAAAGGAGCCTACCTGCTTTGAAAAATCCATTCAGATGAAATAATGGGCAGATGCCATGATAGAGGAATACCAATCCATAATAAAGAATGATGTATGGGAAATAGTTCCCAGACCGAAGAGTAAAGACGTGGTATCCTCCAAATGGATCTTCAAAATAAAACATGCTGCTAACGAAAGTATTGAAAAGTATAAAGCAAGATTTGTCGCTCAGGGTTTTTCTCAAAAAGAAGGCATTGACTATGAAGAGACATTTTCTCCTGTAGCAAGATACACTTCGATCATAACCATCATAGCCCTTGCAGATAAGATGAACTGGAAGTTGCACCAGATGGATGTAAAGACAACCTTACTAAATGGTGTCATCAAAGAGGAAGTGTATATAAAGAAACATCAAGGATTTGAAGTTGAAGACATGAAGTCCCATGTCTGCAGGTTGAAGAAAGAATTATACGGATTGAAGCAAGCTCCTAGAGCTTGGTATGGCCGAATATATAGTTTCCTGACAAGCTTGGGATTTACCAAGAGTAAAGAAGATTCTAACCTCTACTTCAAGGTTATGAACGATGAGCCAGTGCTATTACTGCTATATGTGGATGACTTATTCTTAACCGGAGAAGAAAATCTCATCACTGAATGTAAGAAGAGACTTCCCTCAGAATTTGAAATGAAAGACCTTGGCCTAAGGCAATATTTCTTAGGTCTTGAGGTATGGCAGAGTCCATAGAGGATCTTCCTTAACCAAGGGAAGTATGCAGTCAAAATTTTGAAGAGATTTGACATGTTGGAATGCAAGTCCATGAATACACCCATGGAAGCGAAGCTGAAGCTGTTGGTCGACACTTTGTCAGAATTGATTGATGCCACGCTGTAAAGACAGATTATTGGATCGCTGATGTACCTAATGAACACCAGACCATACATTTGTTTTGCTGTGAACTCCTTGAGTCAGTTTCTAGTAGAACCCAAACATGTTCACCGAGTGGCTGCAAAACATGTGATGAGGTACCTTAAGGGTGCAATAGATTGTGGTCTCAGCTATGATGGAGATCATGATTTCACAGTGAATGGATACACTGATGCAGATTGGGCAGGAAGTGTTTCTGACAGGAAAAGAACTTTAGGATGTTGTTTCAGTTTGGGATCAACCATGATCTCATGGTAGAGTAGAAAACAATCCAACATTTCTCTCGGCACAATGGAAGCAGAATACATTGTTGCATGTTCTGCCAACTGCGAAGCTATATGGCTTCGAAAGTTGCTAAACAGTCTATTTGAACTAGAGATGGAAGCAACCATGATCCTATGTGACAACCAGAGCTGCATAAAGATGATGGAGAATCTTGTATTCCATGACAGGTCGAAGCACATAGAGATCCGATATCATTACATCCGTGACATGGTGTAGAGAGGAGCCATAAAGCTCTAGTACGTTAGCATGGATGAACATGTTACTGATGTGTTGACAAAGCCTCTATCTCGTGTAAAGTTTGAGCACTTTTGAGATAAGCTTGGTATAGTCTGAAAGGAACTTCCTCGAAAGGGGGAGTAGTTGTTGTGATAATACATCTCTTGCTTCCATCTTTATTACTGTGACGTAAAGTAAGACGATGTGATGAGACTAGAATTGTGCTTCCGACTTGACAGCTGCGACGCAAAGCTAGTCTAGTATCCTGCTTCGAGCTTGATTTTTGTGACGGAAAGCAGGACGAGTATCTTGCTTCAAGCCTTATTGCTGTGATGTAAAGCAAGATGATGAGATGAGACTAGTACTGTGATTCCGGCTTGACAGTTGTGACGTAAAGTCAATCTAGTATCTTGCTTCCAACCTGATGGTTGTGACGTAAAGCAAGACGATGTGATGAGACTAGTACTGTGCTTCTGGCTTTACAGCTGTGACGTAAAGCCAATCTAGTATCTTTCTTCCAGCTTAAGTGTTGTGACGTAAATCAAGACGTTGAGATGAGACTAGTACTATGCTTCCAGCTTGAGAAGCTGTGACATAAAGCCAGTCTAGTACCTTGCTTCCAACTTGATTGCTGTGATGTAAAGCAAGATGAGTACTGAGCTTCCAACTTGACAGCTGCGACGTAAATCCAGTCCTGTATTATGATGAGCTAGCCTCATGCTGTGATGATGATGATGTATTAGTTTTATACTAATACATATTGATGCAGATGATGATTGCATTCCTTTGAGAATGATGATGCTGCCGATGAAGAAAACTTCCAATGATTTATAGATATGCCAATCAGTGTTCCAATGTGATATTGATGATGCTTCCCTCTCACCCAATTGATGCTGTTGATGATGTGTCCTCTCTCTCTCGCCTAATGTTGTTGAAGAATACCCTTCTTGTTAAGGGGGAGTGTTGAAATAATGTAACTGCAAAGTGTATTGTTATTATTATCTGATATATTATTCATTGGATCAATCCCCATTATGGATTGATCATGTCGGCTATTGTAAAAGGACCAAATCCCCTTTTGCGGATTGGTCATAATATAATTGTAATAGGAAAAAGAAGAAGTCATCCCCAGAATATATCAAAGAGGCCCCATAATATAATAAAGGTGGTTATAACCACCCAGATTAAGAAGTCGGCCCCACCAGTGAAGAGACACTTCACACATGCCAGATTAGTATAAATAAGAAGGCTAGCACCTCACTTAGACAAATCTCACTTGCTCATTGAGAGACAAGTTTCGGAGATGATATTGGAGAAGAGAGAGAGAGAGTGGTGCATCTTTGGGAGAGGATATTATGTATTAGCTTAAGCTATCTCTTGGCATTGTATTGGCTATCTATAATAAGGAAGTTTTGCTGGGTTTTCTCCCCTAGAGGGTTTCCCAGGATACATGCTGTGTCTCTTGTGATTGTGTATTTCTCAGTGATATTGTCTTATGTTGTTGTTATCTATTGAAATGCAAAGAACTATAATAATGGCTTAAACATTAACAGGAATCAGTACAGAGCTCAAAGCAACGCAGAAAAAGTGTGTCCCACCTTTCCTTTACAGGTTGGTACTTTTTCACTGTTAGATTTCGACCACTCAAAGGTAGAGGTCAGGGCCCTAAAGGACATTAAGCTCGTAAACATTGAATTCAAGAAACATGATCCCCAGAAGATCATGGGAAATCACATGGCTCTTTACAATATGAAGAGGTATGAGTATGAAAATTCCCCACAGGATGAGATATTCCAAGGGGCAAGATCTTATCAGGAAGTGTTGAGCCGAGTCCAGACTCTGGCTCTAGATAAATTAACAGAGTTCTATGATTTTCAGAAACACTGGAGAAATAGTCTGCCCAAATTCTTACAGGGAGAAGTTCTGACATCTCCAGCTACACACGAAGTTGGAACCCAGAAGTTATAAGAAAAAATTTCTAGTGGACAAAGAATTCAGGAAAATTTGGTGAAAACAGAGGTTTTGACACAAAAAACAAATACTACACTATCAGATCAACCTGAGGATCAAATGAAAGCTCAAGATGAAGTTTTGATAAAAAAGGGACATGATGCATTGTTGTCTACACCAGAAAATCCAACTACTAATATAATAGGGAAACCATAGACCATCCAAATAGGTGACCCTATTATGTCTTTGACCCCTTTACAGATCAGTGAGGGGAACCCAAGTGCCGAAGTAGTGTTTATAGAAGATCTTACTCCCATTTTGGTTGAATAAATGCCTCCTTCCGACTTCTTCTTCAACAAGAAGAGGAGGGATGTACTAAAAAGAGAGACACACCAAAAGGAGGACACAACTGTCAAGAGGCACAAGGTTCTATGTGATGGGCAGACCATAGAGGAGGCAGACTTCGCTATGGAAGTGGTAGGATCATTGGGAGATTTTTCCACAACAAATCAATATTCAGTTGGGAATCTGAAGGAACACCTGAAGCAAAAGGACCCGCTGGTAAGTCATTTTCAATACCAACTAAAGACAATGGAACATAGTGTAAAATATGAGATGAATAGGGTTTTTGAGCAGATTAGAGCCCGTGACAGATAAGAAATTCAACAACTTAAAATCAGTCTTGACGAAATGCACATAAATTCACAGTCAAGGAGAGAATTGGCTATTCAACAGAAAGAGTTGGTCAAACAATTGCAAGCTAAAATAAACTTGACCGAGAATACAACAGTGGATATGGTGAGTTTCCAAGACCAGACAATAGAGGTGCAGGAGAAGCTGGAAGCATTCTATCAAAATCTTTTTATCATAATAGAAGCTATTCAAAACTATTATCGGTTGGCAGACCATTCTTTAAATAATATTTGCATAAAGGAGAGAGAGGCCACTGCAACTAGAGTGACATTCCAAGAGGCCGTTTTATCATCAGCAAAGGAGGAAGTAGCCAAGGTCACTAGATTGTCTCTCTCATAACAAACTTGAGGTGATATAATACTTAAAACCTGGGAGGCTAATATAGTTGAAAGTAAGAGATTAGCGAGGGAAGTGAAGAAATCTTGTGAAGAAGCTTGCTCCTCACTTGACAAAGAATCATTGGATATTGAAATAGACAAAATCTATGAAGCCCTAGGGAAAATTGATATTGCAAAGCATCAACTTACTTCCAAGACAAGCATGGAAGAAGCCCGGGCCACAATACTGCAATTGAAACAAATTGACATTATCCAGATTGATAAGTGGATAGTCAATCCTAACCCGTGGCTACAGTCTATATCTTTAGAAATCAGGAGAATGGAAGATAGGCTACCTCACGTAGAAAATAAGTTATATATGTAAGTTTTAAACCTATGAAGTAAAGCAATGCATATAGATTCTTAAGAAAAACATAATTTAATCAATGGCTCATACACATAGATTTTATACCGGAAACCCTCAACCGGGAAAACCTTTCTTATATTCATTATATCGAATTTCACCATTCACCATACAATATATACAATGTTTTTAGGTATTCCGTAGATACCAAAACCCTAATCCCTTAATCTGGGATTAATTTACAAAACCACTAAAAATAGCAAAATATGGGATCGTCAAACTCAATTGTCATATCTGACGTGCCCACACACACACACATGCAAATAATATAACACATACCCAACAATATACTCTTGAGGCGAATGACACAATAGAGCCTTCCAGGTTGGTGGTGCAATTAGTAGGCAGATGTGTTCAGTGTGTCGAGCAAGGAAACACCGACACATCTAGGAACAAATGAGACAACGCGTGCATACCATTCACACAGGTCATGATTAGAGGTCAGCTGTTTCTGAGTTGGAGGACAAGAAGAAGAAATGTCTCTGCCATCAGGTGAAGAGACATAAGAGATGCAAATGAAACTCTTCAAATTTTGCATATTGTAATATTTAATGTTTTCTAATTAGGATAATTCCAACCACTTAGGGTTGATGATCATTTCTGTATAAATACATAGTTTGAAGACTTAACACAAGCTGCTTCTTATCGGATTTAATAAGAAAAAACTCTCCTTTTGTGAGAATTAATACAAGTGCAGACATGGATTCCAATTTTTGTGTAGTTTGAGTTATGTTCTCTTCTTGTATTCCATATATTTTGTTTACCTTATGTTATTCCTTGATAAGTGAGTGATTGAAATTTAGTACTACTACTAATGTAGTCACATTTTATCAGTTGTTTGATAAGAAAGCAATTTTTCCTCTGTATTTGCTATAAGTAAATACAAGACCTGTGAGCTACTTGGATTACTGTATCTCATATCCTTACAAGGGTGCATTCTTTAATTTCTTCTACTGTGAACAAGGTAATATTAATCTTGCATTGATGCCTCATTTTTTTTAACAGTTCTGTAAGTTTCCCTCATATCATTTGATTTTATAAATTGACTTAGACGAAAAATTACGACCTTTGTCCTGTTCTGTCATTATTTTCATTTGAGGATTAATTATTATATAACTAACGGAAGAAAAAAAACCTTTAAAAACATCCCTTTATATTTCTAATGCTTGACATTATTCTTTAAGCCTTAGGTTTAATCTCAGGAACAACATCTTTTTGGTGTCGTTGCCGGGGATGGAGAAATGAAGTTATTTTTCCCTCGGAGAAACGACAAGGTAATATTCTGTCTTTGATAGTGAACAAGGATTGAATACAATATTAAGGCTTTTATCTTTCACTTGGAGACTCAACTATAGATAAACTGACATTCAATAGAAAGGATACCAGGAAGAACCCATACGATCAACAGACTACGCCTGTTGCCAATCCTAAAAATCTATTAAAACCAAGGGGATACCTTAAGTAGACTGCTGCATCCAAAAGTAAGGTTTACCAACCCAAAACTATGCAAACTGATGCTAAGGTTCCACTTGAACAATCAATATCACAAGAAGGTTACACACAAAGCCACTTTGGAGATACATCAATTGATGAACTTGAAGCCGAAATCATAAACCCCGAACTGGTCGTACCTGAGGTAAAATCCGAGACCGATTCGACTTCCCCCTTCAATAGTAAAGGTAAAGGATCCCTTTCGATACCCTCTTTATTAGATTTTTCTCTGATCCCCGAAGTAAAGGTTTCGATTCCACGAAACTCTGAGGAGTATATCTTGTACCTTGATTCAACTCCTGTTAGTTCTCCTGTTTATATATCCTGTAAGTTCGAAGAACCCAGCCCTCATTTCCCTTTTCCCCCCTTTTCAAATTTTATGTCTCCTACTGTTCTGTGTCCCAAACCCCATTCTCCTCATCCTGAGGTAAGCGAAGGGTCACTACAAGTTTACAAAACCCTCTTTTTAACTCCCAAATTTCATCCCCTCGACATCAAATGGCTAGAGCTGGAGGAGGTGGCACTGGAGGCTGTTGGCACATGGGCAGACCCAGGGTTCAACGCTTCAACAACGCACCAAAAAAACCTTAACTACCGACCCTTTCGGCAACCCCTGTGAAGCAAATGAAGTCTCACCCGAGGTAGAGGTAGGGGTGGCTGCAGGAGTCAAGTGTCTACAATCTAGCTGGAACACAGATCTATGATCATAATACTTAACAGAGCACTTAGCAGTTAACATTCATTAGTATTTAACCCTTATTCACATTGCAGGAGAAAACCCTAATTACAGAACAAGACAATATTCAACAAGATCTAACACATAAAAGCACTTAGCACATAGAAATGGATCAGATCTAGCATTCATTCATATCACTAAACACTAATATACTATATCAGATGCATCTAACATACAGATTACAACACTAAGCATAAATCACAACAATCACATAACTACCATAATGCACAAAGCAACCACAATACATGATATACGTGGTTCCCGAGCTAGGTTCCAGCACACAGCCTTCTTATAGTCTGCACACAAGATCCTTACAATCACTTGCACTTAGCTCTGCAAGTTCTCAACACACAACATGCACAAAGCATTCAAAACTATTCACACTTAGCTCATCGGATTCATTAAACCCCTTACTTACATCGCCTAGCTTTATATTTATACATTACAAATGGGCCTAAACATGGGTAAACCCATGGGCCAACATCCCATACCCATTACATAAACCCTAAACCCAAAAATATCCCTAAAAAGGGGGCGATATCCCATGAACTCTGCTTCGCCTTGTGCTCCACCTTCGACTAGCCTGTCGAAGTCCCAAAAATGGTCAAACATGACCAAGGTTCTCCAAAACTTGGTCAAGGTCCAACATAGGCGGTCAAGGACCACCACCTTTGCCTCCTAGGATTTTTGCCAAAGTGCTGGCCAGATACACTCCTTTAGTCCTTCCCCCTATCTTTCATGATTTACCAGAAAATTATATGAATAAATTATCGAAATTCATAGGAGAAGGGGATTTGACTGCTACAGAGCACATAATGTTTTTTGACCAATTCGCTGATATCCTCGTCATTGAGCATGATGATGTTTATTCGAGAGTTTTGATGCAAAATTTTGAAGGTCAAGTAAGACTCTAGTTTCGAGGGCTCCCTATAGGTTCTATAACATCTTATGACATGCTAGAAAACACCTTTTTAAGGCAGTGGGGAGAGAATACAGATCATTTGTACTATCTAACAAAATTTGAGGCTCCGAGGAAAAATAATTCTGAGTCAGTCCTGGAATTCACCCAAAGTTTTAATAAAATCTATCACAATATCCCAGTAGAAGTTAAGCCTTCTCAACCCGCATCTAAGGTGACTTTTGCAGGGGATTTCGAGCCCGAATTTGCCCTACTTTTGAGGGAAAGGAGATCTGTTGAGCTCACACGAATGCAGGACGACGCCATCGAAATCGAGTCGAACATTATGACATCAGTTAAACTAAAAGAGAAGGTTGAAACAGGAACCAAAGAAACTAAATTCTTCAGGGAACAAGCTGGAACTTTTGGATTTGGGAGGTCCCCAGAGGACAAAATGGACGACATGGCCAAGATAATCAAAGAGTTATCAAACAAAATCTCCAGAATGGAACTAGACCAGGATAAACCTGATCCTTTTGCTAAGAGAGATTTAAAAAAGAATACCAATCCCCAGATCCAACAGAGTCCAGTAAAAAATGAGGATCAGAAAATCAAAACTCCTTTTAAAACAAAAAACTTCATGCAAAGTGATGACGCTCAAGACTTTGAGGGGTTATATGAAGATATAAACAACCTCAATGATAATGACCAAGAACCTCACCTAACCATGCAGGATTATGAAAGGTCTTTAGATCAAGAACCACTGTTTGGAAACGAGGAAAGTATAAATAATATGGAAGAGTTTGATTATCAATGAATCACCGACTCTATAATGGCCAAGCTTTAACAAAAATATAATTTAAGGCCTAGAGATAAAAATTCTACAACTTCTCCACCGAGGAAAATCTTGTCGAGAAGTAAAACGAATAAGGCAGCTCAACTGTCCACTGAAATACAAGCTACCAAAACAAAAACAGCTGAAACAGAAGATTCTAAAACAAAAACGACTGAAACAAAAGCAACACAAATCAATATACTAGAAAAAAGAGAAACAAATATCCCAACCAGAGAGGCCAAAAAGATGATTGGAAGTTTCAATCTGGAAAACAAAATTAATAAAATCAAAATTCCTGTGCCCCTGGTCGAATTAGCGAAATATCCGATGTATAGAAAACAAATTTCCAAAATGATAAATTTATCAGATGATGAAAGTCATGTGGATATTATTAATTTAGAAGATGAAAAACCTACTATAATGTTTGGTCCGCTTATAAAAAATTGTAAATACCCTGTTGCTCCTTTTTATATTACGCTGATTGTGCATGATCGCTTACTCCATAACTGTATGTTGGATTCTGGAGCCTCCCATAACTTAATGCCCAAAGTTATTATGGAAAAACTGGGTCTCGAGGTTACCAAACCATACCGAGATCTGTATTCTTTTGATTCAAGAAAAGTTAAATGTCTTGGTATGATAAAATATTTGGTGGTTAATCTTACACAGATCCCTGTGAAGAGTATTCTCATGGATGTAGTCTTCATTGATGTTCCTGCGAAGTATGACATGTTGTTATCCAGGTCTTGGGGTGATAAACTTGGAGGATCACTTCAATTGTACATGACATAAGCTATGATCCCAATTTTCGGTGGACAGTTCACCCGTCTATACAGGGAGACAAGATTGGCATATACCGTAAGTGACCCACAAAACCCAAATAATTATCCGATTTATGTCGCAGATCAAGATATAGGAAACTGCATATTATCAGTTGATGATTGTTTTGACGAATGTACAAAAGAAAATGGTATAGAAGAAGAAAACAAAAAAATATAAAAAACAAACAAAAATGTAAATAGTATAAGAGTTTGGAAAATGTTTTTTGACGGTGCTTGATCTTGGGAAGGAGTCAGAGCTGGAGTGTTGTTTGTGGCAACCGGAGATGAAGCCATTATTCCTTTCTCATACAGGTTACAGTGGGACATTGAATATACCAATAACGCATGCGAATATGAGTCTCTGATCTTAGGATTGGAGGCTGCCCGGAAGTTGAAAATCGAGAGCCTAATAGTTTACAATGATGCTGAATTAATTGTAAAACAGATAAGGAAACAATATCAAGCCAAACACCCAAGGCTAAGGTTATATAGGAACTACACCTAAGATTTGATAGACAAATTTTTCTTATCGTTTAATATTCATCATATTCCCAGGGCAGATAATCAACAAGATGACTCCCTGGCGAAAACGACTGCTACTTTTATGCTACCTACCATCTTGAAGCTAAAATATCACATAGAAATGAGACACAAACCTTCAATACCAAACAATGTTCAACACTGGCAGGTTTTTGAAGATGATGAGCAGATCAAACAGTTTCTAGAAATGGTGGATGAATTTTCCGAAACACACATCGACCAGGAAAATCAAAATGACCCTATTTGGATAATGCAGGAAGGCGAATATCCTCAGAAGTTCCAGGATAAGATTTCTAACCACCGCATGTTGGTGTTAAAAAACAATCAGATTCCTAAGGGTCTAATTCCATTAGAGAGATTATTTGATAAGGACTATATACCCCTAAAGTCTACCTTGCAACCTCAAACTTGTTAGAAAAACAGGACTGCGGAGCAATAAAATAAAAGAAATGCGGAAACAAAACACAAAAGATACACAATACAAGAGAGACACAGATTTACGTGGTTCACCCAGTGTGGGCTACGTCCACCAGAGAAATTCCCATGTCCTTTCTTTATTATTATCCAGCAAAATGAAGGGATACAACCTACAACAAAACTCGCTGTAACTTCCTCTTCTTTCTCTCACAGTCTCCTTTCTCAAAATACAATACTCACCAACATACATAGCCACAATACATTTCCCTCATAAAAGAGGATTGCCTTCTAGGGAAAAAAACCCTAACATAATCTCTATCGTTAGATCTGTGACCTTATAATGAACAGTCCAGATTTACAATGAAATTACAATATACTTTTACAAGACAATTTTTGCTTCGGGGGCTTCGCCCCTGAACCCCCATCGGGGGACGCTTCCCCTGAACCCCTGCTGGGGGCCCGCTTGCCCCCAGACCCCCCACCTGGGGCGATATCTCCCCCGAACCCCATAGAGGGGGTAACCCCCCTCTTCACTCCCCCGCGTCGAAGAGTGTACATACTTCTGGTGTGTAAATACTTCATGGGGTATAAACACGGCTGAAAGTAAATGACCTCTAAATCAAGAAGATAATCAGGCTCCACAACCAACAATCTCCCACTTGGAGACTGATCTCAACAAATCCACCGCTACTATATATGATGGAATCTGAACCTACTCGGACTTGGCAAATTTCTCATCTTCATCTTCATTCTTGAAGACCAAATAAAACTGAGTAAGAAATCAGTTTCTCCCTGGTTACTCCCTTTGTTAACATGTCTGCAGGATTCTGGCTAGTGTGTATCTTTTCTAGCCTCAATTGTCCATCTTCCAAGGTGGATCGTATGAAGTGGTACCTTAACTGTATATGCTTAGTCTTCGAATGGAAGGATGATTTCTTTGCAAGGTGAATGACACTCTGACTGTCATAGTACAACCTGCTGTTCTCCTGCTTCTTTCCCAATTCCTCCATAAACCTTTGTAACCAAATCATCTCTTTACTAGCCTCTGTAGCAGCAACATACTCTGCCTCTGTTGTTGAAAGTGCAACAACCTTTTGCAGTTTCGAAATC
>SNQJ01S0003278.1:128422-166284 GCA_010110895.2 Picea sitchensis | reverse complement strand
TCACTAATTGCATTGTATCATTCACCTCAGTGAAAAGTATTAATTCCTTGTGTGGATTTGAATTGTTTGAATCATACTTTGTTTTGGCCCCTTGAAAGGTCAATGAAGCAAGGACACATACACTGGAAGGATTGACCCTTTAATCATTCTTTGTATCCATATCAACATCATATCTTTCTAAGTGTGTGACAATGCTTGTCACCAAAGTTATAGTATGAGGTGTCTTTATACCCTTCTTTAATGCCATCCCACCCACTCACTAGTGATCACATACGTCTTGACATAATTTGGTAAAAAACTTCTTAAAAAATCAACTTTACATTTTTAATACTAAATTGCAATTAAAACATATTTATTTCATGAGAGTCCTCCAAGATTTATATCTAGAAATCTAGTTTCATTACTGAAAACGATGGCATTAATTAAAAAAAAAATCCATGTTTAACATATGTTTACATTACTATAAGTGAGTGTTTAACATATGTTTACATTACTATAATTGAGTGTTTATCTTGCCATATTAGCACATATTAACACGTTTAACATATTAAATCATTTAAATAATTAAATTATTTTGCAATTTGTTAAATTTTTAACTTTAGTTATAATAATAATAATCTATTTTTAAGGTCATAACCAAGTCAAATATTAAATTGGTGTATGAGGCCCTCTTGTTTGTGGGACAAGAGACTCCCTCTGTGTAATGATCTAACTGCTAAAGTCTACAAAGGTGTACTTAACGATATATTGAGTTACTTCCTTCATTACTTTTTTTTTCCAACAAAAAATTGCTTTTATATTATATAAAATTTTCCAGTCGAAAGGTAACAAAAAAAGAGTAAACAATGCAAGCATACTCCTCGTTCCTCCAAACCAAAGGTATGAAAGGAAACAACTACCAACACACAGGCTGATACAAAACAACGAGATAAGACCACTAAGAACCTCAATCTAACCCCATAGGTCCTAAAATCCTACCTAGTAAATTCCAACCGCACTATCGCTAAGTAGAATCAATGAGACTCAACAAAAACAAGCCGACAATTACATTAAAAGAGATTTAAGAACAAAGCAGGGCCCTCATGCCCATCTTCCCACTGGTTGTAAACTATCTTTCCTTCTTGAATATGGAGTGCCTTATTAGATAAATCGTCTGCCTCCTTCATTACTTAACATAAGATAAGATATATCGAGTTACTTCATTACTTAACGATTATTTGAGATTAAAACAATGCATATTTATCTTAGTTTTAAATCTATCAAATATCGAGAGGGATCAAATATTTAAAAAACAAACATTTTTTAAAATGTAAAAATTTGAAAAGATATTTACACTTTTAAAGATTTGATCCCTCTTTTTTTTTAATAAGCTAGCATTTGGTATTACCTTTCAAAAATAGAGGCTACATAATGTATCAGTGACACTAGTGTTGAGGCTGCCAACAAAGGAAACTAGCCCCACCACCAAGTGTTAAAGTTCCAAAAAAACGTACAATAACAACCATGAAGAGACAATATTAAACTGAAATAAATAGGCCTCGGTATATGAACATACCCAAAAAGATGGCCCTGTGATCTTACTATCGATACTGAAACTAGGAGGACCAAAACAAAACAAGCCATGAGAATCTATTTACTAAGATAACTACTAGGGAAAGCATGCCTGGATGAATATGACCATTTTGTAATCATAACAACTCGAAGTAAATCCTCTTCGTTGCGCCTCTATTGTGGATCTTCAAAGCCTGAGTCCAAGAGCCAATCCAACTTCTTCTCCATTAGTTCTTGCTTGAACTTTTGTTCATCACTGTCTCTACGTAATGCCAAAACGAGGTAGTGTTAAACAATTGTGAATCCAGGAGGGGAAGGTGGTGGAATTTGGGAGCTAGAGGCATTGCCAAGGTTGGGAACGATGAGAGTTGGACTGGAGGATGAAGGAGGAGAGAGGCTAGGTTTGGTATCTTCCGCAACAGTGACAGGGAGAGGGGTTCCATGATCCATTACAATATTCGATCCCTCTTAACATTGGTAAATTTGAGGTTAAGATGGATTTAAACTTTTGTTATTTCATTTTTTGTTTGGGCAATATATATACAGCCTGAGTGGGCCCAATGGTTAAGAACCTGTGTTTCCTCCTAAGAGATTACATGTTCAAATCCAGAGGGGGTAGGGTATGTATACCTTCGTAGACTTTACCAGTAAAATCGCTGGGAGGAGGGGGTAAGCTTCATTTCACTACTAATTACACCAACATGTATTTTTATTTTTGAAATAGGTTGGAGGTACATTCAATAATTATGTCTTATTTTAATCTCCACCGTCCAATAATTTAGCTGTTCAATTGTTAATTGTGAGATTAGAGATGCTTGTACGTATGGTGGATGAGAGATCTTTGGTTGATGGATGAGAGATGTCTGTATGGTTGATGGACGATGATCCTTATCGACATTCACCATCTACTACTGATGTGGATGTGCTAGTATTAACAATTTGTAGAATGCTTTAATACAACCAGGGGGTTGTGATAGTCAATTGGGTTTAGCTCCGGTGGTTGGGAGGAATGATTGTTATCCTCCTCACCCACATTCAAATATCATGAGTAACATGTTGAGCTCATAATGAGTATATTGTTGTAATGGCTTCGAGCCTTGTTGTTGATCGACCTTGTGCCTTGAAGATTCTAGGGTTTACTTTGGGTACCATTTCGAAATGAGGGGAAGTACCAGGGGGTTTTCTCCGGGCAATGTAACCTGGAAAGAAAAACAAAAAAACAAGGCGGACCGTAATGCATCCTTCGCATGTATGATGAAAAGAAACAAATATGTAGGTGGATTTAGGCCAAAACACTTATAAATGTGATGCAAAAAAGAAAAAAATACATGGATTGGCTTAGGCCAAAACACCCACAAGCGTGATGCAAAAAATAAAAAATACGTGGATTCACTTGAGCCAAAACACTCATAGCCATATTGTCACTTAAAAAACTATCCAAAAGCAAAGAATTTAAATCTTATTATTATTATTATTATGTCACGTTAGTGTTACACTATATTACACATCTCCATTACATTGTGATATAGAATACTTCTCTTATTACAAAGAAATCATCGAAAAAATAGTAAAGTATTATACTCACCAAAAGCTTTGCTAATTTAAAAGTTGGATTTGAAGTGCATGTACCCATGTTTTTGTGGTAGCATTCTTCATCCTAATATCATCAATATTTTCAATATCAAACATAATACAATATCTTCGAAAATTGTTATCTATGTAATATTACACGCTATCCTAATAAAATTACATATCATTGATTTTCAAATGTCAAATGCGTTACCCAATATGTTTAAAAGTTGCTATCTATGTAATATTACAAACTATCGACATATTGATATGTTTAACTATGTAATATTACAAACTATCGACATATTGATATGTTGAAATATCAATGTCATTAGTATCCATATTTCCCTTCCTTTCAAATAATAAACATTAAAATTTCATAACCCCATATGACCATAAATGGAGTTTAGACATCTGCAAAATTAGAAGTTGCTTATTAAAAGTTGCCCACGAATACAACCCCGATTCATGCGACGACCACTTCCTTTCCGATAATAAACATTTAAATTTTCATAACCCCATATGACCATAAATGGAGTTTAGACATCTACAACGTTAGAGGTTACTTGTTATAGTTGCCCACAAATACAACCCCAATTCATGTGACCACTCGATTAGAAAGCTCGTATTATCACTTTTCCTTCTACCAATAATAACTTTACGTCAACTGACGGGCCATATCAAAAGACGGAATCTGACAAATTGAAAAAAACACAACCCATTTATTTTCGTCAGAGGAGAAAATGTTCTCATCCGGTTCGATAATCACTCCGTGTCAGTGGACAGAAAATCTACATACGAACAAAACATTACAGTAGACGATTACTATATCTACTGACGATTGGAGCTCCCGTCAATTGACAGACACCCAAAGAAAAACAAAGAAAGAAAACCGGTGGGAACTTGCAGCTAAGGTAGCTCCCGGCAATGGAGCGATACTGTTCTCGATTGGACACGAAGAAGACGGAGCGAAACGGAGTCTAGCGGGATCGATCCACGCGGTCAAACTGTTAGAATGATCGGCCACCCGAAGAGCTTCTGAAAGACTCCGAATTCGCTAAATCTGTAGCGAATTTTACAAAGATCGGGCAAAACCACAGGTAAGAGGCTTTACTGATTCCTAAATTTATGAATTGCGTTTGGGCCGCGGTTTCGAGTCCCGCAAACCCTCCGGCTTCCTCCGCCGGTCAAATTATGGATCCCGCGGTTGGATTCCTGCACGAGTCTTAGTCTGGAAGAGGACAAGACTCGGCTATGGCCTTTTCGTACCGGCAGGATTTACAGTTGCAATGAAAAATCTGACTAATTTTTTGGTACCTTCAAAAGTTTTGGTTTCGTTTCGACAAACATTTGAATTTCGAGGGTTACAAGGGTTTCCATGCTCACCAAGTGAAAAAATAAGGAAAATTTGAGTTAGTTCCCTTACCTTTAAAGGCTTTCTTTTCGGTTGTTGGGGGTTTGAATTGCAAGGGTTATAAGGAGTACATGGCCAAAAAAATGTTGGAATGAAAATTAATTTGTAACGATCGGCGTTTGCAAGGGTTACAGAGATTTTGATCACTATGCCTCGTGGCTCTCGGCATAAGTCTCACAGGCAGCATCACAAGCAGTCTGTGAAAGATTCAGGAGATTCGGACGAGGGCGAGAATACCAGATATGGCCCGGAGTTGCTCCCGGAGGCGAAAATAGAGGGCAAAAGGGGAAGAGATGAGGGAAAGGTCGATTTTCCACGAGATAGACATGAAATCCAAAAGAGAAAATCGCAGCCACAACCGAGAGAGCTCGGTCCGGGCAGTTCTTCGGCGACATATTTTTCTGTGAAGAAAAAAAGAGGAGAGCCCACGGAAGTGATTGAAGCTGATGCCTCGGTTGTATCTCCTCCTCCTTTGTCTGCAGATCGGTGGAATGGAGGCGAGGCACAGGGTGATGCGCTTTCTTTGCTTGCTTATCTCCATTGCAGTAAAGATAAGGATTTGAAGACAGATTCGGAGAGTTCGGATAGAAATGCTGGGATTGGCGATGATAAGGACGACGCCAGGATTGAAGATAAAGGTAAAAGGTCAATGAAAGGGAAGGGGCCTGATACAGGTTCTGGTAGCAGTAAACCTTCTGTGATTGATACTCCTGATTTACTTCAAGCGAATCCAAATGTGAAGAGTGGTAGGATTAAGGGCAGCAGGAGGAGAGAAACACAAGAGTCTATTGTCGATCAGGGAAATTCTTCGAGATTGGCTGAGGAGTCGCCACTGTTGGAAAAGGCGATTTCCGATGCTTTGAACACTGGGAAATTGGTGTCGGTAAGGTCTGGAACAAAGGGGAGATGGGACAAAGGCTTGCCCAAAAAGGAATTTAAGGATCCTGATGAAGGGGCATTGGGCCATGATGTGGAATGGAGCTCAGATCGAGAGAAGAAAGTTCGCAACTTGAAGCCTGAGAAGGCAACTGGTTCCTTGGCTGTGCCACTCAGGAATTTTGAAGGCAATAGGAAACAGGTACTTGAGAAGGATGGCTTTCCAGAAGAGGCACTTTTAAAGCAAGAGCAGAAACATCCAGGTAGGTTGTGCTCATCTTCTGTGCTTTGAAGTATGCTTTGTAATTTTGTTTTGTGGAGGTAAATCTAGCAGAGCATAGTTGAGTAAGGCATTCCTTTTTTAAGAATTAAACTTTGAAGGATGGTCTGTCGGGACTTGAGAGCAAACATTTATAGAAATATTCCTCTTCAAAAGGCTGTTAGTTGATTGATTTATAAGTTGGCATATTCTAATGCATCATCCTCAGTGATATATTGCGTTCTGCAAGTGTTATGTTGAAAGTACATATGCATGATGCTGTTATATTATACTTTTTATACTCTGTTGATTTATACTGCATATTATTCTAACAGGCTAGTCTGTGTTAAGTTGCCCATGGGAGTGAAAAAGGTTATGGTTCAAGCATACTGTGGATGGATTATGGTTCAAGCATACTGTGGATGGACAGTTTTGAGAGATATGTTTTGTATTTGATTCTCATAAACTGTTCACACAAGAAACACAAAAAACAGTGTGTGTTATGTATCTGATATTAATGCTAAAGAGAACAATCTATCTGAAATTTAAACAAACCTGTTCAAACATTTTGATTAGTAGTTCTTTATGAAGCTTCCAGATGAATGTGTTTCATATCATTCTCATACGTTGTTACATTAAAAGTGAATTATCTTCCAAATGAAAGTGCAATGTTTTGGCATGCACCTTTTCTTGTACTTAGTTATGTATCATTCTTAGTCTGATTCATGAACTTATTGTGATATCATTTACATTATAACTTTAAGTTTGTGTCCTCAACCTTGCATTGACTTAATTTATATCATTCATGTCCGACATAGATAAAAACACTGCTAGTCATTGGAAACTTATGGTATATTATAAATTTATTCTCTCCAGGCATTTGAAAAGTCATTTAAACTTGTAATTAGGGATAAGGTTCATTTACTTTTTTTCTCAAAAGTGTAGGTGTTTCAACCACTTTCAACCTTTTACTAGCATTTGGCTTTCCAAATAATGAGCTTGCAGAAGACACTCGTTGTCTTCAGGTAGGATTATTATAAATATCTAATATCACGATTCACCATTTGTTCTTCATTGTAATTATTTATGATTTTGTGAAGACTCTATGGTTTTTCATAGCGTTGGATATTTTGTTGACAAGAATACTCTTGGATCCCACTCATTGGGAATTTGGTTCACTACCAAGTCTGTTTAGGGACAGCTATCAACCTTATTGATACCTTTTGGATGTTTTGCTTGCACTAGGATTTGCTTGATTACATGTGATTTCAGGTTAGTTATCCATCTACAAATAGCAATAACATGGCCATTATCACCTTATTTCTACTAGAGACTTTCATTCTGGAAATCCTTATCTAGTTATCTAGTTTAATGAAAACATAGTGATGAACAGCAAAATGAATTAACACTCTAAAACATCTTACCTCCAAAATCTTCCATAAATATTTGGTGTGTAACCTTATTGCACAGCACTTACTTTGTAGCAGGCAGTTTGTGGTATGCTTGATCACTTGATATTTTAGTTAATGGTTCAGAGAGGCAACAACAGTTATACACACACAAATACTGGGTGCCTTGGCTAATTTTCTTATTGAGAGCAATTTGAATTAATTGTTTCAGCTTTGCCCTTCCACCAATAATTAATCTTAAGGAAATTTCATGTTACTTAGACTGTTTTCTGCAGAATGGCAACTGCAAGATGACCTCCGTAATATTGAACTTGAGAAGGAACTTGAAAATCGCATACAGCGACGAAGAGATGAATCTGGTGAGAGGGACAGGTGGCGGGATGATGATAGGGATGGAGAAGGAAAACGCTTTTACAGAGATGATCCACAAAGGGATGAGAGGCTTAAAGATCAGAGGCAAAAGGATGATGAACACAAGGATGATAAGCATAGGGATGACAAGCATAAAGATGACAAGTATAGAGAAGAGAAAGATATAGAGGACCGTTACAAGGATGATAAGCTTCAAGATAATAAACATAGGGAACGGCGACTGTCTCGAGAAGGTGTTGCCGACAAATATGACAACAAACATTCCAGGGAGGGAAGTAGGGTGGCAGATAGCCGCTATAAGGAAAACAAGCATTATGACAGTGACCGAGATTACAGTTCACTTCGTGATGATCGGTACAGTCAAAACAGAGATCAGCGTGACCAAGGCCGACTAAGCCGTACTCATGAGGACTCTAGAGAGACCAAGGACTGCAGAAATAAAGTTACGGTTGCTGAAGGCGATGGTAGAGGATTGGATACAGGTCATCAAGATGAGAATCTAGATCATGAGAAGTTACCTTTGGTTCTTTTGAACTCTCAGGCAGGTGATGGTATAGATGATAAACAGATCAAAAGGTTACGCGGAATTGGTTCAGACACTGACAGAGAAGAATACAGGTAATTTCATTGTGTATGGGCTATAGTTTTAGTTTATTGAAGATTTCCCCCCCTTTTTTGGTTGCAGAGTGAATTTTTGTTTGTATGGGATAGTTCAATGGAGCACTAATCATGAAGTGTTGCATGGAGAAATTGAAGTTGATTGCATATAACATTTTTCTGACTGTTGAAATCCTCCCCTGATAAATTCATGTGCACAATTCCTATCTTTTTTACAACCTATTCATCTTTAGCTTCTCGTCTTTTAAGATATATTTCTCGGCCATATATTTTATTGATGCTAATGTTAGAGAAGGACTAACTATATGTTGTGCCTGAGGCGAGGCCCATTTCGTATATTTACAATTCACTCTTTAAATTACATGCAACAGCTGCTACTCTAGGGACAAAACATCTCATAAGAGCCATGTACTTATGATTCATGTATAATGTTTGAACTTTGATCTTGAAATTTCGATGAAGTATGCAGAGAATGTGCATACAAGGTTGAGCAGAGGGGCATGTTGGGCTATTGTGCTGAGGTTTCAGCTTCTAGGCAGTTGGGACAATTGACAAGAGTGAATTTTGATAACTCATGCACAAGGGGACCAAGGTGTCGGGTGGTATCAGTTGTGGATCTGGATGGGCAAGTGGAAATGATTAGGAAGGGTGGTATATATCAATGTTTAGGAGCATAGAAAATACACAGAGGTTATTTTTTGGCTACACTCTTCCAAGCTAGTTTTTGGCCAAGGAACCCATTGGAAGGTTGTTCATAAATTTAATCTTTGATTAAGCATTTCCTGACTTCAATTATGATCAACTTGCGCTCATAGCACTAGAGTAGCATTGTTTGCATGTGCATTGTTCTTTATTTAATTGAGATTTTGATCATATGTTGGTATATTATTATGAGCTTGAGTGCCGTTTAAAATGTTTAATTATTTCTGTTTTTCTTTTTCTTCTCTTTTTTTTTTAAATTCTTTTAAGTGGGTACAAAAAAAGGAATCAAATGACTATTAACAGAGATGGATTACAAATACTGACACCCCAGCCATACCTGTAGGTGTAGGGAAGAGACTGAATCAGTCAATTCCCATTCTGGAAATTGGATCCTTGCATATTTGATCAGGATGAACAAATAGAAAACTAAGTCATTCTGAAGGATTAACAGTTAGCTACTGTCCCTGGAATCCCCTCATAAAGCTTGGGAAAGCTGATAATTTCTTGTGAGCTCTGGGGTCTTGGAATAGGTGCTTCAACTGTAGAGGATCCTTTTACTATGGGGATATCTAATACAGGGTTGTTCTGTAGTTTCTTCCGTGGATCCACACGAGAGACCCATGATTCTTTTTTATTGCCACACTATCCTTGGTGAGAGTTTGATTTGGAGAATTACTCTCCTGCCCGAGGGCCAGCATTGTTAGACTTTTTCTTCTTTCTCCTTTTCACCTGTTGGAATCCATCCTGCTCTGTTGTTTGATTAACAGGGTTTTTCTCCTGCCTGGAATGAGGAGACTGCTTTGGGCAGTTTCCATGAAATGCTCCATGTCATGGCAGATTCTGCACTTGAAAGTTTTGGTGTTTTCATAATCCAGACTTTAGTCCCATTGGGATCCATCCAGATCCAAGATGATTCTGTCTGGTGAGGTCTCACCAACATCCAATTCTCCACACCATGTGGTGCAGGTGTACACTTGATAGTTATGAGGACTGGCCAGTCCTGACCAGTTCAGAAAAACAATTATGGAACTGCCCCCTGAACTGGAACTGAACAGGTTTTGGCGCTGTGCCTAAAAAACCAAAAAATTGTTACATGGGTGTGCTTTCGTGAGGGTAGGGAACGAGCTCCTGCGCTCCCCACGCTCCCAGCATGTGGATACTCCAAGGGGGATGTTTCCCAATGTCTCCTTTTGTGGGGGTCACAAGGGGACGCGGTAGTGAATGCCCCCCTCACAAAATGAGATGCTCCGACGCTCCCTTTTGACCAAAGTCCGATATTTTGAGGAAAAATGACAAAGAAGCAGAGGAAAATAAAATGATCGTAAACTTAATGCATAGGTAGGTGAGGAGGACCTGATGAGGCACAAGTTACAACTCAGGTTAATTGGTGTGCCATTGAGCATTTTTGAGAATGTAAATGATTTTGATTAGACAGCGACATTTCCATGGTTGGTCCTTATCCCTTGTAGCAGTTGATGGATGCAGAGACTAGTGGGGCATTTCCTTGAGCAGTGATGCTCATTTGTCATTTGCCCTGTTCTTAGATCACTTATCTTAAGTCTTAGACCTATATTTTCTAAATTTTCTAAATATAATGAGAAACACAATGGTGATTGTTGATTTGTGATTATTATGCTTATGTTACATCATTACAGGTATCATTTATGATTTATTATGTCACATGTAGTGATGTATGCCATTGGCACATTGTTAAGTATAAGATTTCAATAATTTGTGTTATAATTTCCATATTTATTTTAATTTTAATTTTTTACTATATCGGGTGGGGCCCCCTATGTTGATAACTTCAATGTCCCCTATGATGTCCCCTAGAATTTCGGGGTGCTTCCGCATGTACCCCCAGATGCACTTCCCCGCTCCCATTGCTGCACTCCCCAGAAACTTGGTGGAATGTTGAAAAAAGTAACCCCCTCCCAAACCCCAATCTGAGCTTGTCGGAAGTTTTGATTGGTCGTTGCTATGAAACAGACGCCATGAGATACCACTGATGGAGTGAACCTGAATGCCAGGAAGACAGCATTGAAGACTGTTAGGTGGAAATTGGCAGTGAAGAAGACTGAAGAACTTTTTCTTGGTGAAAAAGTAGAGTTGAAGTGGATTATAGAAAAATGCAGCTAGATTGAACACAGTAAAAGTGCAAAGGACACAGCAAGCAAAATAACAACATATTTTCTGTAGGCTGCAAATCTCAATAAGATAAGATAATTCTATTAATGTCCAACAGATGACCACAAGAGTAGGTCAATGGGACTGCTGAGTACAATCTAAGTCACACGGTTCGGGTTCGAGTTCGGCAAGGATTAGGTTCGATTCGGGTTTGAGTTCGGCAAGGATTAGGTTCGATTCGGGTTTGAGTTCGGCAAGGATTAGGTTCGATTCGGGTTCGCATTTTCAGATGAGGTTTGGCTTTAGGTTCGACTATATATATAATCTTTAAAATGAGATATAACATAAAATAATAAGAAATCAACATCAATAGACATATATGAATAACTTATCATGGTAAAATCCAATCATCAATAGCGTTATTGAAATCTAAACTATAATCTACAACTGCAAATTGGAAAAAGAAGTTCAACATATTTTTCAACTTCAAAATTTAAAAGGTTCTAGATGTCCATAATGTCAAATACTTATAATTCCTAAAACGACTTCACAAAATTTAAAACATGATTATAATTTGAACATTCAATATAACTACAAGTCTACAAATTGCAAAATGAAGTAGAACATATTCTTCAAATTTTAAAATATAACTTAGGAAGTCCATAATTATAATCCCTGAAATTGTTTCACAAAAATTAAAACATGGTCAGAATTTCTATTCTTGTGGCCTACTAGTAACATTATAACTTTAAATCATCAAGAGCACATGGGCTAGTAAAGGTACTAGAAATGTGACCACCAAACTCATCAATAAGTGGACCTCCATCATCACTAGGATCATGTAGTGAGTCACCATCAGTGCCAAGATCATCTTCTTCAGTGCTTAGAATAGGCTCAAACCATGGCCGAGAGGAAGTAGATGCATTTTTGGCCACACTACTCAAGGCCAAATGCAAATTACTGTGAACATAAACAAGGTCTTCCAACCTTGTAGATAGTAACTTGTTTCTTTTCTTGGATTGATTATGGTTAAAGGCTACAATGATGTCAATACAAAGCAGGAGTACAAAAATGTCTCCTATATAAAGAGCAAGAAAGTAAAGTAAAGCCTGAAATCTATGTTAAAGCATGGAAAATCCTTAGATCTGAGTACGGGCAGCCACAACCAAAAGCATTGGTTTGAACCTAGTGGTGAAGCCAGACTTCGAAAAATTTGAGGGTAAGAGCCAAAATGAGGCTTTGATACCAGACTGATACGAGCACACATGCACCAGAAATAACATGCACGAAAGAGAATGCAAGAGCAACTGCACACATGCGTTCTCTTTGATATTACACCCAAAATTGGACACTAGGGTAAGATTAAAGGATAAAAAATACCTAGATATAAAAATAATACGAGTTTCCTAGTATAACGGTGCACATGAGATGGCCAAATATCCGATGGGTAAAAATATAATGGTTCATGCTCCTAGGGTAGATTGTTGATGCCTATGTCAAACAAACAGTACACATTATTTCTGTTATTTCTGTTATTTAGGGATTTTGTCATTTTTATTTGACATGTGTGAAGAAATACTTATTTAAGATTTTGCTCCAATTCTTTGCAAACTCAGCTTGACAAAGATATTTTCTCTTGTTTGAGATCCTTCAATGTGGATATTATTAAAGGATTTTCTTGACCAAGGTTTTGGGTAGAGATTGTTCATGGAGCTGTTTGGTACAGACATGAAAGCTCTTAAAATTTTGTTCTCTTGTTAATTAAAAAATGTATTAATTTTTATAATAATAATAATACAAAATTTTACAAAGATTGAGCAATGCTTAACTTGCCCCATGAAAGATTTGACATGGCCTGCAATATATTTTCAGATCTGCTCTGGCTGTTTGGATAATATGTGACATACTTAAATCTCCATAACAACTTAAAGAAAGCTGATTGTGGTTGTGTCAACTATATTTTTCATTAATTGGGGTAAGAAACCCCGAATTGTCTAAAAATTCCCCCAATATTTGCAAGAATTTCCTTCTTGTTTTCCTGCCTTTCTTCATTTTGGGGGATGTCCTGATAACATTGCCCTCATCACTTTTATCCCCAATGTCAATTTCTCCTAAGGTAAGGGCCAGCAGACTGCGTCATGTTTGAGTCCAGTAAAGTAATTAGCTCTTTCGCAAGTCTTGATCCCCGTTCCTCCTTTAACATGGCCAGTCATTCCATCTCTCTGTCTTCGTTCTGGTTTGGAGTCTGGACTTGCCTCTCCCATCATTCCTTTGCACTCATTTATATTTTCACCATCATTTAATTTCTTCCCTTACTTTGACTATTTGTTTTTCTATGTTTGTCATTTAGGATTACTGTTATATTCCATCCATGATTTGCCCTGATTCTGGCCAAGCATTGTTACCATGCTTTTCTGAATGTGGATGATCATGTTCAGTTTTAAACATTTTCTGGTTTCCCCCAACTCTCTGAGTAGCATTCCTATGTCTGGCTTCATATGATTTGATTCCAGTTTCTTGTGGTCTGTTCTGGTTCCTCTTTGCTTTCTTTTGGCCGCATCCTTTGCCCATCTTTTCCATGTCTGCATTACCATATTGGGTTGATGTGTTTCTGGCATCTGCTGCCCATATTTTCTAATATTTCTTTGAATAATATATAAGAATACAACAAAAAAATAGAGCAAAGTGAAGGTATGATCCAGATGGTGGTAGAAAGAAGTTTTGGACTTATATAGACTTAGCTTTCTTTGCTCCATGCTGAAAGCTGGCTATCCAACCACTACTGACCTCATGATCCTGTCTCTAGCATGTGCCATTCTTGTAATTAGTTTTGCTATAATTCCACTTATTGCCTTCCATCCCCTTGAAAAGCTGTTTCCCAGTTGTCAACTTGAAATTTTGATCTCTCTCTGATGAGAGTGCAGGCTTCACAATCTAACATGAAGTGTTGTTCCATTTCCAGCTCTCCTTTCCCACAGATCAGGATGTTCTTTCTTACTATAATTCCTCAATTGAGCTATCAGTTGTTTATCTCCCAAAGGGATGTTAAGCTTTAGACTACGGCTTGATCTCTGATCTCTTCCTTTGAGTTGATGTTTTCTACCTGATATTGTTGCTTCCTCTTGAGGTATTTCCTCCATTTACCTTTCCTGGAGCAGTCTTGTAAGTGCACTCTCAGTTCCTTTCTATCCACTGGGCTACATTCCTCCACTATACCCCATTCCTCGAACCACATTTTAAATTGTAGATTCCAAGTATTCTTTCTCCTTTTCAGCTCCTCTTGGTTAATTTTTAGAGAAATCCAATTACTGTCCATGGCCGTCATTTTTTGTCTATACAAAATCACCTTTCTTAGCACTTCCAGATCCATGCACTATAGGGCAGTTTCAGCCAACAGTATCTCATAATGGGTACTGGTTTTTTACTCTCAGAAGGATCTATGATTAAATGCTTTTGTACCCTCTGGGCCTCTCCATCTGATTCCACGAGTCTCTAGATGTATTTAGACCCCATACATCAAACCCATATAGTAGCAAGGGGGTGATCAGTGCCTGGAATAGGAAGCACAGCATGTTCCAGTTCCCCCTACCTCTTCGTTGTGCACATGTCCCAACTCAGTCTCTCACTGAATTCCAATCCTCAGCACTTGTAAGTTGTATCAGAAACTGCTTTGGTTTTCTTTTGAGCATGAATTACACCACCTTGGTCTTGTCTATGTCTACATTCATCCCTACCTCTACACAAAACACTCTCCAAAGCCTGCAAGTGATGTTGTAAGATGTGAAGTGTCCTGATTGTCAAAATAACATTATCTAGGTACGGTGTCAAATGCTTTTCTGAAATCAATGAAGTAACACCAAAGCTCCTCGTCTTTGCCCTCCTCTGTCTTCTATATCACGTGCCTCAATGTGGGGCAGTGATCTATAGTGGATTGCTTTGGTCTAATGGCTTTTCCTTGGCCTTTTTTCCCTTTTCTGTCATTTACTGATTTTCCTTTCTACCATCCGTCCAACTAACTTGGTGAATACTGGGCTGATCATAATGGTCCTATAGTTTCCTGGGTCGTTCTTACTACCCACTTTAAAAATGGTCAAAATAAGGCTTGTTCAGCTGTTCTGGGAAACAGTCCTTGACAATCTGGTTAAGTAATGAAGCAATTTGCTGGCTGAGGAGATCCTTACCCCATTTCAAGTGCTCTGCCTGAAAGTATTTGAATGTTTTTCACTTTGCCCAAAGCCACTCTTCTGATGCCTACTTTCACATCTGATTCTGAAAACTGTCCCCTTCAAGCTGGTTTTTGGTGGACTTTTGCTCATGGATGGGTCCTTATAAAGGGCTATTGTGTGGTACATCCATTGTTCTGGTGTTATGTCTGTTTGCTGCACCTGTTTCCTCACCTGCAGTTCTTTCCTAGGGGCTCTAGTTTTTCCTTTCCATCCTTAGCAGCTCTTCTTGCTGGGTCTTCTCAAATTTGCTCTTTTTCTGCATTATGAGCAGCTTGTATGCAGTGAGGTTCTCACCGTTTTTTTCTTTTCTTTATGCTGCCTGGGATTCCTTGCAGTCCTCCTCAAACCAAGGGTTTACTGGAAATAAACTCGTCTGTCGCATACTTTTTTGGTTTAGACAGATCTAAATAAACACAAAACCTTCAGAAATTTGCCGAGCAAGGTTCCATCCTTCCAAAATCTATTCGAACCAAAATTCCAAAGCGAATATCTTATCTACACTGGTGCTTTTCAGAGATCTTCCAGCTGCAGTTTGAAACCATCTTTCCAATAGTGAATGTAGAGTCCCATGGCATTTAGAAAATATGGGCCTCCATTAAAGATCTTGTCTCTCTTCCTTACTGGAGAAGACAGCAATGAAAACACCCTTTGTGCATTAGATTGATCTCACCTTCCGTAGCCCATTGTGTTGATATTTACAATGTGAAGGTTTCTTCAGATGGTCAGAACTACAAATCTGCTAATTAGAGTGTGGTTACTCAGATAATCAACTTCATCTTGAAATTTCTCCAATGCAGTTACTAGTTTTGTCCTCTTTTCTGACTTCCTCAACCCTCCCAAGTCAAAGGCCGGAATTTTTTGCTCCGTATTGTTGCCTTTAACTTTATTGTTTTCCCCGAGCAAACATCTGCTCCTGGCCCCCAAATCATTGGACCTCAAGTCCTTGGCCCCATTGTGTGTTTGCTCATTAAAACCACTCTGGAACAGGAAGGATTTAGTCCCCTCCCTCTCACAGCCTTCCGGCCTACTAGAGTGCTCAATTTTCAATTACAGGCTGCTGTGGAACACTCGTCGACTGGATACTGCAGGCAGAGATGTCGATACAGAAATAATACAAGTAGGATAGGATTACCAAGGTAACAAAGATGAGCTGCTACATGCCTGTTAGAGGCAAACTGTAGCATTTGTGTGTCTTGCACCACCAGAAAATTTCCGCTATTAAGAGTCCCATGAACACCAGCCACCACCCTAAATGGATGAAGTTTAAACATTAGCACTGGCTGATACACAGGCTCTGGGAAGTTGAAAATGGCACAATTACAGTTCATGTGATCTATGGCAAACTGCTGTGAGAGCCAGAGCCAGAAACATTTGTTCTTCTTGCAAGAGATATCTGTTGTATATAGAGCTGAGATTTTGTCATTGAACTTGGAGACATGTCAGCCTTGTTAACCTTATTTTGTGATTCACACATCACAGGACTTGTTTTTTCAATTTTGGTGTGCCATTGCTAGTCTTGCTCTTCCTGGCATGTACCACTGTGATCATTCTGTTTATTTTTGACCTTTTATTAGTACTTCTAAGTTCTCAGCTGCCACCTCCTCTTTTTCTATTATTGGTTTCAGTTGCCTACCAAGTTGCCTGCTGTCTATATTTTTTGTCTTGCTGTAGTTTTTAACATTCTAGTGCCTGTCTTTTGGTACAATGTATAGAAAAAAAGCCAATGTCCTGCCAAGTTTCTAGGACGTCGGGACACGGGAACAGGGGGATGCTTCTGGGGGATGTGTGGACACCCCCCAAATTTCAGGGAATGTCACAGGGGCTGTTGTGGTCCCTGACGTAAGGGACCCTGCCTCGAATATTAATTATATGAAAAATATAAAATTATAAAAAGATTAAAAAGAAGAGATGCTTTAACTTTTTATAAAGATATCAAAAATATGGTAGAAATATCCTGCTGTCCATTCTTTTCTGCCTCTAAAAGCTTGCTGTCCACAAATCAGTCTGCTTTGCAACCTCCTTGGTGTGCTGCTGTTAGTGAACAATAAGTGGATGAGGTTTTAGGTTCTTAAAATAAGTTAATTAGAGTTTGGAAGGGATCCACCAACTTTTCTATCATTTAGGAGTCTAACGATTTTTTTTTTAATGTTTTTTAATTGCTGTAGGTCTCATTAAGGAGATGGAGCTTCCAAGAGTGCTTGTTGGTATCGGGTACTCCTGGGAGTCCCCAGTACTTGGTAATGTGTCCCCAATAATACTTGGGAACCCATTTGGGAGAGTGCACTTCCATACTAACTGTTGGTATCTAGTACCCATATGGAAGTCCTTGGTAGATGGGAACATCACTCCCAATTACTGGGGACATACCACCTGTTACCGCTCAAACTAGCAGTCCTACAAGGTCTTGGAATGCTATGGGAGCAACACAAGGGATAGGTTCTCAATGTCACCACAACACCTATCCTCTCCATGTTTAAGCCCAACTCCCAATCACGAAAGGCTTTGGGAGGCTTCCCTATAGGCTATAACACAACACAATCACCTTACCCAACCGATTAGTAGATCAGTGCCTTAGCTAGCAGGCTATGGTGAARGAAAGTAAAACTTACAAAATGTACCCTTTAATTGTGTCCACTGAGTGTAGATCTGAATATTTTGTTTGCTGTTATAGTGCAGATCTGCACAGTTTTTCTCAAATAAACCTTTGTAATAAATGTTWAATGAAGCATAAAACTCAAAGGAATATTTATCTTGGGGTAGGGAAAATCCCACAAGGCAAAAAACCCCAAGATCTACTAGCTTGATGAAGATAAAATTGAAATACAAAGCTAGGGTATGATTCTTTTTGTAATAAAAAGATAATTTAAATTTTTTAATTAAAATGGTTGAAGAAATTGAGAGATTTTCGAGAGATTTTCTTACCTTATGATGTCTCTGGTTTATGCGATTATGGTCTTGTAAGCTCAAGATTTGCTGGATAGATTTTTAGACGATTGGGTTCGGAATGGAAGCACTATTGCCCCCAATACTATAAATTTTACTAATAGATGGGTTCTTCCTTGGATATTGCTAGGAGAGCTCCTCTACATGATGGTCTCCAAGATAACAATCAACTTGGGTCGAAGAGATAACAGACCACTTGGTTGAAGCTACTCCCAAAGGAGTTGGTCCAACAACTTGGGTGTATTACCCTTGGATCCCACAAAGAGAGTAAGGAGATGAAGACCTATCTTCCTCTCTTCCATGTGACTATGTAGCCCCTCAATGGATTGATTGATTATCTTCCGCAAGTCTCCTAAAGAACCCCTGTCAAAGCACAATTACAAATATCCAAAACCAAGAAGAGCAAACATTACAATATATAATCCACAGTGACACAAGAGAATTGAGTTCTGTAAAATGGTATTATGTTCTCACAAAGTTTCAACAACAAAAATGAGAGGAGTAGCTAGCCTTATATAGAAAAACTTGTAACGACTAGTTTCTAACTTCCTCATTAAAAAGAATATTCTTGGTTTGCACATCCACAATTACTTGGAGGCTAAACCATATGATATATTTTTTTAATTACATCAATCAATGGTCAAAATGGGATAAATCCATTTAAAAATTGCTTGACCAATTTATTTGATGGAGGAAATAAACTTAGGGACAATTTCCCCTTGAGAAATAAGCATTCTGCTATATTTTGTCCACATTGACTATTCTTCCTTCCAACAGCTAGTTTGACTTGTCAAATCAATTAATGAGTAGTTATGATTTGTCCCAAAAAGAAAATGATTTGGTCATTTGTTGAATAAAATTAATTGCTTGCTTGTTTTGAGAAGCATCTTTGACTTATAAAAATTATTCCAAGGCAATAAGACCTCCAATGTTCAACTTCATGACCATTTGACCTTGGAGAATGTGCCCCACGATTTTGTAGAAGAAGCGGGGCAATTTTCCTTTGGGAAGACTTGTCTCCTTCAATATTCCATCAACCGAAATTCTGAGATATTGGTTTTACTTGTGATTTTTTTCTGCTAATTTTGAACCCATGTATTTTGCCTCCAAGGTGTATCTGCATGAAAAGACGTGCAATGCTGAAAACTCCTTTAATACTTTGTCAATCACAATTTTGCAACATGGGTTTTGCTCAAGAAATTTTCTGGTCATTTTGAACCCATGTTGTATTTTTGCCTTGGGGACCACTGCCTCAAAAGACATGCACTACATGAAAATATATGCACTGACAAAATGATAGTGCACCATGGCCAAGGGATGCCTACAGACGCAATATGAGATAACTATGTGGGAAGACATGTGTGCATGACATGGACTGGATTGGGCCCCACAAATTGCAATCACCTCTACATAAGACATGTGGCTTCACACAATCACGTGTCCCAATAGATCTGTGCCACAACCCTCAATCCTGTCCAGGATGAGAGATGATGAGACGGGGACATAAGGGGACTGATCATGATCGGACCAAGTCTGGAAGTCCACTACAAAAATCATCCACTATGCTTTACATGGCTTTAACTTTCATCCTTGGGCTTACAATGGTGTAGCCAAAAATTAAAACTCTAGGGGACCTCCTGAAGAGGTAACACCACCTGAGGAGGGGATGTTCTCAGCGATGTCCCTTGCCGACACCCAATTACTGGGGGATGGCAGGATGCTTTATTACAAATGTGCTTGCAAATGTTTTAATCATATAAAATGGTCGTTGAGTATGACCCAACTAGTCCTATTTTGTGAGGTTATGTTGAATGTAGGCAGAAGTGGACATGAATCCTTCAATTTTTTGATTCAGAAATCGTTAGTTGGAATGGCATTGGTCATTCCATTTTGTGATAGACAAGTGGTTCAACGCAATTAATGCTGCTTGATGTCACACTGAATGAAGGCCGATTTACAAAAAGTCAAAAGAAGATGAAATTGGTCTTCCTATTTAGTGACTGGTGTAATTATTATTGCACGAGTTTACAGGAAAAATGGTTAGAGCCAACTATGATGATGACAGAACAACAATTTGCACTCAAGTAGAAGTTTCTAGGAAAAGGAAACTGCTTGAAAAATCCTGAGCCATGTTGGGTTAAATAATGGATGATATTTTTTGAAGACAACTGTTGGAAGTAGCTTACCAAATTTTGCAAGCAAAGTTTAGGTACAAAGTGGGACTCAGCTCACCAATTTCTAAGTCTCAAATTAGGTCTTTCCCCAAGAAGAGCTGTCTGCATGTGAAGACAACATTGTTTGTTGACAAGCAAGGCTGAGATTCAGGAGGACCATTGAACTTTGAAGGAGTGGGCAAATTCTGTGCAAAGACCTACAATGAACAAAACCAGATGTGATGATGAGTTATTTGTAAGATACCTAGTTTCTATCATTTACACTTAACAATTATTATGTAGAGGCACATCCATTAGGATAGTCATGTCACCTATGCCTTATATATATGACAGTCTTCTTGACTGCATACCTTTCACATATATTATATTTATTTCATTCTATCGGACTATTTGGTATTTTTGTTTTACATATCAATGCCTATCGCATGATGTGACTGCTACAAACTACGTCATAAGTGGTATTTGAGCAGTTCTTCCTGCCACCTGGTGGCCCATATGCTTCTGCTGCTGAAAAAGAGGTGTGGTTCTGTGGAAAAAAAATCCTTTGTTGTGGAAAAGACTGCCATTTCAAACAGAAGAATAATCACAGTAAAAAATGCTACAGATCTTTCTAGCACATCTGCCTGGGTATTTCTGCCACTTCAGAATTCACACTATTGTGGAATAACGCTGCTGCACAGTAGAACTAAAATTTTGAGGAAACCACCCATTTCACACCAGTTCAAAAAAAGAAAACAAGGGGCAGGTCGCAACACTATCTACGTCTGGTACTGGTCTGAATAATAACTGTGTTGAAAGGGAAACTGGTTCTCTGCTAACCTTCAGAGAATAACAGAAGTTGGTACTGAAGAACAACAGTAAATTTATGAAGTGAGAAACTGTGCTGAATGTCAAAACTGCGATCCCTACTGGAATGGAAGAAAAATACAATAAAAATAATTAAGGGCAATGACATTTGAAAGAGAGCCTAAACTAAGCAATATTAAAGTACAACAGTTCATCAAAATAAACATTTTAGGAAGAGATCTGTTCAAAGGAATCACAGCCTGAGTAGATACTGTTGTGCAAAGTGTGAAAACCGTTGAGTTCTCCTTCTCACATTAATCAACACAGTTGTTTCTCAAAGCTACTGCACATAATAAATTGGCTACTGCAATGTTGAAATGAGTTATAGAAATATCTTTAGAATAACAGAACCTTCCTCTAAAGATTCACATGATATATAAGACCTGTTTTTCTTTATGAATCGCTTTCAAAAATAGGAACTCTCATTTTAAAATAAACGCTGTCCTCACCTGTATGTTCCCATTTAACTGTCAGATAACAGACAGTTGTGCACCACTTCCATTCAACAGTCCTGTCTTTTCTTTGCAAGCTGCTGTATTACTATTAATATAATATAAAAGAAAGTATAAGCTCTAGGTATAAAATAAACAACTGGCATTCATGACCCTAGGTTTAATAAAATATTAAGTTGGTAAAATTAAGTGATATTAAGGTTATGAAATACAAGAAGTAAAGTTATTAAACTTCTTTTAAATAAGGAAAAATTCAAATATTGAAAGGTGTTTTGTCCAGAATTCATAGCTAGTTAAAGAGGTTTGAATGAGGTCTATTATGCCTATCTAAGGTGGAGAAAGGAATTTTTGTAAATAAGGAATTAAGTGTATTTTGTAGAAAAGAGGTTCAATAAATTTCACCAAGGTTAAAGTCCAAACATCAAAATTTTATTAAGGAAACATTAAAATGAAAAGGTGAAAAAATATTGTACATCAAAGGAAAATAAGTGGTCAGGCGAAAAATTATAAAGTGGTATTATAATAATCATGGATCGAATAATCCCCCGAATGGAGTTGTTTGGGAGGCAAAAAAGTGATGTTGATGTTTGTCTGGAGGAAGTATAAATGGAAGGGATGTTTGTCATGGTTGAGGGTTATGAGGAGACAAGTGAGAGAGTGGTGGTCTGGAGCCATCATGTCTCACCCTCCATGCACAAAACTTGATGCCACTTACCTCCATCAAGGATAAGCTTTAACCAGGAGTATTGTGGTAAGAGTGGGTGTGGATACGGTTGAATTGTTGATGGCTTACGATAAGAGAATTGACACTAATGAGAAGAATTGGGCCTGGTCAACTCTTCAGGGATTTCATTATATGTTTCGGAGGCAGTGGGTTTATATGCTAGGAAGGCTTGTTGATAGCCTTGCTCTCTGTCATTTGAATTTGGCTCCCATCCTGCCAGCCTTGGGTAGCCACTCTTGGCTCACCACTTGGTCTGTCTCAGTGGCATTCAGGGTGGATTCTCTTTGTGGAAAGGACGCGAGCAAGCCGCAGTTTGATCAAGGGGTTACCAGCCAAGGGCTATGCAGAGGGAGGCTAAGTTAATGCAGGGAGAACTCTGTCCCTCCTCAGTCACTTGAGGAATAGGGTTAGGTCCTCGGTGATGGCAGCAGCAGCAGCTTATTATAGTCGTAATTTTGTTGACGTAAAGAGAGAAGTAGAGGAAATTGAAAGCAGGGTCAGGGAAAAGTGGGGCATGACTTCCAGTGCTAAAGTAGATGAGGAGATATTGCCTTGGGTTCCAGAAACTGGTTTTTGTCCTAGCAGAGAGGCCAAATACCTGAAGCTTTGGATATGTACTGGCATTTGAAGACATCCATTGACATGACTGTGGAAGTAAATTGGACCAACTAGACCAGAAATACAAGAACTCAATCACTGCAATTTGGGGGTTGGAGGCGGGGAGTGAGGATCTGGATGATCTGCAAGGACGAAGGAACAGGAGCAGGGTAAGTTAGAAGCAGTTCTATCTGAAGAAGCTGCCAGGGCCAATCCTGGGGAGGATACACCTCCCATATTCATCAATGTTGACTCAAGATCAGTATCTGATGATTATCCTTTGTCATACCAGGTTTTACTGCTGGGTTGTGTTTGCATTTTGATTTATATGTAATGCTGTTATCTTCTATAAGTAGTTCTGGTTGTAAACTGGAAAACTATGCTCTTCTTTTCTGTTATTATCAGTATTTTGCTAAATCCCTTTATGGGACAGGACAAATCTCAGAACAGCCCTAGTCTTTTCTTGAAGCACTATATAGCCCTGCTTTCTCTGAAAGCACATTACCTCAGGGACTGCATGTAACACCTTTTGTATATTATTAATAGAATTCAGCTAAACAAAAAAAATCATGGATCAAATATTTAAGGTAGAATGTGAATGATTGAAAAGATTATTGGTGAGGCTTCGAATGAAATTTTCAAGGCAAACTTTTAAGACATGCGATCAACAAAATGAAAGCAAGAAATTTACGTATGAAGTCAAGCACTTATGGAAGTACCATATTATTAAAGGATAATTCGAAGAAAAATAATCAGAAATTTTCAAATTCCAAAACAGACAAAAACATTAATTAATGAAATTTTTAGAAAAGATAAAGAGAATTGTTGACTTAAGCAGCAATAAAATGAAATCTGACAAGATGTTAAACAAGTTAATTTAAAAATTAAGTTGCAAAATAGTGACAATTTTCTATTAGGAAAAGATAAGGAAGTTTTCTGTCCAAAAAGCCAAAATGATATCTTGCTTATGTGAATTTTCTCTAAACCCAGTTCATTAAACCAATTAAATTTCACTTATAACTGATTATACCAGGTTTCCTTTTACAAATAAATAGTGCACAACAGAAATTAAATAACCAGGAACATAAAGTAGAAGATAACAACAATCACATCGATAGTACACAATGATTTTTGGACAATAGTCACTGGAAAAACCCTGGAGGGAAAACCAATGCAACAGATTTGGAGATTTTTATTATTCAGCAGGAAAATATAGAGATCTTCTTACAGAAAATCGGCCTTCACAAAATACTGAGCCAAACCTCAGTGAAATGCCTCCAAGATGAAGTACAGCCCCTCTCTCAACCTCTGGAACCTCTGCGCTTCAACAAACCCCAGCACAAGAGCCTCTATGTGCGTCGTACGGCCCATGCGTCACCTTGTACGGCTCCTCTGCATGGCTGATTGATTCGGCCTCTGCTTGACCCTAGAAGTGGACTAATACTCTGTTGGAAACTCTCCTCTGTCTCCCTGTAAAATTTCTCTCACAAACCCCAGATCGATCCTCCTCAAATTGACCTCTCTAATGCATAATGCGCCCTCTAGCCAAGTCGATCTCATTATTAACCCTTGAGCAAGCAAAAAACCTATTCTCATAAGGATGGAGGGCTGAGATTAACTCTCCCTCACTCTCCAAGATGGATGGCTAAGATTAAAATTTAAAACATCCATCTCTAAAATTATTTTTCACTTTAACCTTAGAAAAGGTGCTCAATGAAGTCAACTGAAGAATATAACACATCAACAATCCTTTTCCTAAGTTAGACTTTAGGAAAAGTTAAATAATCAACTTGGCATGTTTCATTGTCCCCCACCATGCTAGGACGTTGCAATCTAGTGGAAGACCTTCCTTGCTACATTCTCAACACTCCTTCGTAGTGAATGTAGCAAGGAAGGTCATCAGTCTGTATGTAATCAAGCCTCACGACTCCTCTCTGCACACAATCCCGGATGAAGTGATACCTGATATCAATATGCCTGCTACGATCATGAAACACAGGATTCTCAGAGAGCCTGATGCAACTCTGATTATCACAGTGAATCACTATAGCCTCTAGCTCCTGCCCGAATAGTCCCAAGAGCAACTTTGTCAACCATAGTGCCTCACATGCTGCCAAGCTAACAACCATGTACTCTACCTCAACAGAGCTCAATGCCACTGAACGCTGTTTCCTGTTGAACCAAGAAATAATGCCCGTTCCAATGTTGAAACAACAACCCAAAGTACTCTTTCTGTCCTCTGCACATCCTGCCTAATCAACCTCTTTAAAGCCTGCCAATCTCACTCCACCTCTACGCTCATATAACAACCCGTACCCCACTTTACCTTTGAGGTAGTGAAGCACATGCTTCACATCAATCCAATGTACTCTTCGAGGGTCCACCATGAACTGACTCAAAGAGTTTACTAGAAAGATGATATTTGGACGAGTGTTGACCATATACATTAGTGATCCAATCAATTGACGATAGACAGTGGGGTCTACTGTCTTTGAATCTGATGCATCAATCTTCCTCCAGTTCGTGACTAGAGGCGTGGACATGGGCCTACAACGTGTCATCCTAAACCTACGCAAGATCTCCACTGTATACTTCCCCTGTTCCAAGAAGAAGCACCCATCTTGCTACCAGACCTCCAAACCAAGGAAGTAATGCATCAACCCAAGGTCTTTCATCTCAAACTCATTGTAAGATTGGTCTTGCAATCTGCTATCAGTTGCTCGTCCCCTGTCAGAAATTGGTCATCTACATACAACACCAGTACGAGAGGTGCCTCCCCTGCAAGAAAATACAGGTTCGGGTCTGTCTCGCTCTGCTGGAACCCCATCTCTCTCAAGTAGATGTCAATTCTCGAGTACCAAGCCCGAGGTGCCTGCTTGAGCCCATACAAGGCTCGCCTCAATATGCAAATATGCGTCTCTCTGTTACCAACCTCAAACCCCTCTGGCTGCTCAACATATACTTCCTCAATAACTCCATTGAGGAAGGCAGTCTTCACGTCCATTTGGTGAACGTGCCAACCCATCTCTGCTGCTAAAGAAATAACAGTCCTGATCGACGTATATCTGGCCACCGGGGTGAAAGTATCCTCATAGTCGACTCTCTCTCGCTGTGAAAACCCCTTGGCCATGAAGCGCGCTTTGTGCTTGTCCACGCTTTCGTCTGTTGCATGCTTGACTTTGTAGATCCACTTGGATCCTACCACCATCTTTCCCTCGGGCTTGGGCACCACTTCCCATACATCATTCTTCATAATGGAGGCATATTCCTCCATCATGGCCTCTTGCCACACTCCATGCTATGCAACTTGCTCATAAGTGGAAGGCTCCGCATCAATAAGCTGTGTTATTAATGCCATGTACCCAAGTCTCTCTGGTGGTTTACTTCGTCTGAAGTCTCTCTATGGAAGCCCTGTGAGCCTAGAATCACTAACTGTGGACTTATACCACTTAGGTCGTGGCCTAGCGTTCTGCTCTTGTGTAACTGCATCATGCTCCTCCTCCTTTCCATCATCTAGCTCCTAATGATCCTGTCCAACAATCTCTCTTTGAACACTTGTACTTGATCCTGTACCCTACATATGTTGTTGTGATCTTGTGCTCTGACCTTGTGCCTCCTTTGTCTTGACTCTTGACCCTTGAGTCTTGTCCGTGTTGGTCCTTTGAATGTGCTGGCAAATCTCTCGACCTCCTCAATGCACGCTCCTCCTCGAACTATACATCCTTACACACAATGATCTTTTTGCGTGTTGGCACAAAGATCCTGTAGGCCTTGGAAGCCTCGCTATAACCAACCAAAATCCCCTTGTCTGCTGTGCAATCTAGCTTTCGTCCTCATCTCCGAAGGGACGTGACAATAACATACGCTGCCCCAGATGTGAAAATGACTCACATCCAACCTGGTACCTGTAAATACCTCCTTAGGTATCAACTTCCCCAAGACTATGTGGGGACTCTTGTTCTGAATATAAACAACAGTGCGACTAGCTTCTGCCCACAAATACAGTGGCAAACCTTGATCATGTATCATTGCCCGTGTTGCTTCGACTATGGTCCTGTTCTTCCTCTCGGCCACTCCATTCTGTCGGGGATTGTAAGGAACAATGAGTTCCTTCTTGATCCCCGTTGCTGTGTAATAATCCACAAACTCCTTGGAGGTGTACTCACCCCCATTGTCGGATCTCAACACTCTAATCTTCATGCCAGTCTAGTTCTCAACCAGAGCTCTGAACTCTTGAAATCTGTCGAAGACTTCATCCTTAGTCTTCAGGAATTATATTCAGGTCTTCTTGGAGTAGTCATCAATGAATAGAACAAAGTATTTGAAGCCACTTACTGACTCCACGCTCATCAGACCACATATGTAGGATGTATCAAGTGCAATACTCCCTTGAACCTTTGCTCGCTTGGTGGAAATGGTCTCCGGGCATACTTGCCCATTGCACAACCCTTGCAAGGGTCGTGTCTCTCTGCTGTGAACTTAGGCAATCCAGTGATTGCCTGTCTCAAGTGCCCCAGTGCACCAAAGTGTAATTGCGCCATCCTCTTGTGCCACAACTCACCCATGTCTGTGGTTGTACTGACCAATGCTCTCCTTGGCTGAAACTGTAGCTTGTACACCTTCTCTTCTCGAACCCCAATCATCTTGTCCATCTTCTCGCTTGACCTTGCTGGCCTGATGAACACCCTTCCCTTACGGAAAGTGACCTCATACCCTTTATCCTCCAGAGTAGAGACCGAGATGAGGTTCATTGTCAACCCTAGAACATATAGTACGTCAGCAAACCAGAGTGGTTTACCCGATTCCCTCTGAAACAAAACTGTTCCAAGCCCTTGTGCCTTGTAGCGCCTGTCATCTCCGAGCTCTAATATCTAGATTCACACCTCCCTCCCGTAGCCTAGTGAAAAACTCCTTGCACCCTGTCATATGACAAGATGCTCCGCTGTGAACAAACCACATGTCTGAGACTGCTGTGCTAGACATACATGCTATGAAGCAAAAATCCTCCTCGAAGCTTTTGGCAAACTCATCCATTGCTGTAGAAGCTGCCATCCGTGGTTGGTTCTTCTTCTGCTTCTTCTCCGGACACTGTGAGACAAAGTGTCCCATCTTGTGACACTAAAAACATTTGACTTTAGAAAAGTCAATGTTCTTCTTCTTGCCCTTGCCTTTGCTCACAAGAGCCAAGCCTTCTTCATCCACAATATGTGGTGAAGATGAAGATCCGCTAGACTGACCAAGTTTGATCTCCGCCTTCAAAAAATCATCCCATAAACGCTGCCATTCAGGGAGCTTCTCTCGAGCTACAACTCCACGGACAAATATGTCCCATGACTTCGAAAAGCCATTCAGTGCTACACACACTAGCTCAACATCCTCTGTCTTCTCGCCTACTGCAGCGAGCTCATCTGTAATCTGTGTCAATCTGGTAAGGTATGGAACCACACCCTCGCCCTTGGCCATCTTAGAGCTGTGTAATCTCTCACGCAACACGATTACCTTGTTCTCATTCTTTGGCTGGTAGAGGTCGCTCAAGGCTTTCCACATATCTTTTGCGGTATTCTTTCCTGAGAGATGTGGGATCACATGATCTTTAATTAGGCTCTTTGCCTTAGCTTCACCCTTCTTCCAAATGGCTAATTGTGCTGCACTGTCTGGTGTATGCTCAAGGACATCATTGACATCCAACACCATAGTCATTCTCTCTTTCCAGGTGGGGTAGTTTTGAGCCCCTTGTAGATGATCCTCAACCCTCAAACTCAAGTCCATTTCTGAAAGTGCTGTTGTTCCTGTTCAAGCCCTCACGGCTCAACCCCTTATGCTGCTTTACTCTAGTGCTGCTTTGATTTTGTGCCTTAGATCTTAACGATCTACTTGTGATACTGTTTCTTCAACAGTCCTGCTCTGATACCATGTGAATTTTCTCTAAACCCAGTTCATTAAACCAATTAAATTTCACTTATAACTGATTATACCGTGTTTTCTTTCGCAAATAAATAATGCACAACATAAATTAAATAACCAAGAACATAAAGTAGAAGATAACAACAATCACATCAATAGTACACAATGATTTTTGGACAATTTGGAGTTTTTTATTATTCAGCAGGAAAATATAGAGATCTTCTTACAGAAAATCGGCCTTCACAAAATACTGAGCTAAACCTCAGTAAAATGCCTCCAAGATGAAGTACAACCCCTCTCTCAACCTTTGGAACCTCTGCGCTTTAGCAAACCCCAACACAAGAGCCCTTGCGTGCGCCGTATGGCCCCTGCGTCACCCTGTACGGCTCCTCTGTGTGGCTGAGTGATTCAACCTCTGCTTGACCCTGGAAGTGGACTAATTCTCTGCTGGAAACTCTCCTCTGTATCTCTGCAAAATTTCTCTCTCACAAACCCCAGATCGATCCTTCTCAAATCGACCTCTCTAATGCATAATGCGCCCTCTAGCCAAGTCGATCTCATTATTAACCCTTGAGCAAGCGAAAAACCTAATCTCATAAGGATGGAGGGCTGGGATTAACTCTCGCTCACTCTCCAAGATGGATGGCTAAAGATTAAAACATCCATCAGGAAGAATTAAAGTTTTTAGAAATGCTAGGAAAACATCATGTTCTAGATATTTGAAGAGAACGTAGTGGTTCTTGGAGATGGCATAGGAGATTGAGATTCCTGTATTTTTGATATGTCATAGTTGTGTTAGGACATTCAAGGAGGGTGTGCAGACTAAAAATGTAGATTGTTAGACACCATTATAGAACTGTCACCAGGATTTTGTGGGCATTAAAAACAACTGCGAATTTGAGAGTTGCTTGTAAATGAGCAAGACGCCTAGAGGGTAAGTTCTTTGTAGTGTGAAAGATGCTCAACAGTAAGTAGAGAACTTGTATGTTTAAAATAATGAAATGATGCTTGATGAGAGGAAAACACTTGTATTTCAACTGTTAGGAGTCAGGACAGAATGACAAAATATTTTGTGGCAATTAGAGGACGCCTCACAAATGGACAAGGCACTTGCAGTCTTGCAAATTAAACTATTGGTTTCAGACCTCGACGCCAAGCGGTTTTGAAGCGTGCTAGCAATACCTGTGTAAATATTTCATGTTCTTTTGTTGTGAAGCAGTAAGGGAGGTGTGCACACAAATTCAAGCCCATACTTGCAGTTTTGCAGGAGATGCTCCCACCAGAATTTGAAGACTAGAAAAATGCGTTCAGCCTAGAAATCAATGTGTACGCGAGGACAATTTTATCTATTTTGATTACTAGGAAAAGTATTTATGTTTTTGAGTAGTGAAGGCATAGACATTAAAAAGAAAACTGTTGGATATTGTACGAATTGGTCAAAATTATTAAGGAAAAAAATTAAAATAGATTATTTATCCCAAAACTTAAACATACTTTTCCTGTAAGAAACATTTTTTACTTTACCCCTTAGTCTATCTAATCTAAGTGAAGTGAGACAGAAGAAAAAAGGAGATGATATAATATTGTTGAAACCAATAAAGACCCATTTTGAGTATCCACTAAGAGTTTTCAGGCAAAAGGTATAGATGTTGAAATGCTCAGTTTGATGGATTGCCAGGGTGAATCCAACTGAATCCTGCCTTCAATGTAAGGAGATGGCAATCTAGTAGAATTGGAAGATTGTTTAGGTGGGTTGGTGGAATTTTGCCTAGAAAATGAAGGCGATGACAGTCTGATAGAGCATTGATGAAGATCGAGATCTGTAGCTGAAGCTATGTGAAGACACAACTGTAACCATTTTACCATCCTAGAGAACCAGCAAGCATTGTGACTGGTTACCCAGGTGCCTCAGTGGATGATGGTAGTATACCCATATGCGGTCTTCAAATTTTGTAGTCATCTCATCTCGTATTATCTTTTTTAAAATTCTTGAGCATTAAATTTTTTGAATTAAGGGGGAGGGGTAAAATATGAGAAATATTATTTTAGTTTTAAGGTTGTTGTTGGAGTATTAACACTCCAATAATATTTAGGAGACATAAATAGTTGTACAATGGGCCACTTTATATGTGACATCATACATGTGACCAATGTAACATTTAGATGTTGTAGTTAGGGCTTAGGTGGTTAAACCACCTCAACCACTTAGGGATGCTATAAATTGTAATGAGACATGCTGCAAGGGTGTGTGAGAGGTGTATTGATTGCAACATTAATAATAAACTTATAAAGTCGATTCTTTATTTTCTCTGCCTACCACTGTCTCTATTAATATGAGCATCCTAAATTCTTACATGGTTGGTGTTGGTTTGAGGCATGCAAACATATGATGATTTAATTGTCACTTCTTGTCGTTCAAGGATAATATTTTTTTCCAAGGAAAACTTTGAAGGGGTACCCAAGGGATGCTTATCCACATTCGTGGATGGTATCCCTAGTAAACCTGTAGGCGTAGACTGGTATTCCTCACTCAGGGGGATTTGAACCAGGTATCTGCCGGCATGAAACTGGCCAAACACCCAGCAACATTGGCAACAACCAGCTGTGCTAACCCCTCAGGCTGTTTCATGGATAATATTATTACCTTTTTTTCTTCTTTAGTTCGTTGATTCTTGGTCACTGTTAGTTTGCTTATCTGCCCTTTGGGAATGTCTTTCGTAGTTAACAGATTCAGTTGTTGGGGGCTTGTTGTACCTTGTCACACTTTTAAAGTTCAAAACTTATGTCTGGCAGAGATTCTTATACCCTCATAATATTGTCTTTTCTTTCGAGTTCTCCTTGTTAGCTTGGTTTATAGCTAATTCAAAATCAGATTTTATTACTAATTCCTGATATAAATTCTGTTGTCAGTTGGGGATTTGACATCACTATTTTGAGCCCAGACTGTTATAGATACATGGACTGCACTATCAACAACTGATATTTCTATTACAACGGATCTAGTACAGTCAATTTACTACGGAAACACCAATAAATAGGCAGATTGTAGTAGAACAGCATAAACTGTAGTAAATTCAGCCGCAATAGAAATAATAGCATCTAAAAACTACAAATTGCAGCACTGTAAACTTCAGATCTGCACCAAATAACAGCAGATAGGACAAATAAAACTTTACTGTGAAGGTATTTGATGCTAACCCAGGCCAACTCCAAGAGCAGGATGGGTCCTGCACTTGGCCAGATGCCCAGTTTCTCATAGACTACCTGTACAAAACATTCACCAAACATGTCCTACTCTAAGGCCTAAGAGCCTGTTTATAGCTAATATTTCTACTTGTGCTTCATGTTTTACATGTGGGATAAATTGTCTTACATGATAAACTTATTCAGGTAAATCTTAATGTATTATCTTTAAGTTGTCTTACTGAACTACTATATACAACCTCTAATCCCTCTAAAAACCTGTGCTAACCATTCTTAAATCTTTGGTCTCTCCTGCTCCATTTTTAATCATTACTAGGCATTTCTTCTCAGCTGGAGACTGTACATAGTATTTTGGCAATGTTGACAGAGTCCCCTCGTTGAATTGCTTTGTCCCTAAAGCAATTGTGTACTGGATGTGGAAGTATTCTTGGGCCTTCCCCATGTAGCATCTTTTAGGGTAGATCTTTGACAGTATTCTATTCCTCAATTTTAGCTTCTGAAGGTCAATCCCCTTAATATTATTTGCAGTTTTAGATAAGATTTGGCCAGCTTTAATTTTTCACTCTTTGCTGTGAATATCAATGTAGTCATATTCATCATCATCAACATAGTTATCAAAAATTGGCTGGATAGCAGTAGAGGAAGCAGAGTGATTACTTGAATTTGATGCATTGTGAAACTTTGACTTGTTTGATTGTGTTTCAATCTTCTCAGACTACTCTTGTTTACCAGGCACTTTCTCATTCCTGGGAAAGGCAATAAATTTGTTTTCTTCTCCATTATTTTTGCAGTCTTCCAAATGTTGATCATAGTGATATGCAGGAAAACTTTTCACTTTTGATACAGAAACTTGAGCCTGCAAATGTTCTTGGCCATTCAAATCTGTACCAACTTTCTGACATGCGTGAGTTCTTGCAAAAGAAAAACTGAAGTAGGAATCATAGTTTGCCTCCTGTTTTCTGTGTTTTGAACTCTTCGTGCCAATAGCATTCTTAGTCCTTCACTGTTATTTCCTAAAAAACAAACGGATTTTAAAAGAGTGGCTTCAAGAGCTTGTTTCATCAAGCTCACTTTTAGAACCAACCTTCCTTACAATCATCCTTAATGTTATGATGTGCAAAACTAATCCTACCTCTCTGTTTATTGTTGCAACAACATTATGTTGGAGTTTCAATTGTGGCTCCTTTTGTCAAGGTTGCTATCTACCCCAGCCTATTCTTACCAGAGCCATCTGGGTTTTTGTTCTTGACAAGAGGAAAGGTCCAGCAGTAACTGCTGTCTTCTGAGCATCACTTCTTATTTCACAAAGAGCACCACCTTTTATGAACTTCTTTGCATTTTCTCAAGCACCTCCAGTATTGTTAAAAAACAAGGGCACGATAATACTAGAGATTGTTGCAAACATGAACATTGCAGTAACTTTGGTGCCAAGTAGAATCTGATCTGTATACCTTCCTAGAATCTTAAACAACACACCAATGGCAATCGGAGATATAACAATCAAAGCACCAGGCTTTGTCATCTCGTGAAGTGAAGCAGATGCAACTATTGGAACACAGTGTCCATAATCTGGTTTTGCTTGGTATGTTATTATGCTGGGTTGATCTATAAATTGTATTTGCACTTTGTTAACAACTTTCTGGGCTCTTTGACCAACCTCAGAACATGCACATGGACCAAATAGGTAGGTGTGTAAGTCGCAATCCCAATAAGCCTCCAGGAAGTGCCTCTGTAATAGCAATATCATCCTGGTTGAAAGTTTGAGGAGCAAAAGATGATACTTCATCCATTAATGTACTGAATAGAAGAAAAGAAGCCAATGCAACAGAATTATATTGAAAGCCTTTGGTGGTTTCTTTTGTGTTGTTGCCAACTATATCAAGTACTGCTGTGATTTCTCTTACAATTTCAGGCTATTGTCAGTTCCACAATTCCACTTGTATTTTCAGCTATTGGCCCAAATATATCCATTGTCAAACCATATGCTGCAGTATTGAGCATTCCTATAGTAGCTACGGCTGTGCTGAAAAGGCCACTTTGGAGTTCCACACCCGAAAGCAGAAATAATTGCCTCCGTGATGACAAGAACTGGAAGAGCTGTTGTTTCTAGACCCAAGCTAACTCTGCAACCATATTAGTATCATGTTCTGTAGAGCTCAACATTGCCATTGTTTCATAGTATCATACGGGCTCATACTTGTACTCTGTATAGTATTGAGTGATCCAAGTAAAAGTATATACTGTTGTGATTCCTACAAGCCCATGTAGCTGTAGGAGATTGGTTAGTGCGAAGAAGGTAGTGTGTAGACACAACAATTGTATAATCTGCCAAAAATATAGTAACAAAATATCCTTTCTGAAGTATTGTGATGGGATCTTCCATGGGTGAATTCATACTTAGATCATGTGTACTTCTAATGGAAGGTGTCTCTCTTGCAGATATTAGTAAATCAAGAGACTGTAAAACACGTGGGAAGAGAATACAAGCAAATGGATTGCTATTCTTATATTGGTTAACTATGGTTCCCCCAAGTATCATTGCACTGATTACCTCTGCAGCAATACTTTCAAAAAGGCCATCACCACATGCGGCCCAATCAACATCATTGTCTCCAACAATGCTAGCATGACTTCTGGGTTACATGGATCATCTTCAGGAATACCTTATTCCACTTTGAGGACATTCTGATTAAAATGGTTCTGAAGCTGCTCAAAATTGGTGTTCTTATTCTTAAAGCATTTAAAACCACAGATGTCTAAGACTCCAATTTGAGTTCTAGACTCTGGATCTTGGCCAGTCAACTTGTTGATTTTATCAACCAACCATTCAAATAAGCATGGATGTCCAGACCTTGATAGAATATCACCAGAAGGCAGATTAAGAGATTTTGTATTGTAATATGGGTGCATAAGGTGTCTTCTTGTCGTTTTGCATCACACATGAAAATCTTTGTTACATTTTGGAGACAAAAAGCAAATGTCTGGAGCTAAGTGTTCTCTCATGTGATTCTTTAGCATATGGGCACCTACATCTTGTGTTTCTCTTGTTCATGGGTTCATCTTCTCTTCTCTTTATGTGTTTATGGTTTATGCTGATTTAGGGTTTGCCCGTGGGTTCCATTTGATCATTGTTTTTCTCTTGTGGTCTCAACATGGTATCAAAGTGGGTGTGAACTACCTCTTCCTTATTTAGCCATTCTCTCTTCAAGCTTGGTGTTTTCTATTTAGTCTCGGGCTGATTTCTCTCTCCAGCACACTTATACTAGGGCATTTACCCTTTCTAAGGAGTGCGCTGCCATAGGGCTGCTATCTTCATTTATTGCAGGTTTTAGAGTTTTCTCTTGGATGTTCCTCAATGATCAGAATTCACAGTAGAAGATTGTGCCTAACCTATGGAGATTTGGGGCTGGTTTTTGGTGATAGTCTTTGCTGGAGGACACCCATTTAGGGCTGTTTTGGCCTCCTTTAATGCATTGATTTGGAGAATCTTTGCACAGTTTTGAACACCCGGCTTTAGGGATTTTTTGCTGATTTATTTCAGACTTATTTTCTGCTGATCTAGAAGATTTTTTCACTGGTTGGAAGCACCTATAGGTGGCTGCACTGGTTCTCCTTCCAGACCATCCTTTTTAGGGTTTCTTTTCAGCTCTTTTTTCGTGGATATTTCCAGGTTTTTTGTTGCCGTTCTCTCTGGTATTTTGTGCACCAGCACTCTTTTCGGCCTCTATTTTGAGTTGATCCGAAGTTCTTGGCAGGTAGCATTGTCCCAAAGGCTGCCAAACTTGCCTCTTTGAGTTATCTCATTTATTCTAGGGTTTTCTATGTTTTCACCCATCTTCATGTGCTCACTACAAAGTTGATCAAAAAGTGTTTAGGAATCATCTTTCTCAGGTTTCTTCCTTTTTAGGGCTTCCAAGAAAGACTCATTTTTTAGTGTTTTCATCTAGAGAATTGTTAGGTGGCGAAATGTTTTGGGTTAGGTAGTGGATTTATGTGAATATTGGACCTTGGTTAGTGGAATTTTCCCTAAGGGTGGAACTATGGTTTTTGGATCATCTTCATTTTAGGGTTTCAATGTTCCACCAATTTTTTGGGACGTGGGAGCAAGGAAACACATTCGGGGAATGTGTGGAAGCACCCTGCAAATTCAAGGGAATGTCTTAGGGGATGTTGGGGTCTTCAACATAGGGGACCCCACCCAAAAATACAAAAAATAAAATTAAAATGTATGAAAACTGAAACATAAATCGTCGAAATCTTATACATAACAATGCAACAATAACATACATCAGTGCATGTAACAAAATAAATGATATATGATATATGTAATGATGTAACAACATAATAATCAGAATTTATATCAGTCTTTGCATCAAATGACTACATGGGGGAATAAAGATCAACCATGGGAATATTGCTATTTGAATTAGGATCATTTGCCTTCTCCAAAATACTCAATGACACACCATCCAACCCAAGTTGTGCCTCGTTAGGTTCCTCCTTATCTACCTATGAATTAGGTTTACATTCATTTTGCTTTTGTTTTTTTGCCCCCTCAAAATGATGGAATTAGTTAAAAAGGAGCTGGGAGCATCTCATTTTTTAAGGTGGATGTTCCCTTGTGTTCCCCCCCTCCTCTCCCCTGCAAAAAATAAGAGTATGTAGGGAAATGCCCCCCTTGGAGTACGCATGTCCTGAAGTGTGGGGAGCGCATTCCCTACCCTCGAGAATGCATCCCTGTGTAACATTGTAATTTGTTTCAAACCCTTATTTCATGTGCTCCTTTTTAGGTGTATGTAGGGGATCTCTTAACCCTAATGGTGTCAGAATGTTACTTTTCCCTAATCAAAGGGGTTGCTTATTCTTGGGAAGATTTGATTAAGGAGTAATAGTTTGCAATTGAGATCTTCAAGGTGATGATGTTGAAACAATTTATGTGGACATATGGTAGTGGACTATGCATGTTTGGCTCTACCTATTCCAGGTTGTGATGATTTAATCCCTTCATTGTGGGAAATTTTCGAGCTTAGATTGAAAAAGCAATGTGCTTTTAATTTTCTTCAATATAATGTGCAGATCTGAAAACTTAAATGATAAAAAATGCGGAAACTGAAAACTGTAAAGCAGTAGTAGACAGTGCATAAAATTGGAGTCACACAATAACACAGGAATTTATCCCGGGGAAACCCAAAGAGGGAGAAAACCCCAGCAACCAATCTTCCTTATCAGCAAATAGATGAATGATCAAACTGATTACAATATCACCATGAGAATGTGCTTCAAAAATCAGATTGCCAGTATGTGAGTGCCCTGTTGTGCTACCTGCAAAAGTATATATCTGCTGCCTGCAAAAGTATCCTCCTCTTCTCTCATGCGCTGCATAAAAAGGTGAATAATGAAGAGAGTAGTTCTCTGTATATCCTAGGCGCAGAAGAGAGATGAGTGAACTCAGCTTAGAACTGGATGCATGACTTGACAACTCGCCTTTTGACTTGACTCTTCAACTCAACTCGAATTGTAACTTGACTTGTAACTTGAGAAGCTAACTTGACATGCAACCTCGTACTTGTCAACTCAATCTTGTAACTCGAGATGCCAACTTGACATGCAACCTCGTACTTGTCAACTCAATCTTGTAACTTGACTTGTAACTCGAGATGCCAACTTGACATGCAACTTAGTACTTGTCAAATCAATCTTGTAACTTGACTTGTAACTCGAGATGCCAACTTGACATGCAACCTTGACTTTTACAACTTTGAGTTAGGCAACTCGATTTGATTCTTGAGTTAGACACTTGGACTTGACATGCAACCTCGACTTTTACACTTGAGTTCAGAACTCGACTTACACACTTGAGTTCATAACTCGGCTTTCACGCTTGAGTTCATAACT
>SNQJ01S0003278.1:77083-124329 GCA_010110895.2 Picea sitchensis | reverse complement strand
CCGATGGGTTCGGTTTATTGGCCGGTTTGAATCGGTCGACCATCAAACCGGCCGGTTTTGGTTCCGGTTCGCCGGTTTTTAAAACACTGCTCTCATCGACATATGACCACTTGTTTGTGAAGGGAACACCTCTTCACTTTTTGTGATATAGCTTCTACTCATAGCTCTGCAGGATTTGCCCCCCTATGCCTTATTGATGACTCCACAAATGATTCTCAACTTCTTTTGGAGGATATTGTTTTATACATTATGATGTTGGTCTTTATTGGATGTACTACATTCATCTTCAGTGTCAAAGACAACTTGAGCTACTCTTTGTACCTTTAATCAACCAAATGTTTCATTGGATCCTTCTTCAAGATCTCTCTTAGATGCCACCTTTGCTAGGTTGTGGAGCTATGTTTGTATTGGAGGTATGGTGCTTTTGGGGATTTTTCTTATTATATGGCTTGGGTTCAACATTAGGGGGGAAGATGTGATGTAGTGCTTTCTCTCCTTGGCCTCATGTTCATCTTAAAGGTGGATGTTGTACATTGGGCCAACCTATTTTGAGATGGGTATCTATAAACCCACTTGCCATTGTATTGAGATGGGTATCCATAAACCCTCTTTCCATTCTATTGAGTTGGGTATCTATAAACTTGCTCACTTGGCCTAGGTTGAACACATTGAGTTGGATTTTCGCACACCAACTCTCACTTATATTTCAGTCACCCTCACTCACCTTTGTATTTTGGCTATGCTTGACCATATATTCGAGTTGTAAGCTTCATGGTGTAATCTTTCTCATCTGCTCTCTTTCATGTGTATTTTAGTGGGATATTCATAAACCCACTTCCAGATTGTATTTGAGCTTTTGTGTTTGAGCTCGTTCAGATGGATCTCGTTTGCAACTACCACTGACTCCATTTTAGTTGGGTATCCATAAAACCACTCCCACTTGTATCTCTTCTCCCCTACATGATGTTTTCAACACTTCTTAGTTGGATGGGCAGTGCATTGTTGGCATTTTTCCAGAGGTTGATAAGTGATGATGATGGTTGCGTATCTGTAAACCCATTCATATTTGTATTGATTTGGGTAATTGTACTCCCACTGTCTTTAATACTTGAGTTGGTAATCCATGGACCCACTCTCATTCATTTTTTTTTCTAGGTAACAACTCCAGGGGAAAACCCCCGAGTACTTCCCCTCATTTCGAGGATGGTACCCAGGGTAAACCCTAGATTCTTCATTGGACAATGCCATATCAACAATAGGGCTCAAATACGTTTCAACAATATACTCATAATGAGCTCAACATGTCATTAACAGGAATAGAACCTGGGTGGGGAGGATAACACTCCATCCCACAACTGCACAAGCTAGACCCAGTTGACACGATCCATTCTCATTCATATTTTAGCTACCATGATATTATATTGAGTAGTGTATATATATACCCACTACTTTTGTACTTCATCATCTTTCTCCATGATCCCATGCTCAAATTAAGGGGGGATATTAAAATGATGGTGTAATCTTCACTTGTGGCCATGTGCCAACCTTATTTGTACTTAAGGATATAAGCCTACACATGTAACACACCAATTATATTATATTTTTTTGACTATTTTAGGGTAAGGCCGACCTAGCCAACCTCCTTTGGGCCAACTCCCCACCCCTATGTGTGTATAAATATACTCACCCTCATTTGTATTACATATTCTATTATTATGAGATAAATACTTTCTTATGTGATTCTTTAGCTTATAGGCCTCTACATCTTGTGTTTCTCTTATTCATGGGGCATCTTCTCTTCTCTTTATGTGTTTATGGTTTATGCTAATTTAGGGTTTGTTGGTTCGTTACATTTGATCCTTGTTTATCTCTTGGGTTCTCAACAAGAAGTATCTTTAACTTCTCTTTCTAAATTGCTTACTTGTGCTAGCCTTCTAGTGCCAAATGTGCACCCCTACTTTATATTTAATCATCATTGGACATTTATTCTTAGCAGGAGATAGTACATAGTCTTGAGGCATTGTGATGGTGTAACTCATCAAATAGACTTCATATTGTTGTGTATGGCTTTCACTCCTTTTTGAACTATGTTCTCATTTATTTACCAAAATTCTCTTCGAAGATTTAGAGCTTGAAAAATCAATATCAATCTCCTTGCATTGCTCTATAAGTTAGGGTTCCATTGTTATTTCTTGGGTGTAGGAAAGACTTTTAGTTACCATTTTCCAGTGTTACACAGGGACATGCTACATTGCATGGGGGGTGCACCCCCATGTTTTTCGTGTTTTTGGGACATGGAAACTCAATGGAGCATATTTCCGCACGTCCTTGTTTTGGGGAAACTTGAGGAGATGCAGGTGGGGTGTTCTCCTTTTGTGGGGAACACTTGGGCGTTACCTCCCCTAAAAATGGGGACATTATGATGCCCATGATTTTTGCCTAATGACCTTATAAAAAGTACATAAAATATGAAAAAATAACCCTAAAGCAGATGCAGATATTTACTTCATGCTTTCATTATTCATGTTTGTGACTTGTCATTGTTCTTCATATATTTAAATTTAATTTTTAGGATTTTGGATGGGGTCTCTCGTGTCAAGGACCCAAAGGTTTTACTTGACGTTTCCTAAAAAGTTTTGGGGTGTCTCCACATGTCTCTTGGATGTGTTTCCCCGTTTTCACCTCCCCTTGTCCCACATATGTGTTTCTGCGTCCCCTTGCCTCCTAGATGTGTTTCCTCGTTTCTGTGTCCCTGCATTCCCAGAATGTGTTTTCCCGTTTCAACACCCCACTTTCCGAAAACTTGGTGGAAAACTTCTTTTTACCATTCAAGTGTGATATTAAACATACAACATTGTACATTGTATTTTGCCACTTGTGCATGTCTTGTTTAATGAATTGATTCGGTCAAATTTTGATTTGCTGTTGGAGAGTATCTTATTTTGGAAATTTCCTAGTTGAATTATATTTTATTAACCCGCATCATTTTAGTGTCATCACCATTTTTGGTTTTCCTGGTCCAACTAAAGTGAGCGTGGAAGTATTTGTATTTTTGTTCACAAAGAAAAGTGATCTCGGCTTCTTGATTAAGTCTTTTCATATTAGCCTTATTCCAATTAACTATCCTTTAAAGTATTGGTTAAGTTGAGTTTGGTGTTTACTTTCTATTTAAAAACCATCTTGATAATGGAGGTATATGTAGATAAGTTTAGATGCATGGGTGATACATATGCAGGGTGAAGTAGGTATAATAGAGATTATATAAGTAGGGCTTGCCCAATCAATGACATGGTTGGCATAATGAGGCACATTTATTTGGATGGGTTCTTTATTAATGAGTCACCTCATTCATACCTATGTATCGCTTGGATCTACACATATGAGATCCTTGATCACAAATTGAGTGGTTATCTTTGAGTAGGGTTAGGTGCATTGATACCTTAGGTATTTGCTTTCCAACTTGTTTGCTATATTGTATAGATTTGCCATGCAAATCTCAAGTTCTTTTTTTCTCTACTTAAGTTATCGAGGGATGATTCCCTATATAGTACAAGGTGCTTTTGTATCGGGAATGGAACTGGGGATGCCCTTTTTGCACTTGAGTGTGGGAATGTTCCAGACTGTTGAGGGATGTACGCTGCTCCCCCAACACAACATGGGGGTGTCCTCATAAGTGTTGTGCGTACAATGCCCTTGTAACAATCACCACGGTGCTCGTTGACCCTCGTAATTGCTAGGTCAACAATAATATATATAATAGTTTAACTTTATATAATATTAGGTATTATGTATAATATAAATTTGTTCTTGATTTGTGTGTTTGACTATTATATATTATTATTAATCTTATTATCTATAATATATTATGGATTATATATAATATAATAAATTTATGCAAATATTATAATACATATATATTATATATCATAGGAGCAGAGTTTGATGAAATCATGCCTTCCCATATGGATTCTCTGCCAGGAATTCAATTATGACAAATTCCCCCTATTTCAGAGTCAATTCAGTTTCAAATTTTGCCTGTGGGCAGTATGAATTTCTCGTGTCCACCCTTTGATATTTTTTGTTGCTAGTCTGCCATTCTGGTCACACTGTCAAGCTATTTATTTTTTTGGCTTCATGTCTCACTCTACAGATTCGTTGCATCTTTAATCACTGATGTTCATGGTTCTACATATCTGGAATTCTTTCAAGTATGTCTGCAATCATTGTTACGAGACTTCCAGCTTTCATTTGACAATCCTTTATGCCAAGGTCTTTTTTCTTCACGTCTCACTGATGTATGCTTTGTCATTATACTCCGTTGTTGACTGATCGAATGCCTGGCTACTCTCTGTCGTGGGTTGTCACAATCTTCTATTTTTCTTAGTGTTGGTTGTTTATTGGTGTTTGGCTAAGCTTAAATTTTTATGAGCATATTAGTTTTGGTTCCTCCTCAATTGGCATTGGCATTTCTTTTGCTGTGTGTAGTCGTAGAAAGCATTCATATCTATGCAATACCTCAGTTGAGGGCCTCCTCTAAACAATGTAATCGTGTCTCAGTGTGTACATAAACTACATTACATAGCAATAATACATTACATAATAATAATAATAATAATAATAATAAATTCAAAGGTCTCGAGTTATGTCTCCTTAATGTGTGACCAAACATCACATGTCATTGTACAAAATTACAAATCATTCAATAGATTTGTTTGAACATTGGTATTAGAGCTCCTTCTAAGGCATCTTTCACTGCTGTTCAAAGTGGTCCAATCTCCAAGGCATACAAGAAGTTTGGATATTCTTAGTTATTGAATAAATTTGTTTGTAGCATTGGTATTAGAGCTCCTTCTAAGGCATCTTTGACTGCTGTTCAAAGTGGTCCTAGCTTGTGGCCAAATTTTTCTCAGAAGCAAATGTAGGAAGCACAACAAGACAATGTCATATTCATCTCTCTGCCAATAAACTATTTACACATATTACAATAATTACACAGAAAAAAAAACATTGTAGAAATTGCTGCAGAAATCACTATAGAAATCAATGTGCACACCCTTCAGTTGGTGTTCCTATCATCCGACTACCATACAAAGTCACATACCTAAAAAAAAGAAAAATCGTTTGGGCCAAATATTTGAGCAGGAGGAGATGTTAAGGCAAGTGAGGGTTAATGAGTAAAAATGTTCGTGTCGTTGGATAGGATGAAAGAAGAAAGACTTGGGTCAAATTATTAAAAGTATTTACTATTAAGCTATCAGAGCTATTGGTTTGCAAAGGATGGAAGACTTCTTTATAGGTGTCCTCATAGAGCTCATGCCTGTAGACAAAATTAGTGGAAAATAGAATTTAAGCCACATATGGAGGGTGTATGGGCACATCCATCATCTAAATAACGAAAACAGACCGTTCGCAGGGAAATCCATCATTGTCGACCAAAAGTCACATTGGCGTAATCGATTTCAAATGTTAGAAAAGCCCTCAGTGACTTCATTATATGGTGCTACCACAGATCATGATTGTGTGGGCTGCCAATCTCTCAGAATCATTCGTTGCAGCTAAGGCAAGTCAAAGTTGCCATTAATCTAAATAATTGAGGGAACTCAAACTGATTTTTCTTAACTGATCTCTTGAAAAGTGTGATTTAGAAATTGAAAACAGGTTTCTTGCTAGGAATGTTGATTGTTTAAAATGTGAAATTTCCAAAAGGTTGAACAAATCAATCAATGACAACGACTACAATAGAATAAGCCGGATTGCGAGAAATGTTTCAAAAAATTGATAGTTTTATGAGATATAGATAAGGGAATCATTTACTTAAATTATTAAATTCAAACCTTGCTTAAAGAAGTTTAATGATTGAAGCGAATGCAAATACCAATTCCAAGGGTTGACAAAGAAATATCCATTGACATAGTTGATTCAACATTATTTTTAGAAGTCAAGATACAGACTATGGATAGCGACACCCTCGCAGAATCCACCGGAACTGAAAACCAGTTGTCACTACTGTCGAATTTTTATCCACTGAAAAATTGACAGAAGTATCAGACAAGGAGTGTCCTAAATTGGGATCAAGAAACAAGAACTTACAAGGATACCCAATTGTCACCCTAATTACAAAAGTTGTCGCAGGGAACAATCAAATTACCAACATCAGTTGAAACTAAAATTAGTTTACATTCTTAAGTATTGGGACTCCAATTCGACTTGTTTCCAAAGGCATATTGAGAACTGCAGCCGAAGATGTCCTAATTGAATATTTGTCCATGTAGTTCCAAAGCGAGTCAGTCCAGGGTGGATTGACCCTTTTATAATCGGGCAATATTGTTCAAAGCTTCGAAGCCCTTGCTGTCTTGTTTTCTTAACCGAGACAACATCAAGAGTAGCTCATTAAGTGAGAATTACAAGATAGAACGAAGCATTAACCTTCTCCTAACCATGCTTTGAGGACAAAGCATCCTTTAAGGGGGAGGACATGTAATGTACATAAGTACATTACATAGTAATAATACATTACATAATGCAAACTTCCAGGTCACGAGTCATGTCTCTTCCGCATGTGACCATTTAATGTCTATATAAAATGTCACATGCCATTGTACAAATCAATCAATCTTATTATCAAATTTATGGAATTTAACTCTTCATCCTACTTATGTTGGATATTTTTAGTCACCGAGTCCAATCTAACAATCTAGATTTATTATTTTCCGATTTTCTAAAATTTTGAATAACTTACATGTTTTCTTGTATTAATGAGATATTTATTGCCATACTTTTTTTGAATTAAACTAAAATAATACAATTTTTCTCAAATCATACTGAATCCAAATCTGAATTCGTTAATGGTAACTATGTTATATCGTAACATATGATAAAAAAGGTGTTATATATAATATATTGGAATATAAGTTTTTTTTAATATTTTACATATAAATATATTCTATGTGTGAGGCAATAACACACATCCATGCACCCTGATTTTAAAAAAGAAGTCCCTGTCCTTTCACCCGTTCCCATCCCTACAATGTGCACCCACAAACTCTGGCAACTTAGTAAATCTTTAGCTTTGCATTTAATGTGAGCTTCATATGTTCCAATACCAATGTGTTTCTTTTTGGTAGGTTAGGGGTATTGGAAGAAGAGGTTGAAGAACATATTATATATCTTGATGCCTGATCTATTATTTGATTAGAGCCTAGCAATGCTGTTTGTTTATAGCTTTTGGGCAGTTAAGCCAAAGATGGTGGTCTTTGTCTATGGGGACAATTAATCTGCCACAGTAAACATATGTTGGGTTGATGCAGAGTAGATTGATGGGGCACAATTCATAGACTTCTGGCATTTTACCCCAATATGCCCATTGTCATAAATTTTCTATTTTGAATGAGTGTGTATACGAGAGCTGTTAGCTGTTTTTGATACTTGCAAATATGGATATAGTTCTTTCAATTTTGTTGTTTGCGTTCTTTACCATATTTTCTTTCATTGAAAACTAATGGTAATTTAGCATTCATTATTCTTAGCTTTGCATTAGTTTCTTTGGCTATGCTTTTTGACCTGCTGTCCCACATTTATATGAAACCTTAAGTAGTGGTGTTATTGATGCCTTTTTCATTCCTTCCATTGCTCAAGAAATTGATGAGCTATCACTTTTTATTGACTAATGTGGGTAAAAGTTTTACGTTTAAGAGTTTTATTGTATCTCTGCAACTGGATTACTGTTTTCATGGATATTACTTTGATTTATGTAGGAGATCCCTTATGCATTCTTCTGCTTATATTTTTAATGTGAGTACCCATTATTCTGAGCTTTGCATCACTTTCTTCAGCTTATTCTTGTTGACCTACCGTACCATATTGTATGAAACCTTTCATAGAGGCATTGTTGATTGCTTTATACTCCTTCCATTGTTCAAGAGACTGATAAGGAGTTCCATTTTATTGACAAAAACTTATGCATGATATTAAAGGGGAATTTCATAGTAGAACCATCAAATTGGCTGTGATTCTAGGAATGATTGTTGAAGCATATTTTCTAGCCTGCACTGTCTGCATGCGTGATCTCAGCATGTTTTGTATCTGGAACGTGCCAGTATCTTCAGTGTAAACTGGCATCCTTAAACCAGGCATCTTAAGCAAGCCCTAATGGCATCTGGGATAGATATGGCATCACAATAAGTAATTCACATATTCTCTTTAGCATTGGAAATCATTCTTCAATTTTTGGTTGACCTCATGGTTGGAATTCAAGATATTCTTTTTATTTTGTTTGCCACCCAGAAATGGTCCATATTAATTTTTCTTTGTAGCTATTATTGCAAGTTATTTAGATCTGTTGGGCACACAATGTTTTAATCCCTGTATCTTTCCCATTTCTGGTTTGAAGCTGCCTTTTGCAGTTCTGGATAACCACTCGTGCATTTTCATTTGCAGTTCTGGATTACCACTTGTGCGTTTTCATTTGCAATTGATCACCCTAATATTGTTTGCCAATTCATTTGATAGGGATCAGCTCCATTAAGAGGTATTTGCTAGGATTGTTTTTAAAAGACTGTCCTGATAAGTGATGATACTAGATAGTTATTAATGACCAGCAGATGGGATTTTGATTTATGAGTATAGTTGAAAAGGAAATCTATATGATGTGTCTGCAACTCCTTTATTGGCAAGATCTGGTTAAATTTTATAGACAATTATACTTTTCCTTGTATGTTAGACGTTGCCATTTGGGTAGCATGAATATTCCTCAGTCAATGTTTTGAATGAATAATGATTGGTTTTCAAAACTCTTTTCAGTGTCAGAAATAACATTCTATCCTGGTATTGAAGAAAGTTGAAACACAGATACACAATCTGCAAAAATAGCAGAGCAAGTGTTCTGTAGTAAAAGAGTTTTCAATGGGGTCATGGTTCAGCGGTGAAGATGGTGGCATCTCAGGCCACCCACCATGATTTTGATGGAAGATTAGCTGTCACGGCAGCTTATATGAATGGAAGTGCCTGTGTTGCAACTTGCACCTGCAGGCCACTTGTGGTGCCTGACCTCTTTGGGCCAGTTGTAATTCTTCTCATGAGTTTAGAGGAAACACTTAAAAAAAATATCTAAAAGAACCAAGGTCTTGATTGAGCTGTTTATTATGGATTTTTTGATAGAATGTTCACAGGCATTCTGTCTAAGCATGTTATGGATTTTGCGGTACACTTTGCTCCACCCATCCATGCCAATGTTATGACGAATCTGTGTGTTAAGTCCGAGATCTGTTCAGCTGTGTTCTTAGTTGAGCAATTATACTATTCAAATATTATTTTAGTTTTTTAAAGCCTGTAACTTAAATTTTTTTGACATTTCTGTGATCTGTCAGCTCAAAGCTTTTCTAAAAGTATATGACCTGATGCACATTGTATACATGTTCATAGTGCATTGTTTTTGGTTTTTGGTTGTTTCTCATTTTATGCTTTGCTTCTTCATATGATATTTGTGCTCTGTCTTGATTCTTGAACTGCTGCACTACCATCTGTTGCAGTTACTTATGCATCATCACGTTCAGGAGCCTAGACACAGCACCATGGTAGTCTGTCCTGCAGATAATCTCTGCTGTGTCCTTGCTTCTTCGATATTTTGATATCTATCAGTAGGTCTATCTTAATTAGAAGGTGGATAACTTTTGCATGCTAAAATTGATTCATAGTTTGGTATATTAGTGTTCTAGCATTCTTTTGCTAAAGCTGCTGCTTTTGGAGTTGGTTGGTATTGAAGATGCTGGCATGTTGGAAATATCTGCAGGTTGATTCTTTCGTGGTTTTGCAGATTTAAATTCAAGCAATTGGAGTCTGAGTCCAAAGATAAGCTGGCTGAGGAAAAGCCTCAACGGACTAGAAATGATCGACTGAGAAGGAACCTAGAGCAGCTTCGTGGCCATTCTCGAGAACCTGGTAGATTGCACTGCAAGAATAAGGCTGAAAAGAAGCTGGATATCCATAGAGATGAATCTCCTCTCGGAAGTGCGAGATCTTCTGCTTATGATGGTAGAACTTCTCCTGTTTTGAGTCATGTTGAGAGCTCACCCAAGACCAATGGAAGGTTTTCTCCTCCTGTCAATGTGATGCGAAAATCTCCATCATCATATATTCATGAGTTGGGACATTCTTTGTCGTATGAAAAAACAAGTCATAAAAGCAAATCTGAAACTGGAAACAGTCTAAGCGGTGCAATTGGGATACACCACCAGGCAAGCAAAAGCTGGCTTTGTGTTGATGCTCCGAACAATGATAAGCAACAATTTGCAGCAGATGGAATAGGGTGCAGGGAACCTCAAGGGATCTGTAAAAGCTCTGATGATCATAGGAGATCTCCAAGTACAGAGAGAGGTCATGATTCTCAAATTAATAGTTCCTTTACTAATGAATTCTCCAAGGCTTCTTCTACATATGCTTCAGGATCTAGAGTTGGTGGTCACCCAGATTCAAGGAGGATTCCTTCCAGTGGCACTTCAGCTTCATCTGAGAGGCCTTCTAAAGGTCGTCGGTTAGAGGAGGCACCTAGTGGAAGGTCAGATTGGACAGCTCATTCTACTCCAATGACTAGGGCAATGGGAAGTCCTATAAGACCACAAGTGCCTTCTTTGACAAGTAGACCTTCCGGTGTCCTCCCCCCTCCACCACCTTTCAGACCTGGCATTGATAACCCTGCTATTCTTGGACCATCCAGTACTGGCTTTGAGGAAGTGACGGCTATTAGAGATCAGCGAAGGGCCGATCGCCAAGTTGGTGGCCATTTCAAAAGAGAAGTCATGGGAGGAACAGGACAAGATGTCTGGAAAGGTGTTGGGAACTGGAATTCTCTTAGTCAGGGACAGGGACCAGGCAACATGTTCATTCCCTTTCAGCATCACATGGGTGGTCATCCACATGGAGGCTTCCTCAATATGGCACAGCAATTTCCGGGCCCTCCCTTATTTGGAATCAGGCCATCTCCAGATATGGGTGGTGTTCGCTATCATATGCGGGATGGTGGAGAAGCATTTCCAGGTCATAATCGCACTTTTGGTTGGCAAAGACAGGCTGATGATGTCTGTGGTCCCCATATACAGGTTCCTCTGCATGGATGGGATGGGCCAACATCTTATGGAGAGGAACCCCATGTTTATGGACGACCTGCTCGGGATCAAATTGTCCAAGGAGTTGGTGCCCGCAGCTGGGATCGAGGAACGGATATGTGGAAAGTCAATGCAAGGGATACTGATGAATCTTGGGGTGGGCCTCAACTTCCTCGAAGTCGCCCTGAGAAGATTAGAAGGGAAAGGTCTCCAACAGAAAGTATTGAGATAAAAAGATCTGATGATTGTCCACCTAAGATTATAACTGAAAATCAGTCAAGTACTTTGGCTTCTAATGTACCGAAGCCATGTAAGACCAAGCGTGAGAGAATGTCTGGGTATTTATCCAAATTGGACATATCTGCAGGTTTAGCGGGCCCAGAGTTGTATAACGATTGTGTTAGAACAATTGATTCCAAAGAGAACGTGATCTCTATCAGTGATGCTGCTGTGATGATGGATTGGAATACTGAAGCTGCAATTGATAATTTCCAATTAGAGGTGATAGTTGCTGATATACCTTTTCTGGCAGCAGTTATAGGCCATCTGAATACTGTAGAATGGCTTTTCACATTGACACCAGCTCTTTTAACAGCAGGCTTTTCAAAATGTTTCCTTTGGGAATATTTTGCTCCATGTTTTCAAGATAATGAGAGTTGCTTGTACTGTCCTTAATGGCAGGTTGATGCAGATGCAGAGGCTATTTTAAACAGTTTAAATATGCAGTCAAAATTCTTTCCTAGCTTACCAAGGGACACTTTTGAGGTAAAATGTTTGGTCTTTGGGTTCATTGAGTTTGCTATCATTTCCACTTGCTCAGTAGAACAGTGTATGAGCATAACGGCTTATTTCTATTGTAAAGTATCTTGGACAATTATATGAGATGCTCATTTAATTTGATTTTGTTGGTTCACTTTACAGAGAGCACTGGCACACTACAAAAATGCATATGTAGAAATTAAGTTGGAACCTGTAGCCAAGTCTTATACAAGTCATGGTGCAAATGATCTTCACAAGGTAATTGTGGCTTCTGAAAGCAGTAAAGAGAGTTTCTGTCATACTAAATTGTACGATAAAACAAATGCTGATATTGATGTAACAGTAGTATGTGATAACACATCAACAGATGTGGCTTCTACCATTGAGTTTACCAATTCTTTAGAACATGCAGTGAAGAATAATACACAGACTGACCAAGAAAATCCTTATATGGTTCTTCAAGATGATGCAAAAATGAATAACTCTATCAGTCCAAGTCAAAACAGCCTAATTTTTGATGTGAAAGAACCAATGGTGAATGTAAAGGCTGCGGATATTTTGTTACTGGGAGGCAATACTAATTCCAAAGTTTGCTCAGAACATCCTTTGGATGATGTTAATATCAGGATGTTTTCAGCAGAACCTGAAGATGGTGTCTCTGACCCAGAACTGGTGGACGGTCATGATCCCGTAGGCTTCTCAGAAGAACCAAATCTAAATACCACAGTTTCTCCAGAAGAGCTTACTTATGGTATTAATTCAGTGCATGTCTCAAAAGTACCTGCGGATCCTGCTGATGCAACGGTCTTCTCAGAGGAGCAGGCTAACAATGTAGATCCAATGCATGCTAACAATGCCCCTTCTCTTGTAAAACGAAACATCTCCAAATTGAATATGGAAGAGGACAAGACAATGTCAAATAGACACACAGGAAATACTGATTTCAGAGTGACTGAAAGATCACCCAGGGACTTTCCTGTACCGATAGACAGCTGTACAGAGATTGCTGACTCAAATAATGCTGCAGCATTTCTGGAAACTGCCAGTCTCCTGTCCATGAAGTTAGTGAGGGAATGTGAAGGAGAATCACATTCTAATTCTATGATGTTCGACTCAGAAACTGTTAGTCAAGTCCGTGAATTTCACGAGAGGCATGATAATGTAGAGTTGGATACTGTAAGTGTCAGGTGCTTAGATCCAAATCAACAAGATGAGGATTTGTGTGGTGAGGCTGGAATTCAGCAGGATGAATTACCTGGAAATACAGAGACAGCTCTGGAAAATGCAGTTGAGTCAGTTGATTCTAAAATAGGCATACGGAATTTCAGTCCATATAATCTTCCTGGAAGTACACGTTGAGACAATCTAAGTATTTTTTTTCCCTCTTGTTGATGCCATTCTTGCTCATGTTATATTTCTTGCATGCATTCCTTGTATATGTGGCCAAATTATGGAAATATGTTTCTCTTTCATAAAGTGCTTTTTGTAGCTGTACATATCTTGTTTTCGTTTTTTGCATGGTTTTGTTTGGACTGGGAAATTCAATCCACTTGTGTTATCTGTTCTTTGAGGTAAGTATATTTTCTCTTAGTCTTTTATTCTAGTAACCTTTCTGTGGTATCGACAATGTTTTAGATTCAGTGATTAGGAAAACACTTGTATTAGGATTGCTAGTGGTTCTATGTTAAATAACATCATCTTCTGCTAGCTATGGTCGACTTTCTCAAATTCAGATCAAGTTCTGAGTTAATACAGGAGCTAAAAGTTTAATCTCAAGTTCCATAACTCACTAAAAGTATGCTTAAAACACTTCTGAATCTTCGTTAAGGTGTTTCCTAGCATGGCCTTCTTGTAGTCACTATTCCTACTCTTCAGTTGTCAACCCCTTGTGAGTATTCAAATGAGGTTCCTTTGAAAAATGCCCGTATGATAGGTTTGCTTGAAGTGTTGAAAGTATAGTACCTGCTAACATTCTATAGATGGTATTTGGTGGGAATGCTTGGCATAATTGAATGTAATGAACAGATCATGTTACCATGAAATTCAACTATTAAAGCTTTTTCTTGAGCCTCTGTTCTGATGGTTGTGGTTTAAAACTGTTTTTTAGTTGGGGTCTGGTAATTCTTTCATCATGACTATTAAGTTATTGTCTATTCATTGGCGCATGTTGTGAAGCAGGTGGTCATATCCATTTTCCTATTAATCCACAATAATACATTCTTGTTTACTTTGCTGTGACACACATCCATCTGCTGCTTCTATGAGATTGCATACTCAATCTTGATATTGAAGAATATATTTTTGAGGTGAACCTTTATAGTTTTATCCTTGTTGTTGATGGTTCTTAATCACTCGACAGTCCTCAACATTCTGAGTGAGCTTCATCACGCATAAATTCAATAACTTTCTAGATGAAGTTGATCATGCAGCAACATTAAGTCAAAGACCTCATACAAGGCACTGCAATTTGACACTTTATTCATAACACTGTTGTTAGTCTAATTTTCTACTTTTTGAAGAAATTTAAGTATATTTGTCCATGACCCCAAACATTCAGCTTTTTTATAGCTTTATTCAGCATTACGTTCTGATTTCTAAATGATATTGCAGAAACTAGTGGATGGAGTGGATCTACAACTGCCTAATGTTTATGAGATATCAATGTTGTTACTTGGCATCATATTGGAGATATTGATAAAAAGGTCTTTGGTTAATAAATTTGTGTTTATTCTGGTTTTTCAGAAGTTGTGGTAAGTTTACATTATTGCGCATTTCCTTCTTTAGTCTGATTCATTAGTTGTTTTGAGGGAACTTTGAATTTGTATGTGTAATTTGTTGCTACTCTGGTTACACTAGTGATTTTCACCTTATATTTTCTACTTAGAACTGTAATAACTTGGGATGTATTTATCGGCTATAGCTCAATTGGTATGCAAGCTTGCATTGAACACATTTACTGTTACTTAGATATACTCCTTGTTATTGGTAAAGATTGTAACATTTCTTGATAATATCTTGTTTTTGTAGTTATTTACATTTTGAACTGTAAATTTGCCATAAGATTGGATCTTTTCAATTTTGCCTCCATTGGGTGATTCCTTCTTGTTACAACAAAATCTAGAATCGACAAAAAGTGTAGAGTCCCAATCACCAAGGTGTTAGTTTTTCAACTTAGCATGGATACCCACTATCACCTCAGCAGCTCTTCCTCTCTCTTTAGGTTGGTTCATCTCCAACTCAAGGGGGCTTCCCTAAAAGGTAGGATTGCTAGATTATAGAATGGGGGCACAAGGTGATTTAATAAAGAGTTAGCCTAAGCAAAACATGTGGTAGTTGTAGTATATGAAATAGGATGGCAATGGAAATGGGATAAGGACAAGATAGGAAAATGAGGGACGGAAACAAGGAGTGAAAAGAGATGGAAGGAAACTAGTGCCTATCAGTGATGGGCTAATGGAGTCATAGGGCATTGGATAAATAAGAGAACTAGTGTTTCACAAACAACTAATTTGACGCAGGCCATATGGTAGAAGAGGTTTGTTTACCATCTTCCACCAATTAGTAAATGAAGAAACTATTTGATACATTCATCTTTAAGGTGTGTACTTAAGGTGAAAAGGGCCTAATGTGATACATTTGAACCTTAGTATTCACTGGAAATGTGTTGTAGAAAACTAGTCTTGGAGCGCTACAATTGCCACTCATCAGTCAAATCATAAAGGTGCTGTTTTATGGCTGTAACGTGCTTCCAAATCTGCAGCTCAATCGATAGAAAAAAGGAGAACAAGTGTAGAAATAAAACAGCAAATAAATCAAAAGGGAGAACCTCCTCAAATTGCTTTATTCCTAGATGAATAAATTGAATTCATTATTAAGCCTTTATAATGGAATGACAACAAGAATAATCTACAATAACAAATAACAGCAAATTGAAGAACATAAATAAACCATAGATCGAAGTGGATCAATACCTCAATCTTCCATTAATCTTTAAGAATGGTGGTACAAAGGAGCTCCATCAAGCTTCAATTCCTAAGATTGATACTTCATCACTTTTCTAACTCCTAAATCACCGATTGCCAAATATAAACGAAATGGAGAGAAACTCCCCTTTATATAGACTGAGTTAAGTCTCTCATACAATAAAACATATTATCTTTCTAACTCCATGACATGTCAACAAATAGTGAAATATTGGAGTAGTTAGATGCATGCCTTGACAATATCAAGGCATGTGGACATTATCCCCTTCAAGAGAGGTCGCCCTCTTCCAAAAATAGGCAATAATATGCAACAATAACTTCCAAGAGAGAATGCATCATCCATAAATAGGTATTATCCCAAGTCAAATGCTAAATGGTTCCACATAGAATTCGTCCTCCAAGAATGGATGCATGCAAAATATAGTGAAATACTCTTCAATGTAGGAGGATGTGCCCAAGGGTCCACCTAGAAGGGCTCACAAAGTGTGCCCTCCAAGGTGCATGAGAGATATAACAATAAAATATTCCTCCTAGGAGAATGCTCCATAACCAACCTCCAAAAATAGAAATTGGTCCACAAAATGCATGCAACCAATCCATGTGTGCAAATCCCAAGACAACCAACTCCATGGATGAATGTGCAAGATGAAGTAGTCAAACCCCAAAATAGTAAGTGGGCAATCTCCAACAAAACAAATCCATGGAGATAAGGGAAAATTAGGGTTTTGAGTCTTGACCATGGCAAAACTCCATGAAATAAATAATTTCACACGTCCAAGAATAGGAAGAAGTGTCTCCGCAAGTTTTCCCTCCAAGGATATGCCCAAATACAGTAAGATGACCAAGTAAATGCATGTAATGTGCCACACGTGTGTCCCTCCAAGTATGCAACATGCCTCCCAATAAAAAGCCTCCATAACCACCTCCAACTAACCCCTTCAAGTATGAAAATGAAGCCAACGAAGTAGGGCACCCAAGCTATTAACCTTAATCTAGATAAATTAGACTAATTTAACCATTAAACGGTTAAATCAACCTCAACATGTGTGCACGAAGGTTAATGCTCAAATATAACCATAGTCCCCCTCCAATCAGTGATCAACAGATTAAATCATTGTAGAAAAAGTCGGCAAAAAATCGCGACTTTTTTCAAAAAATCCTAATTTTTTCTACTTCCCGAAAAATCGGGGCTTAAAAATCGCGATTTTTTGAAAAAGTTGGCGATATTTTGTAAAAAGTCACGAGTAGACCCAAAAAGTCGTGGGACCCGCCCAACTCGTGGAGATAAACCCGATTTTGGTTTTTTCCTTATCTCATTTGACTTGTTTGCTGTTGGAGAAGGAAGGAGAAGGATTTGTGGTCTTCCTCAATCATTGTGGAGGCAACTAAACAATCATTTTCATCACCATCAAGGATTTTTAAGTGGAGCAAGGGTTCAATTTCATTTGCCAACCGGTGTTGAATCTTCTATTCATAGTTATGTATCTAAATCCCTCTATGTTAATGCTTTTTTCCCATAGATTTTTGCAAGTTTGCTTGCCTATGTTTTGGTTATTTTTTTGGTCATTTTGCCATCATTTTCATGCCCATAAAACAATGTAACGTTTTTTTTATGGGACAACAAGCTTGAGCCTTATGTTAATTTTTTCTCCACCCTCTTATTGTCATTTTTCATTGCTAATAATCTAATCTAGAGCTCTGATTTTTTTTACCAATGGACTGTTATCTTTTTTCTAGTGGGGTTTAATATAATTTTCTTGTTTTTTTGTGCCTTAGGGTTGAATTTTGAAGCTGTCAATTTCATAAAAAAATATGTCATAGCCTTTGGATCCATTTTGGGTGTATGGGATCCCTGAAGATGGGACAAACCGACAACGATTGAGTTGCAAACTCTGTGGGGTGAAATGTTAGGCGGGATTTGCAGGTTGAAATATCATTTAGCTAAAATCCCCGGGCATGATGTTGAAGTTTGTCTTAAAACAAACCCGAAGATTATGAGAATTGCATTTGATTCACTTGAAGCAAAGGATAAAAATAAATATGAAGCAACTGCAAGGAAGGACGAACTTTCAGTTAGAAGTTCAATGACATCTACCCCAGAGGGACAGTGTAGTGGGAGGGGCTCCATAGATTTAGGTATTGGGAGGTTTGCACCTTTTTTTGTTCCACGAACCACCCCTGGAGCACACCCTTCCATCGGGTCAGTGTTGAAGAAAAAAGAGAAGAAAGAAGCAAACAGGGCTGTGGGAAGGTATCTTTTCTGGAGTGACATACCTCTCAGCATCACCAAAAACAATCCATTTTGGCAATCGATGTGTGATGCCATTGTTGTTGTTGGTCCAGGGTATAAAAGCCCTACCTTTGAGGAGTTGCGGGGGCTAATTCTTCAAGAAGAAAAGAAGGACATCAACTCTAGATTGGCAGAGTTCAAGCAGTCATGGGAGATCTCTGGATGCACAGTGATGTCTGATGGTTGGACAGATAGGAAGGGTAGGTCCCTTCTCAATTTCTTGGTACATTGTCCTAGAGTTACCATGTTTATCAAATCAATAGATGCATCAACACATCTGAAAGATGCAACATTGTTGTGTGAGTTGATGGATGCGTTCATCCAGGAGATCGACATGCATAATGTGGAGCAAATCATAACAAATAATGCAACTAATTATGTGGTTGCTGGTAGGTTGCTTATGGAGAGGCACCGTTGATTGTTTTGGACTCCATGTGCTGCATATTGTATTGATTTGATGCTCGAGGATATGGGGAAAACCTCCTTCATCAAGGAGGTGATTGATCAGGCTAGGAGCATCACCAAGTTCATATATAACCATATTTTTGTTCTTAGCTTCATGAGGAGACACACCAAAAATAGGGAGTTGCGACATCCTGCAATCACTCGTTTTGCCACCAACTTCATTACTCTTTAGTCTTTGCTTCGATGTTAGTTTGAGTTGAAGCAAATGTTTGTTTGTGATGAGTGGCAGGATTCTACATATAGCAGGAGAGAGGATGGGAAAACCATTGCTAGATTGGTGTACAGTGACTCCTTCTGGGAAGGAGTGGCAGAGGTGTGCTCAGTGAGTGAACCTTTGGTAAAGGTTCTAAGATTGGTTGATAGCAATAAGCCAATAATGGGCTATTTGTATGAGGCCATGGATAGGGCCAAAGAAGCTATTCGGGCTTATTATGTGGGAAAGGGTAGCCACGGGTTTCATAGACAAATGCTATTATGGGATTTGATTGATACTCGATGGACCAAGATGCTCCATCGACCCATTCATGTAGCAACAATTCTCCTCAACCCTGCATTTTCCTACAAATGCAACTTTGCTTTTGATGGCGAGGTGATGGAAGGGCTCCATGCTTATCTTTAGAGGATGGTACTTGATGTCGCGATTCGCCTCTATATTAATCCCGAGATAGAGATGTATCGGGATGGTACTGGACTATTTGGATATGAAGATGTTGTTGCTTCAAGGAACATTTTGTTGCCACGTAAGTCATTAGAATTTAGAAGATAGTTCAACTTAGAAGTTTTTAAAATTCAAATTTCAATTATGTATTTTAAATTTTAAAATTTATTTTAAAGTTCAATTATGTTTTCTTTCTTTCTTATTTGTTGTAGATGTTTGGTGGCGAAACTATGGTGCAAGGGCACCAAATTTACAGAGATTTGCCATCCGAATCCTGAGTCAAACATGTACCTCTTCGGGATGTGAGCGCAATTGGAGTGTATTTGAAAAAATACTCTGAAAGAAACGCACTAGGTTAGAACTTATCAACAATTACATTTATTGTAAATTGTAATTTATGAGTCTACGACCCTCTAATATATTATGACCCTCAAAAGTTAAAACTCATTAAATTTTTTATGACCCTCTTACAGGTTAGAGTTCTCATGTCTCAATGACTTAGTGTATGTCCATTACAATCTTCGATTATGGTTGAAGCAAATGGATAGAACACCGGATGTGGATGCCATTTCCTTGGACAATATTGATGTATTGTCTAAGTGGAGGGTGGAGTCTGAGATGCCTATCATGGAGGAGGCACCTACATGGTTAGAGGAGGAACTCGAACAACAACAGGACCTGGAGGAGCAACATGGAGAGGAGGAGGAGGAGGAGGAGCAGGAGGAGGAGGAGTGGAAGACATCATGGAGGGTGATGTGCTAGCATCAACACAACCTTCTACACTTATTGATACACCTACTCCTACACACACCAGTCGTCATCCACTATCAGATACAGGGCCTTCTACTGTCAGGGGCAGGCCTGACAAACAACCCATTATCTTTTCTCGTAAAAGGGGGAGAGGCCCACATTGATATTAGATAGCTAGCTGCTAGTTTTGTTTCATTTGTCATTGTATATCAGACATCTACCTCATGATGATGAATCATGAGATACATTTTATAATTATATATGTGATTTCATTTTGTATTGGTTCTAAGTTCTAACTATTGGCCCTTCAACATTCAATATCAACTTTGATGTATAATTTTTTATTTGGCATCCACTACATATATATCAATGATTTCTCCATATTTATGTGCCAATGTGTTTATCTGATGTTGTTGTTGCTTTATATGTTTAAAAGTTTGAAAAAAATGAATATATTTTGTATTTTTTAATCTTTGTCGTGGTTTTTCGATTTTTTTCCTACTTTTGTCGAAGCGATTTTTTTCGGACCCTCACCAACTTTTTGCCGATGCCGACTTTTTCAACAGTGGATTAAATCACCATGACCATGTGTGCCAATGAGGGTGCACTCTAATAAAACATTGTATGTTGTAAATAAAAGATGTTCTCCCTAGCAAAACCTCACCATGATAACAACAAAACATAAAGCCCAACCTGAGGTGCACCACCACCAATAGATTATTACATCAAAAGTCATCACCTAAACTTAGGAAAAATGTTAGATCACCATCAAATCATATGTAGTACCCCCCCTCTAACTCAAACTTGGGAAATAACAAATCATTGAGGGTAATACCATCATTAAACACATTCTCCCCCAGGTGATGTCCAACAAATGTTACATCATTTAGTTATATCGCCTAGAAAAATCCCACAAAGGCAACATGAATCATTCCACCATAGCAACATCATAAGATAAGGAGACATAACAAAGTGCTAACCCATCCAATCATCAAGTGTTCCCCATCACACATCCAACACATGAGGACCATGTAGAACACCCCCCTCCTAGTCAGTGACATCACACATCAACACACCAAGTTACTTGGAAACATCTACAACATCATGAAACATCTACCTCCTAACACCATTATCTAACCCCTAGGGGGCTAGAACCATCATCCATATCCAAGATAAGCATAATACCAAACCACACCATAATGAGATAATATGTTCCACAACCATCCATAAGTGCAACCAAAGGGTGATCAACAAGGCAAGCACATGTGAGAAGACCACCAAGCAGCAGGTACAATCATCCAACCAAGTAGAAGTGAGACTCCCCCAAGCCAAATACCTCCGAAGAACCAGCAACAAATCTCTGTCAATGTGATGAAAATCACAAAGTGGAACCTCATACAATATAAGGTGTAACCTATTATTTGATGCAGCTTCAAAAATTTTGTCTGTAATATTAGGGTATGCTACATGAGCTTAGAATATTGTAAATGTGATTACCACCTTGAAGGTGAATATGTTAGCAAATGCTAATCTGTTTCCCTTTAATCTGTTTTAATGTCTTTTGGTATTAGTAGATCATTTTGTTAGTTTACCCCGTTATCCTTACAATCACCTCTGAGCAGTTTTGATCGGGTAAGTTTTATATAGAATTGTGCTGGGAGATTGTTTTGTAATGGTTTACAAGCTTTCAGAGAAAGAAGGAATGCCTTTTGGCATGGCTTTGATAGTCACATCATGAATGGTCAACACTGTCTACATCAATAACAATCATTCTTGTTATGACTTTCATATTCACATCAGTAACAATCAGTCTTGTTATGTCTTTGATATCCACATCACTAACGATCAATCTTATTGATTATTTAATTAGTGGAATAGATGAAATTAACCACCAAGACAATTCCCACGAGTTATAACTTATGGGTAGATAAGAACTTTGTTTATAAAGGTTCACTAGTTTTGGTTGTAGTCCATGCATTTGCAAGTATCAAGCAGAATGACTACTCAACCAACTTAAAGCTAAAGGATGTATGGACAGGTTCTCACCAAATTAGAGTTAGTTTGTCTACCTCCTCTTCAGCCTCACATATACCCGTCACACTCATGTCCCGATGACCTCGTTTACAAATGACAATTGCCTCATTGCCCTACCCATAGTTGAACAGGTTCATCCTTACTGTACCCATACCTGCACTTGCACCTGCACCCAACTGTGCCAATGCAACACTGGTTCATTAGTGACAGTTGCCAATCAGGTTATATATGATTATTATGGCCAAGAGTATAAGCAGACTGCAATTTTCTTTAACAGGCATATATTATATACCAGAATATATATGGTCCATGGTGGTTTAATAGGGTGCTGAGCTTCGATACCTTTTGCTTGAAGGGCCCAAGATGATTGGCTTACCAGCATTAGGAATTTAGCCAAAATGATTGGCTTACCATAATCCAAAGATCCGGTCCCCAATCTCTGATCCTTGTCAAATGGATGAAGTATATACACAGACAAGGTTCAGTTTCAAAGATGGAAAAGTACAATAAAATATCATAGAAGAATACCATGGCAAAGGCACAATAGCATCCATTGGTTTGAATGATTTTAGAAATGACATTTAAATAGTTTTGGCCATAAAACACTTTCAGAATTACCTCTAAAATTTCAAAGAAAGACAGGTGATTTGGATATTGGTTGCCCGAGGAAGTGTTCTCATAGTTCAAGTATTTACCATCTGTAGAATCTTTCTTTTTGTTTCTTTTCTTGCTTTTTCTGATCCTTCTTGTCAAATGGATAAAGTGTATACACAGATAAAAAGGTTCAGTTTCAAAGATCGAAAAGAAATATGAGAAAATATCAAAGAAGAATACCACGAGAAGCAGAATTGCATCAATTGGTTTGACCTTAGATTTTAGAAGCGATGGATTGGCAACTGCAGGTAATTTGGATTTTGGTTGTTCAATGAGTGCCCATGTAGTCCAAACATTTACCATCTGCAGGATCTTGCTTTTTGATTTCTTTTCTTGGTTCTCCAGTTTTGGATCCAATTCACATAAATTACCTGTCCTTTAATTACACTACAAAAGCAGTGTTAAGTGACTAAATTTTCATCTCAAATCAAAGATTCCAAGTAGATTTGCTGGCAGTACCTTTCCTGTGAATTAGAGTGGTACAGGTTTAGTGTGACAATGTCCCAAATTTTGCTTATATTATTTCTCTTATTCCCTGCTCAATGTATTTCTTTTGTCTCCAAATCCAGTTTTCGCTTGTTGCTGGATTCCCTAATGCTATCACAAACTAATCTCAGACACTCATGAACAATAGTATATTCGATAATCTACAAAATTTATGCAGCACCTTTTCATTATTTTTTGGCAAGAGCTGCAGTGGCACATAAATTTGAAGCTCAATGGTAATGCTGATTAAATGCGCTCAACATTCCATCCTTCTGCTCATTAAAGCAAGCATCTGGAACCAGATTGGGAATGCCTACGCACATTTGTTTATATTTTAAATGGATAGTTAAAAGCAGTCAGTGTACTGGACTGTCAAATTTTTAGCTTAGGTAGTGTGGGATAAGTGTGAGGTGTCGCATTAATATATGTAACGTAGGAAGACTAAGGCCAAGAGTCTCAGATGTATTCCTATGAGAAAATTAACTGACTTCCATTAATGCAAGCACCATTTTGTTTTCTGTGCTTGCATCTTTCTATTCCTGGCACTTTGACAACATGGTGTCAGAGCTGGCTGCTGGAGATGCTACACCGAGGCATACAATTCAGAGATTGGTAGCATATCATGACAATGGCATCTGAATTCCATTCATTTATTGTGACTGCGTGTTCATGTTTGGGCTGCATTTTATGAGAAATTCCTCATTTATTCTTTGTAGTGGTATGATTTATTCATTTTAGTCTGTGTTGGCTTGTGAATTTGGTCAGTGGGTGCATAACTATAAATACAGATACCCTTTTGCATTAAAATGTGCTTGAACATTGTGAAACGTTGTGGTCGAAAATGAACCATTGTGGCCCATTCTTTCCGTAGAGATTTCAGTTTGGCAGTGCCATTCTATTTTCTCCATGGCAGCATGATGACCTATGGCTGCTTTTCATTTTCTTCCAAGGTGGGTGTAATCTGTGAAACCTATGTTCCATTTCCTTGGCCTGTGGCACTGCAGATTAAATTGTGGCAACCTACTTGAAGTAGTGATGCCTAATTCTTGCAGCCTAATTAAGTCTGCCCCTTTCGTATGTTGTTTTGTCATATTATTATTATTTTAAAAGGGGATTGTGTTATTTCATAATTATTTTTAATTCCACCCCTGGTAGAAAATATTCTTTTGAAAGAGGCTATGCCTATTTAAAGGAAGCCAAAGGGGCTTGTTATTTTGGATGATATGCTAGTCCCAATTCAAAAGGGGCTTTTGCAGTTTTTCAAGTTATTTAACAACCAGAGATCATATTACTGTTTTAGACCGTTGAAAACAATTTCTGTGCAGGATGTGAGGGTGTTCAGGAGCAAATATGGTTCGGAGCAAGTTGGAAGAGTGCATTTAGGTGTCCTGTGGTGAATTTGGAAATCTATATACTTTTTAGGGGGTTATAGATGAGGGTTACAAGTCTATGTTTTTGTGGAAAAGATGGTGGCAAGGTTATTTATTGATTCACATATGTTGGGTGGACAAGTGAAATGGTATCAGGGAACACTTTTACATGCTGAGGAACCTTAACATTTGTAGGGTAGCTGGGTTAGAAAACACCGTGTAAAAAAGCCTTCATTCTGGACAGCTCTATTGAAATTTAACTAGAGACAAGTGACAATAATGAGAGCAATTATCGAAGTAGGCGTCACATGGGAGATAATGTGACATTGGAAGTTGTGTTTTATCTTGCTCAGAGAATCAAGAAGGCTAGGTTGAGAAGGATGAAATGGGAATGAGGATGCCACCCTAGGATAGGGCACAATTGACTCGAGTTTTACTGAAGGGTATGTGGAGTTTTGGCTACGGTATGATTCGCTGGAGCTAGATAGGTGAGGGATGATGTACAATCTTTGGTACAAGGCACACATATTGGTGTCGGGTATTGTCCGGGACATATATTGGTGTAGGGTCTTGTGGACAATATTGGGTACGCGCATTATGGACATGTTAGAAATGCAAGGCCTAGGTGCATCATACGAAGGACACCTACAGGGCATCTGTAATGTGCATCATGTATAGGGCACAAGTGCAAGTTACACTGCAAGGTACATTTGGCTTCTTTTGGCTCCACAGGTTCAACTTGGTATAAGACTGATTTATTTGCTCTTTTGGTGGGGATGCTTTTCTGTGTTGGTCGCTGGGACCATGAAGGGGTTTTGTAATTAGATTAACTTGTGTGTGAGACGTGTATGAGGTGCTGCAATAGGGAAGAGTAAGGAAAACAAGAGTCACATAGCATATCAGGCCTTCATGTATGGATGCATTCATATAGGCAAATCAAACTCCTCCCATTCATGAAATTATCATTTTGTTTTGCTTTATTCATGTATCTATTCTTGGCATTCTAGTAATTTATTTTAATTTAATAGATATTTAATCATGTGAAAGTTTGGAGTTATCCACTCACTGATATAGCGTTTTTAACTTTATTTATTTTTTCTTTACAAACACTATTAAATTACATCTCAAAACACTTTAATTTGGAAATTATTGATCTTATTATTATTAGCGTTTCTTACCTTAAAAATCTGTTACATTCTATCCCCTAATATAAAACCCAGTCGAAGGAAAGTAGGCAGCCTGGCTGGTAGTCTGCTCGCACCTTCAAGCCGGAGACTGGCCGGGGTGAAAGAAAGGTAGCTATGATATGAATAGAATCAGGTTGGCACTTGCCTTGGTCACAGTGAAAGAAATATGGCTATGACATGAATAGAGTCAGGTTGGCACTTGACTTGGTCACTCTATAGATTCTTTCTTGGGAATGGAACCTTCCCCACAGATTGGGTCATCCTTGTCCAAGGAAGCAAAGGGAGATATTAAGGCGAAAGGGATGGAACTCAGTATGCGCAGAGATGACATAGATTATTGATTTTATTTTTATATGTTAACCTTGTTTTATTTAGTTTTTTTTTTTATAAATATTATTAATTTAGTTTTTCTAAATTATAAAGTTGTGGGAAAATTTGGAGTAATTCCTTTCATTTAAGGGATGGTATCTAGGGTAAATCTTAAAATCTTCAGAAAGTAAGGTCAATCAACATGTCACTTGTTGAAATTAAACTTGGGTAGAAAGGATAGCAATCATTCCTCCCAACTATTTAAGTTAAATCCAATTAACTACAAACACTATTAAATTACATCTCAAAACATGTTTAGACACTTGTATTATTATTATTAAACATTTCAATTTTGATAAAATAAAACTTAAAAATCATCAAAAATAAACAACTTAAAATCAACCTAAATATTATAACAATAATAATATAAGAATATTATAATAATATATAATAATATATATGATTAAGAGAAAATAAACTACTTAAAATCAACCTATTAAATTACATCTCAAAACATTTCCTATTAAATTACATCTCAAAACATTTCTAGACACTTGTATTATTATTATTAAACATTTCAATTTGATAAAATAAAACTTAAAAATCATCGAAAATAAACAACTTAAAATCAACCTAAATATTATAACAATAATAATATAAGAATATTATAATAATATATAATAATATATATGATTAAGAGAAAATAAACAACTTTAAATCAACATACATATTATAACAACAATAATATAAAGATATTATAATAATAATATGTATCATTAATATTTCACCCTTTTATTAAAGAAGGGATAAATTATCAATTTGATAAAATAAAACTTAAAAATCATAGAAAATAAACAACTTAAAATCAACCTAAATATTATAACAATAATAATATAAGAATATTATAATAATATATATGATTAAGAGAAAATAAACAACTTTAAATCAACATACATATTATAACAATAATAATATAAAGATATTATAATAATAATATGTATCATTAATATTTCACCCTTTTATTAAAGAAGGGATAAATTATTCTCCTTTAAATGGTTACTATTTTACCCTTATTGTTCATTAACCCTCTCCACACTTTGGAGTTGTATCACATCATCCTTTTCTACCCGCAACCCCTTAGGTGGCTTTAGTAGGTTTGAGTGTGGGGTGTGATATTTCAGATTGTGTCCCCTTTGAGATTACTAAAGCAATCTCATTGTTTTTGGTAAATTGATGATGACATTGCTTTGCATAGTTTTTTTTTATTAATAGAGGGGATAAATTATTTTCCACTTTATTTTAAATGGTTACTATTTTACTCTTTTGTTCATTATTTCTCTTTACTTTGGAGATGTATCACATCATCCTCTTTTGCCCGCAACTTCTAGGCAGTTTTAGTAGGTTTGAGTGTGGGGTGTGATATTTAGATTGTGCCCCTTGAGTTACTAAAGCAATTTCATTGTTTTTGGTAAATTGATGATGGCATTGCTTTGCATAGTTTTTAGATAGTAGTGCTATAATTAATTGACGTATTGATAGCTCTTGTTGATAGGGGCTACTGGGGCTACTTTTGGGGAAGTGGTATATCAATGATGCCATTCTTTGCATAGATTTTGATTTTGACAGTAGTGTTATAATTCTCCTTGAGGAGTTGACAACACTTATAAACATGTGCTACTTGTGTGTTGTGGGGGAGTGATACCATGTCTTGTGTTGCCCTCTCCCCCAACAACAATCAATTTTTTCCAACGACATTGCAACTTGAACAACCACACAGAGGAGGGTTGTTTATGAATGGGGTCACAATTGGTGTTATTCGATGAGAGAGATGTTACCTCGTATTGCTCCTCCTTTTCTTAAGGGTGATACAAGGTATTGCGTCTTTCTCCTTGAGTTGTCAAAGTAGATAGGGTGGGGGGTTACATACACGACCCTCGAGTTGTTGAGTCAATTTTCGGGTGGGGACCAACACTCTATCTTCTCTCGCTACGCACGTGCCCCACTTCTTCCCACCTTGCCACCCAACTTTGGAGTTACTTTAGCAATACATGCCATGTATTGAATTTGCTCTCCCACCACCTTTGTGTTACTTCAATTACTTCAAGTGTGAGTGGTGCAATATGCCACATCACACTCCCAGCTCATGAGCTATAGAAGCGACATCAACATCGACATTTTTGAGTGGTGGAAGAAGATGTTGCTCCACATAGTCCCTACTAGTGGGGCTACAACACCCGTTGGCAAGTTTATATTGCTTGTTGTCAGGAGCTACTTCTTTGGGAGCTTGGGGGAGTGGTACCTCATATCATCACCACCTACACACTAATGTGGAACTATTGTTGACGAGGCTACAATTACAATGACCCCATTGATGAGAGTTGCTTATCAATGGGGTTACAACTCCAATCACACTGCTAGTGGGAGTTACTTGTTGGAAGAGACAATGGTTCGTATTGTTGACCCTCTCCATAGTGGGTGATACGTTGTACTGCCTTCCTCACTTCAAGTTGTTAAAGTATCATTAGGAGAAGGTGGGGTGGGAAGTGATGCATTGTCTTGGCCTTAACCTTAGAGTTGTCTCAATGGCTTAAGGGTGGTTGTGGTGTGGGATGCATTGTTATATATATAGAAGATCGTAACCTATCCATTTATCAAAATAAAAGATTATATTTGAGATTGTGGAAAACCCAAAGATCATAAACTTGTGTTTCCCCTATTATTTGAGGTACAAAGCCATTTCTATAGAACTCGATAAAGTGAAAATTGGAACTAAAAAGTCAATTATTGTCACATTGGAGTCATTTTCATAGAGAGACCTAATAAAAACATGTAGATTGTCATCTTTATCTAGAAAAAAGGACAAAAGACTCATATATTAATGGATCCAAAAGAGGAAGAATCTCCTCAACCCCATCCCTTTTAATCTTGATTTGTAGATTGTCATCTTTATCTAGATAAAAGGACAAAAGACTCATATATTAATGGATTCAAGAGGAATAATCTCCTCAGCCCCACCCCTATAAATCTTGATTTACAAAGAACATGGATCTCTCCTCACAATGTGTTTGATAAAGAAGCTTCTTCCACATTGAACTCCTTATATATGTGTTAAATTTATCTCTACAAAACATTGTTTTATAATGTTCTAAAAAACAATTTTATTTTTATAAATTTTATATTAATAGTAATATAATTATCATGTAGATGGTGGTCACTATGATCATGATTCAACGACCATTATTAGAAATTGGCCACCATTAGATTGCATCACAACTACAGTCACAAATTAAAAAAAATAACAATTGTTTAGAAATCAAAGCTTTTCTCAAATTTCTTGATTTGTGCGAACAATTTATATATTCAACATTTTTGTTTTTTAAATTGTTTAAAACATTCATAAATAAAAAAAATTGTTATTATAAAAGGATGATTAATACACATCAATTTTTTTGTTTTCTAAATGGTTTAGAAAGATTGCTATTATTTAATGATGATGAATTAAAAAACGTCTTTTTAATATTAGTCTGATAGTTTAGGTTGACATCAACATGATGTTATATTTTTCTAAACTTCTCTAGATCCTTTCTTTTAGTAAATATTTGGGGGTTTCACTCATAAAAAATGGGGAAAGATATTTATTATGGGAAAAAACTATTAATAAAATCAACTATACATTAAGAAGTTGGACCATTGATTTTTTTTTTATTATCGCTGATCATACTACCTTAACCATGATATTTCTGCAAGAAATCCTTGCAATACTACCATAACCATCATACTCCCTTAACCATGACTTTTTGCTGAGAATTACTTTAGCTAAAATCTTCCTTTAAAGCCCTATATTGCAAAAAAGGTTTGCAAATATTACAACATAATTTTTGGGAAATTAGATTATAAAAATCATCCCTTTTTGGGATGATTTTTGAAACAAATTCTTACCTCTACAATTAATGGAAGAATTGTATTCAACTATAATATATATGGTAATGCTATTGCTTAGTTGCTATTTTAAATTCTCTAAAGATTTTTCTAAAAAAAATTGAAAAATCAATGATGTTATAGACGTCTTCTCATTTTAAAATGTTTTTATTTTTTATAATAATTATTGAATATGATATGGTAAGATAACCACTTTTCATATTCATAAATGTTTTGAAGAAAAACAAAATTTTTAAATTTGGTTTTATATTTTTATTATAAGGAAATTAAAAGATTTAAGACCTGTGTTAATTTATAAGTTTTAAGATTTTTGTGCACCTTTAAAAAACACAAAATTACTAAAACAAGCACAACAGTTAAATATTAGCTGCTGGTGAACGTCGAAAGGTTGATAAGATGAAACAAATCTTTAAAAGAACCTTCATTTATCTGGTGTTAATATTTTAATTTCTGTTAATCACTTACGTGGCAATCAGTTAGCTATCAAAGTAATTTTTAAATATGATTAGGTAAATGTAAACAAGTAAACACATAAAAGGATGTCTTTATAATAGCTAAGAAGTTAATGATTGAAATCACAGCCATTTATTTTGTGTGACTACTAAGAATATTCCAGCCATATTTAATCCTGTCCATAGCAAACTTATTAAGCACTAAACCCCTATTAAATCTGCCCATTGTCAATAGGTGTACTCGGCGTAATTAATAAGTGTGAAAATTTGATAGAATCATTATTATTTTTTTTTCCCAAAACAAATGTTTGTATATTTTTCCATTAATTAAATAAAAAAATCTAAATATATCACCATCTAAGAATGATATTAATTTCCCACATCCTCAAAACGAAACTTCAATATCTATCTTTTAATCTTGTGAAACTCAAGAAACTCTATCTAGTTAATCTTCTAGACATTATTATTCTGTTATAAAATTCAAAATCTCCTATTATTGTCATCATGCTTGTTTATTGAATTTATCAATATGCTTCTTATATGATGTTGGTTGTCTCGGTGAATTTGTATCACTTGGTTAGCATTGACAAGACGGGCTACCTCAAGATTTCCTTAGTTGGGAGCAATGCACACTAATGGTTTTGTGGTCACATCGAATATTAGATTTTGAGAATTGTTCAAATTCAATAAATTGGAGATTGGAATGGTGATGCAAATTTTTACTTTTTTTTTACCTAATACTAACATTAGAATACTATTTAGTCTTACAAGTCCCACCTCTTTGACATAATAATTGGACATCTTAAAGCCCAGAGGGTTAGCTCAAGTGGTTTGATTTACCATGTCAAAGTTGCATTGGTCAAGGAGGTCATGAGGATGAATCCACCTTGGTTCATCGGGGTTAGGTGTACATGTTGTATGTTGATAACATTTACCCAGGGCACCATTTGCAGAATGTGAGAAAGTGCTCATAGGATTTCCTTGAGGATGGTTTTCATGGAAAATAAACAATTGTATATCTTATGTATGAATAATCTTTCTGGGATATCGAAAATTTACACATTTACACAATTTAGTGACATTTTAATAATCATATGTAATAATATGTTATCAATGAATCCTTGCTAGTAATCAAATATAATTGATTGAATTATTCTGGTCAATCATATAAGAACAATTGCATAGGTCCATTTTTGTTGTACCCATTCTTTCTTCAATTTACACATGTTCCCAAATTCATAGGATAATACAAAGATCAAACTTGACAAAAGAAAGAGTTATTGCAGAGGAATGAATGCAAAAATTATATAGGAAACATGACATGAATTATCAACATCTTGTGATGCAAGGGTTATAATTGATGGGAGTTACCCTTCATGACATTCAATGGAAAATGATGACAAATGAGAAATAAACCATCTTGTTCCACTTTCATTTAGTAGGAAAACCATTAAACATAGTTAACACTTTGACGAGAATTGTGACCTCAAAACGAAAACTCTAGACCTAAAAAACCATATTTTTGGGTCAAAAACACTAAAATCAACCCCTATTTCAAAACATTGTGCTATTGGTAGCGCACTTTTTTTTTAGGGTTAAAATTACCACATTTTGTAACCATGGCCTTAACAACATTGTAATGTTGTCAACAAAAACCTTAAAATCAACTCCCGAATCTAAAAATGATACTAGCATCAACACCATTTTTTATTTTTAAGGTTAAAAATACAACTTATTTTAAAGTTAAAAATACAAATAAAAAAATGATGCTCCTATTTACAACTCTCTTTTCCCAGGGATAAAATTGTAAGATTTTTGAAATAGCCACATTAACAATTGATTTGCTTGGAACCAAAATCTTAAAACCAAACATAAAATCGAAAGGAAACACTATTGGTAGCACACTTTCTGACATCATTACAAACAAAATTGCAAGAAGAGAAACACCACCAAACAACTAAAAAACAAAATTTTTCAAAAAAATAAAAAATAAACATAAATAGAAAAAAAATAAACTTTTTAAATAATATATATATATATATATATATTATACAACTAAAAAAAACATTAAAATAACTTTCTTTTAAATAATATATATATATATATATTATTAACCAAAAACATTAAAAAATTACATCTATTAAAAAAAAAAAATTAAAATGATGAAAAATTAAAAAAAACAAAATTAAAATGATAAAAATTAAAAAACAAAATTAAATTCTAAAAAATAAAAATAAAATAAAATAAAATAAAAATAAAAATACTTTAATAAAAAAAAATATTAAAAAAAAAGCCTAATAATTTAAGTAATTATGAAAATACATATATAAAAATTAATAAAAAATATTAATAACAAAATTTTTTTTTTTTTTTTTTAATTAAATTAAAAAATTATTCAAAAAAATTAATAGGAAAGACTAACAACATCATACATGAATTTGAAGAAAAGGCCATACGGTGTGACTGTTGGGGAAGGGCGCTGATGAAGTTTAGGGGCGGGGGCGATGGCCCCTTCCCAACGTCACGTATACTATTGCCATTTAGTAGATTTTACAATTAACAGTTTTTAAGTTTTTAATTAAATTTTTAATTATAGGTTATTTTATAAAAGCTTTTTATTTAATAGTTTATTTTATTTATTTTATAATTATAATAAAGCATTTAATTATAAGCTATTTTATTTAAGTCTAAATTTGTTTTAATGTTTATTTAGTTTTAAGCTTCTTTAATCATTACTTTTTAATTATAGATCATTTTTATTTTAAGATTATTTTATTTAAGCCTTTAATAATATTAACGTTTCATTTCATTTATAGGTTAATTTTAATAAAGTTTTATTTAATAGCTTTATTCCATTAAAGTCTAATTTTGTTTAACTGTTTTTATTTTTGTGTTTTAAGCTTTTAAGCTAATCATGCCGCTTTTTTAAATTTAAAAGGTTTTATTTTTGTTTATATACACTTTTTATTGTTTTTTAACCCTTTAAAATGTTTATTTTTGTTTGTATTTTGGGTGAAAACTGTTTGTTTTGCTTTTGTTTTTTAGTTTCGGAGGTTTTCATTTTTTTTTTTATTATTATTATTATTATTATTATTTTTTTTAAATATCAAAAAAAAAAGGGTTTTTAACAACAATGTTGATGTCTAGGTTTTGGGTTATGGTTTTCAAAATGTGGTAAATTTAAGCTCAAAAAAAAAAGAGGGTATTATTGATGGTGTTTTTTTTCATTTTGTGGTTGGTCTTAAGATTTTGGTTTCAAGGGAATTGATTGTCAAGACCGCGATTTAAAAAAAACTTGCAATTTTATTCCTATAAAAGAGGGTGGTTGCCACAAGGAGCACCACGTTTCGTTTCAAGGGTTGATTTTAGGGCTTTGATTACAACAATACTGATTGTCAAGTCCAAAGGTCTCAAAGAAGCCATAGTTTTAACCTAGAAAATAAAAATGGTGCTGCTATTAATGACTTTTCAATTTGGGGGTTGATTTTGTTGATTATTCCAGCTATGTGAGACATTCTCCAGCTTACAAACCTAAGAGATGTTGATGATTGCAGTGATGTGAGATATTCTCCAGCTTACAACCCTGAGAGAAATCCCCTGAGACAGGTGTGTGGTTCCTATTTGAGACAGAAATGGAACGTAGAGATGGCGGCCTCCTTACAGATAGTTGAGAAGAAATCCAAATGATTCTCCTGTATAACACAGTGAGAAAGGAGATCTGCTGAGTTGGACGTGCCTGTGGATAAGCACAAGGTGAACGTGTGAAATCCTAAAGTGTTGGGTGCATTGTCATGAGAACAAAAATGAAGATGATGTATTAGCCTCCTCTGAGTAGAAGAGTTGATGAGAAACTCCAGATGACTCTCCTGTGTAATGTAGTGGGAAAGAAGATCTGTTGAGTGGACTTGCCTATGGACGAGCACAAGTGAACGTGATTCTAGTCGCTGAGCACTGGTGAAGAAGTGGTTCTTCTGTGTAATGCAATGAGCCGGTGATATGGACATCCCTATGGATGTGCCCCTAGTGGATGAGCACTAGTGGGTGTATAAGATCCCTTGAAATTTCAACAAGTACACCTTCTTGGGAAAAGTGCGCACCTCTCTTGGGTGCTAGTCTTCTAGGGTTTGAGCACCCTCTTGTGTGCTAGGTTTTATTGGTGGTGAAGGTCTTTCTCTTGAAGAATATAACAAAGAATTTTGTCTGGGTTTTCTCCCCTTGTTGAGAAGGGTTTCCCAGGATACTTCTTGTGTTCTTGTGCATGGTATTTCTTCTTGTGATCTTGGTTGCTGCAACATTATTGGTTATGGTTAAGTGAAATACTAAAAATGGAATAAACTTCATGCTTAACCTTGCTTATTGAAAATTCAACATGGTATCAGAGCATAGGTCTTGAAGAACCCATTGCACAAAATTTTTCTAGCCATCCTCTCTCCCTTCTGCAGAAATCGTACGACCCTCCTAGGGTTCCCAGAAAATCTGTACAACCTACTCTTCTGAAGGTTTCCCGCACTTGAAACTTGGACGTTGAGGCTAAAAAGGACATAGGTGTGTAAGACCTCCTTCAACACACCTCCAATAAGTCTCAAATTGCAATTCCGAGCATTTTGACTTTTTGGCCCTAGGGTTTTGCTAATTTCTGCAGAAATCTTTAGAATTGTGTTTCTACAACTCCTTGAAGAAGATCTTCAGCTTACCAGGACTATCATATTCCTCTAAGGTTTATTGTTGGCAGTCATAAGTCCAACAAAACCTAAAAGTGATAGCCTAGCCTAATCGTTAGGTTTTCTAGCCCAGTTGACAAAGGGCTGTGAAGAATCTAAAACTATGATGGAAGATAAGCTTGATGGATCAAGCAACTTCAAGCTCCTGGAATACAAGACTTCAAAGGAAGACTTATTGTGGGTGATAAAAAAATGTGTCACTCTGACATACCTCCTTCATGAAGATGTCAGAGGACATAGATCAACCATGTGCAATTAGAGAAATCATATCAACACCCTCAGGTATGCACTTGTATATATATTATTTGTATCATTGTCATGCGGCTAATTGCAGGACAAATGAACCTTTTGTCGAAGTCTTGGATCTAGAGGGATCTCAGTGCATTTAGAGGAACAACACACTGGAAGTGAAGACTCCAGGTTTGATTATTGTAATTGTCATTCCTATAACCTATATTTCTAAAGTTTGCTACATTACAAGTAGGTGTTGTAGTTGTGACAACAATCCTTAAATTGTTTTGATTCTAGAGATGTACTCACTATTCTCCTTTAGGAGATATTCCTGTTTTGGTTCCTCTTGTTTTCTTGTTCCAGACAGGTTAAGAAAAAAATAAGATGCTTATCCTTCAGAGGGAGTCACTTGACTCATAGGGAGTCAAAACTATTTGAGAAAGAGGAAGAATAGAACCATCCTTGAGACAATCAATGCAATAACGCACGATCAAAATATTTCTATGATTCCATGGGAAGAAGCATGCATGAAACAATAAAAGTTCAGAACAAGAGGCTCCACCAGACTTTGAAAAACATAACTCCCAAAATATTCACTGGAGTGAAGACTGAGATTGAACACTTCAAGATATTTGGGTGCCCAGTATATTTGCATGTACCCAAAGAGAAGAAGTCCAAGCTAGACCCTTCAGGGAGAAAGGATACATCTATGGGATAAATAGTGAATCATCGAAGACATTCTAGATCTGCATCCCTAGTCAGAGAAATATTGAGACAAGCAGAGATGTTGTCCTTGAAGAAGAGATAGCCTTTCAAAGATCCAAATAATCTCAGATGGAGATTGACAATGAGATAATACCTTCTCCCCCTTCAACATTTCAGAGGGAGACATACATTATTCCAGCTGATCCAGTTGCTCGAGTTGATATGCCCAAGAGATATTGCAGTAGGGCATAAAAGGCCTGCCTAGGCTCACTCTGCAGGAGGCAGAGAAACATATGAGCCCCTCAAGGCACATCCTGAGAAATCAAAATAATTTTTCGAGCTATCCTTCAGTCATGAGCCATTTCATCAATTTTGAGCCTCCTTGTCTTGGAGAAGCAACAAGAGAACATATATGGAAAAATGCCATAACAAAAGAATACCAGTATATCTTAAAAGAATGATGCTCAAGATATTGTTCAGAGACCAGAAGGGAAGTCTGTGGTAACTTCCAAGTAGATCTATAAGATCAAACATGCAGTTGATGGAAGTGTTGAGAAATACAAAGCAAGATCTTTAGCCAAAGGATTCTCACAAACAGAGTGAGTTGTCTATGATGTGACAGTTGATCTAGTAATCCTAATACACTTCCATCCGTACTACCATCCATGATTCAGAAACTATATTAGATGGATGGATTCTTGATGAGTTTGGGTTTCAACAAGAGTATTGTTGATTCAAACCTATATTATTACAGTGTTGGTGACGAGAGCCTGATTTTGATGACTTATTCAGAAATCCTTGTTGGATACAAGTCAAGTTGACTTCTGATTTCGAGATGAAGGATATGAGTATGATGCACTACTTCTTGGACAAGAAGTATGACATAGGACTGATGAGATTTTCCCGAGTCAAGGAAAATATACAGTGGGAATATTAAAGAATTTCATTATGACAGAATGCAAAAACACCGTGATGGATTTGAAGAAAATGAATGATGATGATTCAAACAAGATTGATCCACAACTGATTGGATCATTGATGTATCTGGTTAACACCAAATCAAATTCATGCTATGCAGTGAATGTACTTAGTCAATCCATGAGTCAACCGAGACAAACTCACTGGATAACAATAAAGCATGCATTGATATAGATATGAGGCACAGTTGGATATGGCCTGAGATATTCCTCCAGTGTGAACTTGAGTTTACAGGATATGCCGATACAGATTGAGCAGAGAGTACAATGGACTGAAAGAGCACATTCGATTGTTGTCTTACCATGAAGTTTGCCATGATTTCCTGATGTAGCATGAAACAAAACTCTGTGGCCTTGAGTACCATAAAAGTAGAGTATATAACATTGAATGTGAGAAGCCATATGGCTTCACAAGCTTATGACAGATTTACTTGACCATGAGATGGATCCTATGATGATAACCAAGAGCCGTGTGTAAATCTCTTTGAGAACCCAGTGTTTCCTGATGGATCGAAACATGATGAGATGGAATATCCTTATATCATAGATATGATGTAGAAGAAAATAGTACACATGCAATACCTTCCTACACATGAGCAGATTGAAAACATCTTCACCAAATTAACTTGGTGAAGAATGCCTCCCTAGTTGAGAGGGAGTGTTGATGACTCCAACCAAGACAAAGTTCAAAGTAGATCCATGTGAGACTTGGCATGATGAAGAATTCCTCCCTAGCTGAGAGGGAGTGTTGATGATTGCAACTATGTGAGACATTTACCAGCTTACAAACCTGAGAGATGTTGATGATTTCATCTATGTGAGATATTCTCCAGCTTACAAACCCGAGAGAAAGCCCCTGAGAGGGGTGTGTGGTTTCTATCTGAGACAGAGCTGGAACGTAGAGATGACCTCATCCTTACAGAGAGTTGAGAAGAACTCAAGATGATTCTTCTATGTAACATAATGAGAAAGGAGATCTGCTGAGTTGGACGTGCCTATGGCTGAGCACAAGGTGAACGTGTGAAATCCCAAAGTGTTGGGTGCATCGTTATGAGAACATAAATGAAGATGATGTATTAACCTCCTTTGAGTAGAAGAGTTGATGATAAAATCCAAATGAATCTCCTTTTTAATGCAGTGGGAAAGAAGATCTATTGAGTGGATGTGCCTGTGGACGAGCACAAGTGAACGTGATCCTGGTGGCTGAGCACTAGTGAAGAAGTGGTTCTTCTGTGTAATGCAGTGATACAGACATCCCTATGGATGTGCCTCTAGTGGATGAGCACTAGTGGGTGTATAAGATCCCTTGCTATATTGTTCAATAGTCAGATTTGCCCGTAACCCTAATTGTATTGTAAAGAGTACAGGTCGGCCCCACCTTAATGTGACTGGTAATTAATATAAAAGATAATTAATTTGGTTAATATTAATTATATTATGAGCTAGTGAGGTCGGCCCTGTTGTGACAATAGACACTTATGTTGACAGGTTCAGTCTAGTATAAGTAAAGGTAAATTCCCCATTGAGGAATCATATCTTTCACATGAGTTTGGAAATTTCAGCAAGTACACCTTCTTGGGAAAAGTGCACACCTCTATTGGGCACTAGTCTTCTAGGGTTTGAGCACCCTCTTGTGTGCTAGGTTTTATTGGTGGTGAAGAATATAACAAAGGATTTTGGCTGGGTTTTCTCCCCTTGTTGAGAAGGGTTTCCCAGGATACTTCTTGTGTTCTTGTGCATGGTGTTTCTTCTTGTGATCTTGGTTGCTGCAACATTATTGGTTATGGTGAAGTGAAATGATAATAATGGAATGAAATTCATTCTTAACCTTTCTTATTGAAAAATCAACAGATTTAATGGTTTTTGTTGTCAAAAATACAATGTTGTTAAAGACATGGTTGCAAAAGGTGATAATTTTAACATGAGAGAAAAAAAAAGGTGCTACTAGTAGCACCACTTTTCGAAACAAGGGTAAAAATAACCACTAAATGCGACCTCTAAAAAAACAAGAACTCTCGAGAGTTCTCATTAAGTTGGTAACTTTGTTTTTTTTTTGTAAATAAAAAAGGGACAATTTCTATTAATGAACTGTCACTGTACAAAATTGATACATGTCACTAGCCTGCCACCTGTTCCACCAAACTAGTGGAAACCGAAATAGGTGGCCGCCTATTATGATTTCGGCCAAAAAAGGGCATCCACCACTTTCCCTACCAATTTGTTGGAAACCAGAGTAGGTGGCCGTTGGTAGTGCTGACATAATTGTCTGTGTAAACTAATCATACGAATAAACTCTAAAAATTAAACCTAGGAAAGAAATGAATAGAGTACCAGACCAGGTTTACAAGAAAAAAAGCTCCATCACCGTGCCAATGATGCTCAGAGAACTATGCATATTTAGACATTAGAGGGGTTGTAAGAACCATGGAACCTGCCATCCAGAGCGCCACTGTGAAGGATGCCATCGTTGGGCTTGAGAACGTAGGGATGGACGCAGGTCGGGCACCTATGCTTGGCTGGTGCGTTCGAAAATACATCGAACAACATATCGATGCGACTGCTGATGAGGGTGTCTCGATGGAGTTGGTCTGCCATATAACCTATGATGTCAAAAATAAGCTTCAGTTGCTCAGGGATGAAGAGGCTGGGTAGGTTCTAGTCGTAATGCTCAACTGGGTTCAGCGGTGGAGGTGCAACGATGGATAACTCCTTCTGAATAATGCAAGTGGCACCATCTATGGCCGCCGCTATTCCTGTAACAAAAACACTGGTGTTGGGGTGAATGTGGGAATTCGTGATTGTGTGGAGGAGGGACTCCGGTGGAACCTGAATTGGTTCCTCCGAGAATTCCTCCTAAACCATGCAAGTGGCACCATCCATGGCTACCTCTGTTTCTGTAACAACAACACTGGTGCTGGGGCACAAGTAGTCATCCGAGACCGTGTAGAGGAGGGATTTCGATGGAACATGAATTGGTTCCTCCGAGAATTCCTCCTCCACGAAGGACATTCTAGGTGTATGTGGCCACGCAATTTGCTGAGTCCAGGCACTGGACTCTCTTCAAATTGTGCAGGCGTCTCTGCCTGGATGAACGACTGTACCATGGAGGACCTTGCCTGGGCTATCCTCTCTCTCTTGACATGGTGAAGCCTAGGGGGTGAAGGATCAACTGGACCAAAACCAAATTCCCGGGCAGAGTAAGGAGACAGAGTGATGAGGCGAAGTGGTGAATGCCATGGCCGAGATGTATAGTTAACCGAGGGGCGAACATGGCCGCTTTGGTACCACTCATACTCAACATCACCCTCCTGCAATTAATCATCAAGGCCTCCATTAATGTGGCACGAGGGAGCTGTACTCCCTTCCTCTGCAAACTTTTATGGTTGCCCTCCATCCAAGAATGGGGTTTGGGGTGGCGGTCGACCATATTTATGGCGAATTTCATGGGAGGGCTGCATGGCCTCCCTTGGGCTACGTGGCACCCCATCCGGGGCAAGTTGGTAACTTTGTTATTAGTAAAGTGGAAGAAAAATTATTTCAAGACCACCACCACCACATGTGAGAAGGATTGTTTCCTATTTTTTTTTTTTTCAGAAAAAATTGAAACTTTTATTCAAAGATAGAATGGAATCACATTCTCTAAGTGTCAAAGAACTGCTTGATTTAGGGAAAATATCAAGATATCTAGTATAAAAACTAAGATATCCCGATCTTCTAGAAACATAGATCTACAAAATAACTAAATTTTCTCCATTGTTTATAATCGTCCACCATAAAAGACTTAAAATATACCATGAAATATACATCAAAATGGAAAACATAGTTCAATAACTACTCCATCAAAAAATCTTAACTAAGAAAAAATAGAAGTATATCTAGAAAAAAAGAAACTATAAACTAAAATAGTTCATATTAGGCTAATAGTAATCCAATTAGAGCCTACCCAAAGAGGAGGTCAAAACACCTCTTCACTTCTCAACTTCCTAGAAACCCTCTCCTATATGAGGCCCCTCTTTTGATAACTTATCTACAGCTTCATTCACGTCTCTATAGATGTGAGTATAGGAAGTGAAAGAAAAAGAGAAACAATCATCTTGATTTCTGGTCTCCTAATTGAATTAGAGATAAATCGTGAGCCTAAAATATATCATTCATCTAATTGACCACTAAAGAGGAATCACCAAAAAAAATGGAGTTGAGAAATATGCTTTTTACTAGCTAAAGAAAGCAAGAGCTTCAAGGCTATTAATTTTGCAAGGTTATTCGATCTCGAATCAAGCCCAATTTTGGACTTAATGAAATAAGAATACAAAATATACAAAATATATCCACCACTACTCACTTTTGAAGACTCTTGACTCGCTCCAACAAAAATGCCCCCAAGACTTTGATTTATCAATGGGAAACTCCAACACAAGGAGCCCTTTCCAAAGTTCTTTGGTAGGACTTTTATCCCATAAATCATAGATTGCACTTGAGAAAATATGAAAAGTAGGCATATACTCATCTTTATTTTTTTCTTCATTTCTGGCTAATCAAATCCTCCATAAGATAAGCCATACAAAACCACAAAGGTATTTCAACTTCATTGAAAATCGTTGTTTCAAACATGCTTCCAGTGAAGTCTCTTTATAGAGATTTTGAATACTTGTTAATGACTCTACTTCCTTCCATAGATGTTATGCACAAGAGAAATGAATTAACAAATGTGAATATTTTCTTCTTCTTTTTTGCATACCATAAAAATACTCGAGCCCTTACAATTGCACTTCTGCAAGACATCCTAGTTCACAAAACCCCATTCATCATAACTACCCAGAGAAAAACATGAGTCTTTTTTGGAGCCTTAATATTCCATATTTTAGTCCACCACCAAGAAGGATGTTATATCCCCTCCTCAAACATTAATTTATAGCCCAAATTTTCCATATATTCTCTTAAGACCTTGTTTTTTTACCTAGGTTAGAGTATCATTTTCCACTTTCAACCTAATATGACACTTTTTTAGACCCCCAATAAACACTATCTAAAGACCCGAATTCTCAGATACTAGGCCTATATCCTCCACAAAACTCCAACCTTCATAAGAAATATATTTAGATATAGAATCCCCCACCCGATTCAATGGAAAAATTCATTTCTCATGGAGTTCTTCAATCAAAATAGAAAGCATTCTCATGTCTTATCCACAAACCATATAGAATTGACAACTACTATGATGCTTTTTAACATAATGTATGAGGAGATAAGAATAAAAAACCCCAAACCTAGGAAACAATGTGATAAAATTGATGCAGGTCTCGAGGAGACTAGTTGATATGTCAACTTCTTAGGGGTACACATTTTGTATAGAAACTCCATTCAGGGAAGTTATTGGACCATTACAAACCTTAATCCATGATTTATGTGTTCCATAGACTACGCAATTAAAGATTCTGTGGCCTATGCTGACTTCCCAAAACACAAGGGAATGCTCGAAAATGTATTGGAAGTTCGAGACATGAAAAAATGTAGTAAAAATGAGAAGATGTGGAACCATTCCGAATCAATGGAATAGGTGGGTGGCCAGTAATATCCACTTGGATTAGTGGTCCCCTCTTAGGAAGAAATGGTCCCCATTACATCAAATTCCTCTATCATATGGGTAAATTACTATTGAATTTGACTCTTGTTGAGCCACTTACCCCAGCGAAGGAGCTACTTTGCTTTGATGACCTAGTGATAGAGTTAGATGTTTCACAGGTGGGAACCCTTCATCTTGGTGCCCATGATTCGGACCACTATTGATACTTAATGAAGTTGGGATTGAGTTATGTAAGGGCCAAGTACTTGGCCACCTTTAAGGTGTCCAATAGAGGTGGAAAATATGGTTGAAACAATTCCACATTAAACTCATGGCATAAGCCAAAGAAATGGAGAATATTTATTTCAAAAGCATTCTCACCCACAACCTTAGTGATGGTGTAAGGCTCATATCAAAGTGCCCTGAGCTTTCTACAAATGCAACCATACCTCACCTCTCACATGAAACTTGTGTCAAAATTGATTGTGATCATAACACTTCTTTTACTTGGCATTGGATTCTTGTAGAATATCATGAACTTCTTGTTGGTTGTGTTTGGCCCATTCAAAAACTTTGGTTGCTCTATCAAACTCGGTCCGAGCATGGGAATATTATTCCAGTGTATATGCAATGGGCAAAGTTACATCAATTGGGCTAAGGTTTGGAATCCCAAGCACGCTTGAAAAGGGATATGGCCAATAGAGCTATAGAAGGCTCTATTATAGCTATGCAAAACATAAGGAAAGCTCTAACACAATGTGCATGGATGTTTGGAGTTGTGCATTCTCAGTATATGCTTGATCAACATGTTGAATACCTTTGCCTATCCATATGTTTAGGGGTGGAAGTTACTTGACTTGGTCAACTTGGTTTCCATCAATGACCATAGGTTGGACCAGAAAATACTTAGGAACCTACTATCCTTGTATGAAATAATGGTCCATGGGAGCTTGAAATGAATCCAAACACACTTGAAGAAGAGCTTACATTATGGGAATTTTGAGGTAAAAAATAGGTCTCAAAACAAAAAATGTACCATCAAAATAAACTTTAAAAGAGCCAATAAGATTTAAGATGTTGATGTCAACCACAAGGGTAGATATTTTTGGAGGAAAAAGAAGAAAACTGTTTTTTTAATTGTATTTTCAACTTATCTCCTTATAGGTTTACTCAAATTTCAAGCATAGGCACTCGTTGGATGCAAAGTTAAATTCCACATCCAACGAGTGCCTACACTTGACTTTGAGTAAACCTATAAGGAAATAAGTTGAAAATATGATTTTGAATTTTTTTTTTTCTTTTTTTCCCTTTGAACATTCATAACTCTTATTTTATTATTTTCCTTAGGAGGCCTATTTTAGACCTCAAATTTCCCCTAATGCTAGTGGCCTCTGTTGTGTACAACCCTTGCTTCTTGATGATGGGTTTGGCAATGTCACACACATTTCATGATTTGATATACCCATTTTTGTCTTGTTAGAGCTTTGGCCAGTATAAGTACTATTGCATCATTGCCATTGTGTTCTCCATGCCAAAATGCCTTATCACCCCATTATAATGTGCTTCCTAAATCAACTTATGCTCACTTGAAGGAACACAGAGATACCCAAATGACATAAGAGCCCATCCCAAAGATGAAAGTTTGAGAGTGGTTCACCTATGGCTAGTGTTCAATAGGTAACACGAAAGTCAACATTAGGGGAAATCTAAGGTCTAAAATGGGTCTCCTAAGGAAAATAATAGTTAAAATAATAAAATAGGAGTTATAGATTTTCAAAGGGGAATAAAGAAAAGTACCTTTTTTAATCGTATTTTTTATTTACCTCCTTATAGGTTTACTTAAATTTCAAGTGTAGGCACTCGTTGGATGTGGAATTTAGTATCCACTCTGCATACTTTTGATAGACCCATAGTGAGATAAACTGGAAATACATGAAAAAAAGTGTTTCTTTTCAAGAAACATGTTTTTTCCATATATTTCCAATTTATCCATTAGAGAAAATTTGCTCCAAAAATGGGTCTTATATGAAAAATCATACTTGTTGAACTAGAAATTCAATAACCAATAGAATTTCAAAGAATTGAGTCAACGACAATCGTTGAGTTGACGATAAAAATCAAGAATGATTATGTGCCATGTTTTTATTTGACAATATTTAACCATATGTACACCTAAACTTAATTAAGATATTGGTGAGATCGTCTCACAATATGTTCAATATTTTTGAAATACTTAGTATGGACTATTTAATATCATTAGTACTTTCATTATTTGTTGTACGATATTTATTATCATTTATTTATTATATTCTGATTACTATTATATATCAATAATAATAATGTATACTTCCATTATATATTAATAATATAATGTTATTATAATATAATAATATTATATTATATAGTTATTAATTTGTAATATTATATAATATTTAATTAGTAGTTATAAAGTTGCAATATATTTATTAATTTAATATTATATAGTTTTTATATAATAGTTAGTTAGTAATTTGTAATATGACTTTTTCAACTTTAATTCATATTACAAATATCCTCTAATATGTATGCCACATTCACATTTGTATTATAATATAATAAAATATAATAAGTATTGACATTTCACATTTGTATTTTTTTTTCCGCAGAAAAATTCATAATTTTATTATAGAACAAAATTACATACACATATATGTATTTGCTATTTATCATAGCTACATACATATTTTCCAACAAAAATGAAACAGTTCGCCAAAACTCGACTTACAGGCTTTTATGAGACACATTCCCATGATTGATATGTGGTTCCAAAATAATAACCAGCTAAAAAGTTCTAACAGTCTTGACCCCACAATGGTCATTTTGTTACTATTACGTTGTAATCAATATTTCAATCAAAAAAGGTAAAAGAGGTTCCTCCTCATCCGAGGATATTGCTGGCCACATGTATTCTGTCATTCATTAAATGGTCTGTGATAGAATCCTCGAGTGCCTGTAGGTGTGAATTCCGCTATATACCATTGGCCATAGTCTAACTGTGTGGCCTCCTTGGAAAGTCTGTCTGCCAGTTGGTTCCTTTCCCTGTATATATGAGAAAAAGAGATAGTGTCAAATACATTTTTTGGTGCAAATTACATCCTCTAGCAGTGGAAGAAAATGTGAGACCTGACATCTGTGTTTCCCATTGATCCAATTGATGATTACTAAGGAGTCACCAAAGACTTGAATATTTCTACAGACTTGTTCGATAGCAAATAAGAGGAGGAGTTTTAAAGCCATTAATTCAGTGAAGTTGTTTGTGCCTAGGCCCAAACCCGCTTTGAGGGTGAAGTAATGTGTATGCAAGAAGTTAAGACAACCTCCCCCACCACAAATTGTTTGATCGGACGAGGAAGCCCCATCAAATTATCCCCACGGAGTATTACTATCGAGTTCCACCTCCCTGATATCTCTAAGAGGAGCCACACTGTCCTTACATGATCCGAAGAGAGATTGGAAGATCCCTATACAGTTTACTGCTACCCTTTCTACCGAGAAGGGTGCATCCTGAAATATTTGGCCATTCCAGGCGATCCATATCCCCCAAACTAGAATAAAAGGGAAGTCTCAATAATCCTCTTGGCCTCGTTCATGCAACCAATTTTGAAGGGCTAATTCAAAGGTAATTCTTTTCCAATTCGAGAGGGAAGGCATCAGGGTCCTAGCAAAGGCCCAGACATCCGTGACAAAAGGAAAAAGTAAGAAAAGGCGGTCCACCGATTCTAGATGGGATTTGCACAGAGCACATTGACTCGGCCCTGAAAAAAGATGCTTTGTAAGTTGTCCCAGGTAGGCAATTTGTTGGCCAATATTGACCAGATCAACAATTTACCTTTCGCTGGACAATTTATTTTCCAAATTTTCTGCCACCACCAGAGGGGATCCCTTTGGAAAAGATCCACACATAACTTGATATAGCCGGAACACGGGGTGTATTCGCCCTCGCCGTCTCCATCCCAAAGCAATTCATCATCTCTGACCACCAAACAAATAGAGGCTGCCCGAAGAGCCTATGTGTACCTATCCTAGTGGATCAAGTCCGCCTCCGGGAGGCCAAGTCTAGTCCCCGACAACCATCCTTGGTGCGACAAGTTTATCTGTAAGGGGTCCCCCACTTGTGCTAGTTGATAGTAACCTGCCAGCGCCAATCTTAACCGAATCCTGTCCAGTAAAATATGGCTCAGTTGAGACCCTGACCAAGGGTCCAGACCAAGATGAACCTGTCGTCCAGAGCCTACTCTCCACACCAGACCATTCCCCACCAGGTCAAAGACCTTGATCAGAGCCGTCCAAATGTTATAGGTGTTATCACTCCAAGAAACTCCTTAGGGTTGTAGGCTAAGTATGCTTGGTAACTTTATAAATCATGAACAATGAAAGTGTGGATCAATGGGATAATAGAAAGTAGCTAATGAAAAGACAACTCACAATGAAATCGAATGAAAAAGTGCTTTTAGGAATCAATGAACATACAGAGTAATATCAAAAGGTATGGAGAAAACTGATCTAGATAATCAAGTACAACAGTGTGTAGGATCATACAAGCCAACAAGAATTCCTTTAGTTCAAGCTTATGAG
>SNQJ01S0003278.1:45441-70201 GCA_010110895.2 Picea sitchensis | reverse complement strand
TTCAGATTTTGATTTGATAATTCATAACCAACTTATTGAAGAAGATTTCAAACCATTTAAACCCAAAAAATCTCGATCTGGGAAAAAATTCATCTATTCTGGCTGTGACAGGCTTTCACCAACTAATTTACTCGAAAATCTGCTCCTTAGCTGTTGAAAGGCGGAGCTTTCACCAGTTAACTAGTTATAATTCTGCCTTCTGCACTAGTGAAAGCGCAGATTTTTCAAAATCAAATTTCTCAGTCATGGAGAGTCCGTTTTGCATGCTTAAATAGTCGATCGACATCTACAAATCCTAAGCTTTCCAATGGTGCTTTCAAATATTCATTTGGATCCCGGGAAGTGAGTCAAATATTCCTTGCAATATTAGACATCATTCTTTCAAAAATGCCAGTGCATTTTTGATCGCTAACAATAGGCTCCCGATGATGTTTTGGAAGGAATGCGAATCCATTCGAGGATAGAGAGTGGAGCTATATATTTTTGTTGAGCTACCTGTGTCCGTAGACTGTTGGTATTTATCAATCTCCAGGAGCACTTTTCCGCAAGCGCTTTGGAGAAGGTGAATATATTTTTTAAACCCCAACCTCCTAGGGATTTTGGTGTAGCAATACGTTCCCAACGAACCCAAGGTAAGAATTTTTTGTCCTTGTGTTGCTGCCACAAAAAATGGAAGCACATATTCCGTATCTTCTCCAAAATTCCTTTGGGAATCCATGCTAATGACAAACAATATACTGGGATGGCCTCTAGAACTTCTTTAATTAGCACAAGTCTCCCTGCCCTAGAAAGCCATTTGTGACTCCATCCCTTGAGCCTTTTTTCGATTTTTGTAATAAGCCACCCCCAGTCGGTCTTCCGGTAGTCATTTGGTTTTAGTTGAAAGTCGAGATACTTCAATCCCTCATCTAGATCGAAAACCCTGAAGGGGATCCGAGTAGTAATGAGCAGTGACTCCTCCGTGGATAAAAAGGACAATGTGATACTGAATTTCTGATTGTTGATTTCCATGCCTGCAGCTTATTTAAAAAGTAGAATCCCTTCACTCGACTTTCCAATGTCCTGCATGGATCCATCGCAGAAAATTAATATGTCATCTACGAACAGAAGGTGTGAGATGTATAGTCTTGTAGAGATTTTTATGCCTCTAAAGGTTCCTGCTAGGTTTGCCTTAATCAAGAAACGACTAAGGCACTCAACGACTAGAAGAAAGAGAAGTGGAGACAAAGGGAAGCCCTGTCTAACTCCTCTCTCCACTGTAAAGAAGGACGAGGAATCTCCATTGATCAAAATAGAAAAGGATACTGAAGTTAAGCAAGCCATAGTCCAGTTTGTGAAGGCTACCCCAAAACCGAGGTGTATCAACAATATCCAAATATATAGCCAATTTACTCTATCAAAAGAATTTTAGAGGTCAATTTTAATGAACACACCTTCGAGTTTCTTTCTTTTTAAACTGTGGAGTCCTTCCTGGGAAACCCCAATAGCCTTGTGGATCTTCCTGCCTTTCAGGAATCCGAACTGTTCAAGTGAAATATGTCTGGAAAGTATGTCTTTTAATCTTCCACTGATGACTTTTGAGATAATTTTATAAATGAAATTGCACAAGGAGATCAGATGAAAGTCATCAAAGGAAGTTGGATTGTCTAATTTGGGTATTAATGCGATGAAGGTAGCATTAAATGGCTCATGTATTCGGCCATTTTTCCTTGACTCCTCCACTACCGTCAAAATATCTTTCCCCAAGAGATCGAAGAAACCCAAATAGAATTCAATCGGCCAACCATCCGGTCCCGGGCTCTTCCCTTTCTGTAAGGAGGTCACGATAGCCAACAATTACACTTTAGAGTCTTCCATCATCAAAGACTCTCGCTCTTCATCTTCCAAAAAATTAGGAAAGAGCCTGACCGCTTTCACAATTTCAATAATGGAGGATTCTGCCTATGCCTTGAACAAATTTTTGAAGTGTGTAATCCCCATTGAAGCGAGACCCTCAAAAGTATTGACCAATTGGCCATCTCCCTAGGTAAGGCCCCAAATTGTGTTATTCAGTTTCCATCCCTTGGCATAAGAACGATTTTTTTTTGTATTCTCATCCCACAGGTGATCCGAAGTGCAGGACTTTTAAGTCACCACAAAGCTTTTTTTTCAGCCAAGATTGTTCTTCTCCGAAGTTCCAATTGAACTAGTTCCTCCCTTGTATCCCTGTAGTGGAAACTCTGATCAGGATTGACCTATCCATCCAACAACAGTTTCTCTAAGAAGCGAAGCTCCTTATCCTCTTTTAATTTTTTCTCATGTGCCCAAGAGATAGTTGCTTGCTTAACTTTTCTCAAGTTTTCCATAAAGTGAATAGAAGCATGTGTATTTTGTTTGGGGCCGAAGGGAATCCACAGATTTCATACCAGTGCTTGGTATTCAGGATTCTTTAGCCATCCTTAGAAAAATTTGAAGGGGCTGGGAGTCTTTCTATTCCTGTTACACAATTCCAAAACTATCGGATTGTGGTCCGAGTCACTGGAACAAGCTACCCATTGTCGTGCAAGTGCTATTGAATCAAAAGAGAACATCCGGATTAGTAATCACAATCAATATTTTTAGAGACAATTTTTTTTTTGGGCTCGCCAGTCCCCTACAATTATAGGAGAGGATTTTCATATGGAGACCAAATCATGGGGTTTCTTTGATCTAAGTGCCCATTCAATAGAATATTGTCTTCCAGAGGCCACATCAAGCTTGGTCCCGTCTTGTGCTAGTAAAAGGTGAGAACGCCTACCGTGTCCCCTTGTCGAAGACGGAGCTTGAGGAAGCGATCCGAAGCCCGTCCCAGGAGGGTCCTCCACACCACAGAGGTCCAAGTCCCCAGATATAACAATCCTTTTCCAGAGAGAATAACGTATCCTGGAGCCCTCTGAAGATTTGGAGTCGGAGGAAGAAAGGTTGTTGGAAAGGGAGGGAGTCCTGCAGTGGTCCGAAGAAGTAGGAAGGGAGAGGTTAGGTCCCAAGGAGAAACCCATAGTAGATGACGACAGACCCAAACCCTCTAAGGGCACTGTGGAGGGAAGGCCCAAATTCACCTTGGGAACCCCTGGCAGCTGATTCAGAGGGGATGAGGGAGTACTAATCAATGGAGGAAAGAGAGCTCCAACAAGAGCGAGGGTACAAAAAGTTGCCTCAAGACGAGGCAAGGGGAAAGTAAAAGGAAGACCCACTAAAGAACCAACATCCAACCCCATCGAGCACGACAGAAATAAAAAATCAGTAATAGAAGAAGGAAACGAGGGAAGGGAAGACTGTTGCTTACCCGACATCATTAGCGACCGAGGGCAAGACAATATTGAGGACTTATAAACCTTTTCTTGTGCCATATCCCGTACATCCAGAGGAACACCTGTCTTAGGAGAAGAGTGCCATCTTAAATCTTTGTTCCGGTCCCGGGGCTGTGAGGTCACGATTTGAGCTCACTCGGAGCCCCTAGTTCCCCTAGCTGCACGACCAGACCCCAGATCAAATCCACCATGCCCCAAACCCTGAGTCTTTCTCTTGAAGGGAAGTTTGCAGTCGGAAATACCATTCCCATAAGCATGACATCTATGGCATATGAAGGGTATACCTTCATAGTCTAAGGGATGAATGAAGGAACCATAGGTCGTCTCAATAGTCATATCCTTTAGGAGTCCTGACCGAAAATCCAACCTCACTAAGATCTTGGCCATGGAAATAATGCCTGTCTCTTAGAAAGAAAAGTCCGCATCCAAATATTCCCCCAATTTGTTCCCAACTACCACAAAATGAATAGGGTTCCAGTACTGCATAGGAAGACCCGGGAGACGAACCTAGATAGGGACCACATCCACCCTCTCTTGCTTTTCATCAAATCTCGGAGTCCACCGATTCAGAACAATAGGAGTACCAGCGATACTCCAAGTTTTGGATAGAACCCAACTAACATCTGAAGAGGCCAAAAAGACAAAAGCGAACCAGCCCCGAGCGAGTAGTCGAATACTGGGTAATATAGAAATATTAGAGCCCCAAGAGGTTTCCATCCAGGACCACAATGAAGGAGAGCCCAACTGTTTCCCTCATGCCCGACACACCACAACCAACTACAATAAATCTACCACTCAATCCATGTCGATGTATTCATCGAATACTAGGCACTCTGAGTCAGTTCTTTCCCTTGCACATTGAGGGCCTCTGTTCACCTGATGCTTTGAAGTTCCAAAATATTCCAATCGACCGCGACCATGACCTCCCCCACATGATTTATCTAAGGATCCCGGACGGGGTGGAGACAAAATATACCTTGTGTCCCTTACCGGAGAAGAATCCTTATCAAAGAGACCTCCAACAATTTCTGTCGGATCCAGAAAATACCCAGGATCGGAAATAAATTCTGAAGGAGAGAATTGTGCACAAGAAACCGTCTCCTGTAAGGCATTTGGTTGTGTGCCTCAGAAGTCATCAGCCAAAAGAGTTCTTGGCTTGGATATGAAGCAAGTAAAGTCCCCCTCTAACATACCCCAAGGGGGGTCCATCCCAGGAATAATCCCCGACAAAGTAGCCACCAACAGATCGAAATCCAACCCATTCGAATACGACAAGGCCATTGTGGTGTGAATCCCCAATTCCAAGCCATATGCCAGGTTGTTTTCCAAATACTTTGGGTTCTCTCGCTCAAACCCCAATGGAAAACCGACAGAGGGATTTGGGTCCACTGTCCCAAGACTGTCCACCGCCCCATCCGATCTCTGCGGTGAACCCTCGTCCCCCGCCATCTCCAGCCCGAACTGCCAAGTGTAGAAAAACAACAAGCCCTGGAGATCAAGAAACCTCCTCTTTCAACTTGAGAGCGCCTCGAATATAGAAAGGGTTCCCACCAAACCCCTATTAATTCAATCAAGGCACGGAGAGAGAGGCCTCAAGCACTAATTCCCCGCCTGTCAACAATTGTACCTCACCGGTCTCATCCACCATTGTCATAGCTTCCACCCACCGCCATTAATTCGTCTCCAAGAAACCTCAGATCATTCCCCACCGACATGGTTCGTTTTTTGCAAGTGACCACTGCTCATCCCATCACTTCTTTGCAAAATCATTTCACATTTGTATTATAATATAATAAAATATAATAAGTATTGACATTTTACTATGTATCTATTTATAGTATTATTTTATTATAATTATTAATTCATATTATACACTTATTATTATTTGATTCTTTTTTTTACATTGTGGTTCACAACGCGAAGCTTGCTACGTCCATAATAATCCCCCCCGAAATTCGGAGAACATAGGAGGGTCAAGTATTTCGAGAATATTTGACTCACAAAGAGTAGCATGTTGCATAGATGAGACTCAAACCTGGGTGGGAAGGATAAAAACTCCCCACCCCAACCAATTGAGCTACAAGCACTTGACTTTTAATATTATTATAATATATTATACATTTATTATTATTATAATATATTATACATTTGTTTCATATTCAAATTCATTCATAGTATTATTATATTATAGTTATTAATTTATATTATATTATAATTCTATATTATAAATTATTATCATATATTAATAATATATTATTTATTCCACTTTTATATTATATATTAATAGTAATTGTTTATTGTATGATATTTATTATTATTTATCGTCTATGCACAATAATCTAGACTTTTGATTATTATTTTTAGCCATAGTCTAAACGTTATAGGTTTTGGCTATTTTTTGGGATATTTGCCCAAAATTCAGTTAGAAATTGTTGTATTTGCAGATTTGAGTGGCTAATTCTGTGTAATCTGAGTGTCCCAAGGGTTTTTTAACACATTGAATCCATTTTTACATTCAAAAATGCAATTTAAACAACAAAAAATTGTGATTTTGTGTAGATTTATGTCGCCGGATTCCGACGAAAAGAGAAAAAAACATAGAATAGTTAGACAACGCCTTATTTTTAACTCTCATTTCATAATCCTAGATTAGCCTAGCTTATATGGCAATGTGATGTGGCATACCTGGTTTTAATGTGGCACTTATGATTTATGATTTTATAATTTCCTTAGGAGACCTATTTTTGAATAAAATTTGCTCTAATGCTCACAATGGGTACTCATTGGATGCAAAATTTAAGAAACATGTTTTTTTCATGTATTTCTAGTTTAGCTCACTATAGGTCTATCAAAATTACACAAAGTGGGTAATCGTTTGATGGGGAGTGCGGAATTTAATTCCACATGCAAGAGTGCCTACACTTGAAATTTGAGTAAACCTATAGGTAGATAAGTTGAAAATACGATTAAAACATGTAGTTTTCTTCCTTTCTTCCCCAAAATATTTACCCTTACGGTTGACATCATCATCTTGAATCCTATTGGTTATTTTAAAGTTGATTTTGGTAATATGTTTTTTGTTTTGAGGCCCATTTTTGACCTCTAAATTCCCCTAATGGGTCGTCGTCATACAATTGGGACCACTTGGAGGTTTTGTGTCCACAAGAGTTGAACATGGTCATTAATGCTGCAATCATAGGTTAGCTGAGGTAGTGTGCAACATGATTTGTGCTTCCATTCTTGTACTTTATGTTCATGTGGAATTATTTCAAGTACTTGGACCACTATATCTATATCTATAAAAGATTATGTTTTTTTTTTGCTAAATTTAAAATGTGTCTTTAAAAAAAAGTAATTTTTATTTATTAAAAAGAAACTTGTTTCCCCCCTAGTTATGGGTTTTTTTCTCCATTTTTTTTCATCTTTTCCTCTCTATTTTTATTTATTTTCCCATTATTATTATTATTATTATTTTGTTTTCAACAAGGTTGGGTTTTGAGGCCATGGTTTAAAAAATATTTCAATTTTAAGCTTGAAAAAAGTGGGGTTGCTATCGGTAGCACCTCATTTTGATTTGGGAGTTGATTTTAAGATTTTTGTTGCAAGGGTATCGATTGTCAAGGCCATGTGTTTCAAAGGAGTCACGATTTTGACCTTGAAAAAGAGAGGGGGGGGGGGTGGGTGTTACTCATAGTGCCACTTTTCTTTTTAAGGTTAATTTTAAGGTTTTGGTTGCAGTGGTATAGGTTGTTAAGGCCACAGTTTCAAAGAAGTTGTAATTTTGACCTAAAAAAGGGGAGTGTTGCTCTTGGCTCCACTTTTTGTTTTGGGGGTTGATTTTAATGTTTTTGTTAGAAAATATTACAAGGTTGTTAAGACCATGGTCACAAAAGGTTGTAATTTTAACCTTGAAAAAATGGTGCTATTGGTATGACCATTTTTAAATTTGGGGGTTGATTTTAGTTTTAACTAAAAAATATGGGTTCTAAAGATAATGTTTTTGTCAAGTTGGTAACTATGTTTATCTTTTCCAATTTTCTTCTGTTGTGTAGAGAGACCCCGTGCATAGGTCGTGGTGGTCATAGTTATCTTATGTTCACCTTTTGACTGAATCATGAAGAGGAAAAATATCTCGATTTGAGAGATTACCTTCTTGCACTACTTTGTTGAGATCAAAGAAACTGCGCTAGTCAAAACTACCTTTAGTACCTTGTAGAAATGACCTCTCAAAGTAACAATGACATTACGGGGCTTAGAATCATAAACAACATGATGTTTCCACACATAAGGTTGTCCTATAAGAACATCATAAACTTAAAATGGGGAAACATCACACAATACCTCATCTTTGAAGGGCTTGATGCCATAGGGAAAACAACATTTCTCGTTGATGTGGATGTCTCATCCCTAACTTAAATAACTGATGGTGTATACCTAGGAGTGTAGTATTGTTGACAACTTCAATCTCTTGACTACCATTGTTGAGATCTGGTTCTTTTGGCTACCTCTATCAAAATTGAAATGTAGCAAAGTCCCCTTCATCCACATATGTGAATAAAAGAGGTGCTTACCTTCCTTAGGCTCTTGTGGCTCTTCTCGTTGTATGTTGTGAACACAAATATATAGAAATGGATATAAATAAATAATAATAATTAATACATCATAATGAAAATACGTGTTTTATCTAAAAGACATGTCTATTAATGAAAGAGCACCCCTATGTGGGTATATATGGCCCTCATTCTCATTGTAATCATTCATCATATCTTATTCAATTATTTATTACTTGTCCTATATGGATTTTAACCTATTGTCCTTTTTACATTGGATATTTAAATAAGTGAATCGAGTTGGCTCACCACATTTGGTATCAAAGCCTCATTTTTCTGATCCCAACCATTGGCCATATAGGCTTCTAACCACATTGAAAAATCTTCAGAGTTTATTTGATTGTATGGTCTTTGAACACAAACTGACCCTTGGCCATTTTCAAAATCAAGTTCTGTTGAAGAAAAAAAATATTCCGTTGCTACAAAAAGAATAACTTAACACACATACACACACACACAAAAAAAAAAAGAAAAAGAAAGAAAAAAGAGTCTATTGCAATTACAATTTGAAGTCCGTACTAGATTTTTTTGTCCATACAATAGCCACCAATCAATTTAATCTTTCGTACAGATATTTGAAAATTTCATACGAAGCATATTGATTGTGCATCCAATTACTTGTTGGTCATATATTCCATATTCTTCAATCGTCCACCGTGCTTATGTACCACCACTGTGTCATATTATACAAATTTTCGTATAGCTGCAATTTCCAGCTGTGCATTTACCATATCCTTCGTACATAATTACAACCACCACATGAAATTAACTATAGAGTTCCGTACTTCACAACACACAAACTGCCATACCATTGTCAATAATTCTGCAGAATCCGTACATTTATCAACGTCCGTACCACACAATTACCAGTTATCCACATCTGTACAGACCGTACTATCACGTTATACAACCACTGAATTAAAAAGAACAACCGCCAAATTGAGCACTTACTACCAGTTGCCATGGGGAGATTCAATGTTAGGGACCTAACCTCCCTAACCCCTCACGTAGTTAGAATAATATAATTCCATGTAATAAAGGACAATATTAATAAGGCTTAGCAATAATGAAGAATAAGTCAAATGTAAGAAGACCTAATAGAATCTTCCTCTTCTAGAAGGATCTTCCTCTAAATTGTTCTTTTGGATAGATAGATTAGTATAAATAGAAGTAGAGGGTATGAGAAATATTTTCTTGGATATTATTGTAATAGATCTGTTCTCTGCTGGAGGTTGCCCCCTCAAAGAGGCAAGTGAACATTGTTATAAGTAATCAAAGTGCTCATTCTGGTGTTATTCTGGTATTATTATGGTATTTTTATGGTATTGTTCTGGTATAATTGTTTCTCTGCCATTTCTAGCTAAAATATTTCTTTTCTGTATACTATTTTATATTTGGAATCCTACAAGTGGTATTAGAGCACCTTCCTCGGCAAAAAAATGTGGGTTAAAGTTTTTCAGGGTAGAGACATATTCTGACGTCTTAAAGATACAAATATCTGTCGTTATGCGCATAAACCCGCGGTTGGGGAGTCATACACGTAGGAAATACAAGAGGTACTTAAGCACACATCTGTTGGCCAACCTTGTAACCCCTGTTGGTACCCTTTCAAGTGGTAGCGCATCAGACATCACCTGTATAAGGATCAAACTATATTTCTTGAAGCCCTCCATAGATAAACCAATTGACTGCTTAACTGATATAGTGCCACCACAAACAACACTCGGGAAGATACTCTTTAGTACTTGGGTAGTCGAGTAGTAGAACTAAGGGAACAGTCTAGCCTCCTTAGTTGGTACCCTGAGATATTGTGCCAAGTATTAGTGTTGGACCCAACACATATATCAGAGAGCTATAACACAGGTAAAACCCTTGTCTGTAGAAACCATGAATATCCTACCCCTCGGGAGGAAACAAAAACAAAATAGACAAGATCTATTGCCATGCAACTACACCTTTTTCATTCTGGTTGTGAAATTACTACACATTTCTTCTTGTTAAGCATTTGGGCATTTTGTCACTACAATATTATTCAGGTCAGGGTATAACTCCGTAGGAGTTAAAAAAAATAAGATTATAGTGGTCCCACCGACACACTTATTTGGGACCTATCCCACTGGGTTCCTCTCTTCACCTTGATTCCAGTGATACCTATCGTTTTTAACACACTTTTTTTTTTTGTAGTCTCGACCTGTCTTCAACATCCTTATTTAGCTCCTATCCCTTTGGATTCCCCTTTTCGCCTTGATCGAAGTGGTACCTATCATTTGACACCCTTTTTCTCACTGGTCCTACCCACCCCTCTAGACCCCTTTTGTTTACCCTATTTCCTGCTCCTTTGTCCAAATGACTACTGTTGAGGAAAAGGTATGGGGTACCTCACTCAATCATTTTTAGATATTTTCTGACTAAGACAAGATAGTTGGGAATGTCACCTGGGGTTTATAGCCTCAAAACATTCATTCAATCCACAAGTATTAATTACGAAGGATCAAGGCTGATTTTATGATTTGTATATGTTGCAATATAAAAATAAAATTTAAACAAAGCTACATGAATGTATACATATTTTACAATAAAGTAAACATGGAGAAAACAACGAAAGAAAGAACCAAGTCATGAAAACACATGTATGAGATAGAACAATAATCTGATTTTATTTCATTCCGAGATACAAAACTAAAATTCTCTTTTACAAACCCCATGCGAGGGTATGGACCAAAGTCAAATTTAGAAGTCTCCAATGGGAACCATACAAAAAGACCCCGACAGTGAAAGAAAACTAAAACTAATGATCTAGATCAGCTTGCCACAAAATGCTGCCACTTGACTCTGCAAGATATTCTTTATCAACCATGAAAATTAATTCATAAACCAACAAGAATACACAGACTATCAAATATAAATCAAACACCTTAAAAACAAGCTGCTGAATGGTATGATTCAGTTTCAAATCCCGCTGCCTTCAATAATGCCCTGCCGTCAACAAGAGGATTAGGCTTTCAAGTGAACTCAAAAATTAATGAAACTTGCAGCTATCTCACTAACTAGAGAGCAAACCTTAATGTTATAGTTCTCCTTATATTCTCCCCTTTGTCTCTTCCTCTCAATGAACCTTTATTCTTTCTTAATAAGTTGAGGTAGTTAAACTACTTTCTTTAGTTAAGTCAAATTAACTTAACTGATTAGTTTAGGGAGAAATAATTAATAATAATATATAAATAAGGGTCTAATTAATAATTATTAAAGAGGTGGGATCCCTTGTGACTCCCATCATTCACTTTGCAAATAATCAAATATAAAATACAAAATTTATCATTTGGATAATATAACACCTTGTAGCTACCATGGGTATCATTTAATTCAAATATTTAAATATCAACAAAATTTAAGGCCATATCCAAAGAAAAAAATATATCCATCTTATCCAAAAAAAAATCCAAAATAAAGCTTGCTGTCCAAAATATGCTGAAAATCATTAAACACCGTCTTCATCATTGAATATCATTAAAAAAAACATTTGAAATCTGTATTTGCTGCTGTGTGAGGCTTTTTTCCTCTTATCACTGCTATCTCCTTTTGAATTTTCTAGGGTAGCCCTTGGTTGGATAGACCCTTGGGGATGTATTTCGTTGATCACATGGGAGCAATCATCTTTTAGGTGGAGACGTGAAGACACAAATTTAGAAGACTCTATGGATGGACTGGAGGGGGAGGCCGTTGCTTTTCTTTTGTCTTGCACAGGTTGTGGGATAACAATTTTTAATATTTTGTTGGCGTGCGAGGAATGTACAAGAGAAACAACATGAGCAATTTGAGCACTRGGATTAACTGGTGGTGGTAAAGGAAATGACATAGTGGGCCAAGCAYGGTGGTGAGAGACAGGCTGGTGGAAAATTTCTTGCCATCCATCATTAGCAGGGACTTCGGGTTGCATTGACACATGTGGAGGAATAGGAATTCCAAGAAAATTATGAGGAGGTTGAAATGGGGGCATGTCAAGTCGGGGATGAAATATACCATGGCCAACCAATTTGAAAAAACCAGGATGAAACAACTGGTTCAACTCTTGCGGATCAACATCAAAGTGGATAGAAAATCAAGGCCTTCTATAGCCTCCCTACCAGTTACCTCTGCCTCTATTATTTCGGCCATTACTGCCCTTGCTGAAAAAACTCATCCTATAGCAATATTTAATTAGTCATGAAAAGTTCTTAATAACCCATACATGAAACTCCACTTAAATAAATCAAGAGTTGGCTCTATTATTTACTACATGATGCATGCAATCCATCCATAAAAATGCCATTTATTAATTTCCACACGAACATGGAATTGATAGGGTCATTGGGAGTATGGAGGGATTGTATTTAACGTAAAGTGGTATCATGGAGGGGGAAAAATTTATGAGTATTTTTTAGGAAATCAATAAAAACAATCAACTGTGTATCTAAACATATCTCAGAATACCAATCATCAATTTCTGCCACTTCAATTTTTGTTCATTTCCACACAGACTTTTCTTTAAAAATGAGTAACAATAGAACTTGGATTGAAAAAAATGTAATTGGGATAATGAGGGGAGTGTATTTTGCATAAAATGGTATAATGGAAAGGACTTCGATGGATACTTTTCTAATGTATCAAGCGACACCATCTTCAACGTCAATTAAAATTCAAAACCCTTGTTGTTTCAAAATTGAAATTCAATACTCTGTTTCCAAAAATCCAGAACTGGGGTTTCACTTCAAGGTTGCTCATTTGCATTTAGAAACTACATTACACGATAATAATTTCATAATTTATTTCCCAATAAATATTTGATATTAATAACACAACTTGTGAACAACTGAGTCTAGGAGACACAACATCAAAATAATCACAATAATCACAACCAACAATCGAGGAAAGGATAGACTGTGGTCCACGATATCAACACCAATACATTTCAAATCACTGTAGGGTTCCACAAAGTGGCCACAGAAGGGATCCCTGTGTATAACGCATTTCAAAATTTAAACTTCAAATAAAAATGCTTCCAAAATTCCCTTTCATTCTGGTTCGCAAAACTCATTCAATGCATATATAATTCATCCACATATATATTCCTTTCATATAAAACAAACACAATGTAGGTCATATCCCTTGAATTATGGTTTGGCAATTCTTCCATCACCCCAATTATCTCCACCTGACAGACCACATTACAAAAAGAAGTGGCTTAGTATTCTTTCTAACTTCGCACAATGAATAATCAACACGACCCATGACTAAAAATGAGCACGTACAATGCTTTTATTAGATTATGGGTTGGCCACCTCCACACTATTTTCTAAATACATGGTTTGATATAAAATTATCAACAATGATGCGATACAGGGAGACAAGCTGACCAAGATTGAGGGTTTACCCAAAAGGAGCACAAAAATATTAACACCACTACAAAATTCCACATTTATATTTATAGAGATGATACAAGGGCGCGAGAACCATACCCATGAGAGCCACACAATTAAATGATAAGCAAAGTTTCCAAATAACCCACAGGCCATGAGCAATGATAACGTTTCTATCGAAAATAGAGGAATGACCAAAAGAAAACTAGAGGCAAGGCAGGCCCGAGAACTTCCCAAACAATATCCTTTTCCATAGGTAAATCATGAACAATTTCATACGAAACACCCACATTTTCGATGCGAATAGTTTGAATACAAATGCCACAGAGACCAAACTTCACTAATAATCCATACACAGTCAAAAAATTTCACATATCATAACTTTGGAAATGCACAGACAATGAGAAAACTCAAGAGCCAACTGCTGACTTAATCAAAGAGAAGAGCGAAATATTCATAGATGGAGTAGTAAGAAACCCCATACCCATGTAAAAGTTGCCAAGGAGAGTTGACCAAGCTTGTATATCGCTTCCATGGTCGAACAAAGTGGAGTAACAACAACCAACATGAGAAAATGTGAATTGGCTAGGGTGGCGGTCTCGAGGTAGGTTAGAGCGACGTGCATTTACTGTACGTCGTATCTACACTTACACATTTATCCATAGCCAGTACGAGCAAGCTAACAATACAACATACAACCCACTAACAATTAATTTCAAGCTTGATACACCACCATTTCCCTAAGTTTCAAACTTAACAAATGCGCCAACCTTTGTCAAGAACTCCAATGTGACATATATCCGAAACTTGCTAGGGATACCATGTTTCAACCTTTAAACTTCCAATTCTTAAAAAATGCGCGTAATCCTTGTAGCATGGAATCAAGATAATCACCACACCATATATCACATACAACTTGAAGCATGGAGTTTAGATATTTTATCAAACTAGATGCAATATAATAACACTTTTGAGGGTTATATAAAGACAACACCATTTCTCTTTTGATCACATCTCCCATAACATCATTTGATCAATTATTTCGATGGTGACTTAAAAGAAAATAAATTGTAGAACTCATCTCGCAACCAAGTCATAAGAACATAAAAACATAAGTGTCGTCTCTTCGTCATAGTCACATAAGTCACACAAGGGGTCCCACCTATTAGTATATTATTAAATATAATTAAATAATAAGGTGTTGCAACCATTTTTAAGCAAGTACCCTATGTTGCACTTTTGGGCTTCAAAAAATTGGCGAATCCACAGGGAAATCTGTTTCCAATATATTAATAACTCAGAATGTACGGTTTCATAGACCAGTGAACATAGATCATAAAATTATTGACTAGAATGATTATGCAACATGAGGAAAAAGATGGTGTAAGGGAAATAATGAGACGAGATTTTGGGAATAACTCATGAAAAGTGGTACATATGAGGGGATCTAGTCCTATATGCATAACATTTGATCAATCACAGTAAAAAGTGTTTCTTCATGTTAAGGATAAATTTTCTGATATGCTATTTTTAATCTCAGGATGGAGGGAAGAAAGGGATAGCAGAAAATAGGGAAGAAGACCAAATCATCTATCTAACAACAATACTAAAAGAAAAAATCATTTTCAGCAATGTCTAAAAGGAGGACATCACAACAACTATGTAAAATTTATTTTTATTGATCAACAATACTTACAGAATGGAATTGTTGTGGCAAAACTGATCCAAAACTTATTTCTGATAAACATAAAACGAAATAACAGAAAATAAAACAACAGAAAATGAAACAATAGAAATTGAAAATTTAATTGAACAAAGCATAATAAAATAGCGAAACAAAAAACTATATACATTAGTGATTTCCACATGGTGTTTATCAATCAAGATGGTTCCACATAATATTTCAAGTGGGAACCATTGGTACTATAAGAAAACAATCGCTCTTCCAAATCCTTTAAAAGGTAAGAGTTTGTGCCTAGGACAAAAGTGATTTTGAAAGGATCTAGTCGTAATTTCTAAAACTTCGAATGTCTTCCTTTGTCAGCATGGGATGAGTGCCAAACTAAGACCTTATCACCTACCTTAAATTTGACAGATTTTGCACGTTTGTTAAAATATTTCTTTACAATTTTCTGTCTTCTCTTTATGTTTTCCAAGGAAAACATTCTTTGTTCTTCTAAGGATAATAGTTCATTTATCCTTTGAGGGATATTGGAAGAATTTAATTATTCAATCTGTAGCATCAACCACAGAGAAGAAAGTTCCATCTCAATAGGAAGAATGGATTCTTGACCATAAACAAGCTGAAAGGGGGTGCAATTTGTGATTACCTTTGTAGTAGTGCGATCTGCCCAAAGGGCGTAAGTGAGGAGGGTGTGCCATTGACAAGGCTTATCTTCGATGCGACTCTTTATGATCCTTACCCGAGTTTTTTTAGTAGACTCAAATTTCCCATTTCCTTGAGGGTAATAAGCTGATGAAGTGAAATGTTTGAATTCCAACTTAGCTAGAAATTGAGTCAATTTTGCGGAAACAAAAACACGACCATTGTCTATAATAATCTCTAAAGGAATGCCAAATCTGGAGAATATATTAGTTTCCAGGAAAGAAATTACCTGTTCATCATGTGAATGTCTAAGAGGGACAACTTCAATCCACTTAGTGAAATAATCAGTGGCTGTCAAGATGAAAATCTGCCTTGTGGAAGACAGAGGATTAATAGGACCAATAAAGTCTAGGCCCCATTTCGAAAAAGGAAAATATGGGAGGACATGTTGTAAAGGCATGGAATAAAGATTCTCTTTCCCAGCGAATATTTGGCACTTGTCACAAGATCTTGCAAATTTATAAGAATCTCAAAAAATTGAGGGCCAATAATAACCATTTCTGATGATTTTAAAAGAAGTAGTAGCTTTAGCAGAAAAATGGCCACCAATGTGAATAACATAATCTGAAGATACATGAGTTTCATGTAACAATTTTTGTGCTTCCTCATCATTCACACATCAAAGTAATATACCATCAGTATACCTTTTGAACAAAAAGTCTCCTAAAATAATATACCTGGAAGATTCAAGACATAGTCTTCTCCTTTGATGAGGATCTAAGTCATCTGGGCATTTCTCATATTGCAAGTAATACACTAGATTTTTATACCATGGGTGTTCGACAATAAACAGGGTTTGATTCTCATTATAAAACAATGCTGAAAGAGGATTATCCCGATCATCAATTTCTTCACTTGCTTTAACATGTTTAGCTAAGTGAAGGGATAAGTCTTATCCCTTGATTGTTTTTGAAGTAATGATCGTCAAATCATGCTCCTGAATCTTGGCAAGACAATGTGCAAGCATATTTGAAAGATAAGTTTATGAAATCAAAAACTTGACAACAAGAAAAATGACTTTTACCTGCGTATGTTTTCCTAGAATAAAGAAGCGAAATTTCTCTACAGCTTTAACAAGAGAAAAATCATATTTCTCAATATAAGAGTACTTGAATTCATCATCTGATAAGCTTTGGCTCATTTAAGCTACATATTTTTCATTATTCTGGTCATCACATTGTAAGAGAATAACATAAATTACTTCCTCAATGACATTAGTGTATATGATAAAATCTTTCTCAAAGTCCAGTTTTGCCAGAACCAGTGCGGCACTGATTGCCTTCTTAATCCTTACGAAATAATTTTCGACATCATCTATCCAATAAAAGGAGCGATCTTGCTTTATAATATTATGAATTGGTTTAACCATTAAAGAAAAATCAGGAACAAACCCGCGAACAAAGTTGATAATGCCCGTAAAGGCTTGAACCTCCTTTTTGGAAGTGGGGGCCGGAAGGTTTAGAATAGAAATAATCCTTTAGATATCTATGCTTATTCCTGAATCATAGATGATATGTCCAAGGAGATTTCCCTTGGTGATGCCAAAAATATATTTAGAAGGATTTAAAGAAATGTCAAATTTTCTACATCGCATGAGAATTTTTTTGAGATGACCAAAGTGATCCAATCGATTCTTTGAATAGACAGTCAAATCATGAAGATAAACCTGGATAATCTTACCGATCATATCATCAAAATATATTTTCATAGCTCTCTGGAAAGTGGCACCTACATTAGACAAGCCAAAAGGCATGCATTCATAAGAAAATGTGCTCTAGCATGTAGTAAAGGTGGTTTTGTATGTATCAATCCTTTTTACCTTGATTTGATTATATCCAGAGAAACCGTCAAGTAAGGACATCATTTGTGACCCTGCGAACTATTGCAAAATCATTTGCATATTAGGGAGAGGAAAATGATCTTTAACACTTGCTCTATTTAATGCGCAAAAATCAATGCATAATCAAATCTGACCAATTGTTTTCCTAACGGGAACCAAATTTGAAACCTACTCAGAATACTTAACTGGAAAGATTATACCAACTTTCAAAAGTTTTTCCAACTCCTTTCTAATAGTAGCTTCAAGCGCAAGGTTAATGGGTATTTTTTTTTTACTAACTGGTTTTATCCCTTCCTTGATAGGAATGGCATGTTGTATGAGAGCAATATCAAAACCACGAATATCCTCATATGACCATGCAAAAATATCTTGAAATTCACGTAGTAGTTCTGAGAATTTCGCCTTTTATTCGTCGAAACATTGGGAATCTAGTTTAACCATATTTGGAGATTTGGATGCCCCAAGGTTCAAGGAAATAGTATCATCCACTTTCCTTTTTGACTCCTGTTCCTTTTGTATCTATTTGTTTCCTACATCACTCGACGAAAATGAAATCTCGAGAGGAGTCAAGCCTTTTGGAAATTTGTTGTCTTCCATAGATATGATTTCCTTGGGCTTAAATGGTTTATTTTGTATGGAAGAACATATGCCTTCATCATTTGGGAAAATATTCCATGATTCTACATTATCAGGAATGTGAGGATGATATAAATATTGAAAAGTACAATCATGCCTTTGGGGTAGAAATTGCCGAGTAGGAGATGCCACACATACAACTAACCTGTCAACCATTTAATTAAGTTCCCTCTTAACATGCGTGATGTTAAATGATAATAGGTTTGATATAAGCATCCAAATAGCTTGGGTATAGAGTTTAATTAACTTATTGCTAGGAGAATAAATTTTACGCACAAGGTTTACAACAAGTTCAGAATCACCAAAAACCGTTAGGTGGTCACAATTGAGGTTATAATCATTTTCGATGCCTAGCAGTAGGGATTCAAACTCAGTGACATTGTTCGTGCAAGCAAACTCTAACCTATAAGAAAAATTGTGAATTTTAGGACTATAATATTCTTTCCATTCCAGGGAACGGATAAGTGTGTTCCTTCAAGAGAAATATATCCACCTATTAGGGATTTCCAGTCTCTTCCTAAGATAATATAATATTTTCTTACTGGCATGTCGATTACTTGGATGTTGAGGGTTGTCCTTATTTTAGGATGTGCACACAGAAATAAAGTTACGTCCTTGATTTCACCTATAATTGACTGCTGCAGACTATTATAGGAGAGCATGCTTCTAGAATTTTTGTTAGTACATGATAAGCCTAGCTCTTCCATGATGATTTTTGACATTACGCTTGGACCCAGACCGCCATCAATTAGGAAACAATGGGATATCTTATCCATAATGTTTACAAAAATAAAAAAAAGGAGGGTTCTTTACAGGGTATCTAAAATTATTTACACCTATATTATTTACAGTGGGATCCTCTTCTTTTGCCTCTTCAAAAAGATTGGCTATGGTGGAATCTTTTCCTTCCATAAAATTCTTGAGATGATTTTTTTGCTCAGGGACGACAACCATGTCCAAAAGAGTAGCATCGAAATTGATATTAGCCAATTGGTTAAGGATGTTATACTTGGAAGAGGGAAGTGGGCAAGGAGCTCCTTGAATTTCGAGAATTTTGATAGTTTGTACTTTAGTACCTTGTGAAGATGAGGCTGGAGTGGAATAATTACGAGGAGGATCGTATTTCCCTTTAGGAGCATATGATTTGTTCCTAGTATTTGTTATCATAACATCTTCCGGTTCTTCCCAATCTAGAACAACTATAATGGTTTCGGGCTTCTTGCCAAAGATTTTATCTCTGACCCTCTTCTTAACTTCACAAGTACTTTCTTAATGATTTTATTCCCATAAGTTACACCAACTGCAAGACATAATGGCCTTGGGCTGAAAACTGTTTTCATTTGTACTCCTAAAAGGAACTGTGGAAGAAGAAGATGCCCCAAGATTAAGTGAGGGAAAATTCCCCTTTTGTTCATAGGCTATCATCCAATTTTTCATATCTTTCACAAGTTGTAGGAGGGAAAACATATCTATTTGTTTGACTGAGTCTCCTCTAGGAAGACCTGTTATTTCAAGTTGATCTTCGTACTCCAGGCAAGTGTGGAGAGCAGAGCCAAGATTTTCAATAGCCTTTTCTTCGAGCCTACAACGATAAGGAGAGGGAAGCACCTTATATTAATGCATGAAAGCGACTTAATTTTGGGGGTAGATTAGTTCAGGGATTTGATTGTACAATTTGGTGAAGCGGAGGTCAAAGGAATTAATAGTCTCACCATATTTGTAAGAAATGTTTTTATATTCCCTTAACTTTTCGGCTGGGCTCTTGGATTGTCCATAAGTGGACTTGAACCAATAAGCCAACTCTTCCTAAGTGGAAATGAATTTTGGAGGGAGATAAAAAAAAATAGTTGCCACTTTTCCTTCAAGAGAGTTGAAAAATTAGCACATGCATGTATCGTTATCGTTAGCCCCAATATTATGAGAAGCATTAGAAAATGCCGCTAGGTGTTCATTTGTGGAAACAATATTATTCCCTGAGAATTTAGGAAGATTCTCTTTAAACTTGGGTAACAGACGAGTAACATGTGCTATATTCAAAGGAGAAGATACATGCCATGGGGTGGTCGTAGCATCTTCCTCAAATTGAAAAAGCCCGTATTTCTTTATAACTTTAGAAAGGTTGGTAGAAGATTGGATAGGAACTTGATGACTATATAGACTACCAATTACCGACGAGGCCGAAGGTTGGGATGATGAAGAACCTCCAACACCACTAGCACCACCCTCATATGCCATTTTGAAAGTGATGGGTAAGGGTGAAAAAGGTGAGTTGGTAGAATACAAAAAATTCCTCCTTAGAGTGATTTATTGGGTAAACAAAATGACTTTCCTCCTTCCTATTTCAATGATATGGGTGGCTTCAGGGGACAATCCTCTTCTTCTTCTATAAATGTGAGGAATTGAGGACATGAAAAAAAAGACCAAAGACTTAGGAAAATGAAGGTTACTGTTGATTTCTAGGATGCCTTTTCCTGGCTTCCTAGTGTTCATGAATACTTATATCTTGTTCAACTACTTCCCAAGAGCGTTCAAGATCATCCATGGTACTAGCAGTTTCTAGGATAATATTGAATAAGGTCAAGGCAATTCTAGTCCGGTCTTTAAGACCGTGTTCAATATTAGGATGCCTTGTAGAAGGTACTGTCATGATAAAAAATGATCAAAGAGTATTAGAAAAAAACAGAAATATTCAAAGATAATTGTGAATACAATCAAACAGAGAGATATTGAAGATCTCCCTAGTATCGTCGCCAAATAAATGTTGAGGAAAAGGTATGGAGTACCTCACTCAATCATTTTCAAATCTTGCATGGATAAGAAAATATAGTTGGGAATGTCACCCGAGGTTTATAGCCTCAAAACATTCACTCAATCCACAAGTATTAATTACAAAGGATCAAGGATGATTTTATGATTTTATAAGTTGCAATATAAAAATAAAATTTAAGCAAAGCTACATGAATGTATGCAGATTTTACAATAAGTAAACATGGAGACAAAAGCGAAGTGAAGAACCAAGTCATGAAAACACATGTATGAGAAAAAACAATAATCTGATTTTATTTCATTATGAGATACAAAACTGTGTTTCTCTTTTACAAACCCCTGCGAAGTTATGGACCAAAGTCAAATGTAGAAGTCTCCGATGGGAACCATACAAAAAGACCCTGACAATGAAATAAAAATGAAACTAATGATATGGATCAACTTGCCACAAAATGCTTCCACTTGACTCTGCAAGATATTCTTTATCAACCAGGAAAATTAATTCATAAACCAACAAGAATACACATACTATCAAAGATAAATCAAACACCTTAAGAACAAGCTGCTGAATGGTATGATTCAGTTTCGAATCCTGCTGCCTTCTCTAAGACCCCGCTGTCAATAATAGGATTAGGATTTCAAGTAAACTCATAAATGAATGAAAACTGAAGCTATCTCACTAACTAGAGAGCAAACCTTAGTGTTATAGTTCTCCTTCTATTCTCCCCTTTGTATCTTCCTCTCAATGAACCTTTATTCTTTCTCAATACGTTGAGGTATTTCAAATACTTTCTTTAGTTAAGTCAAATTAACTTAATTGATTAGTTTATAGAGAAAAAATTAATAATAATATATAAATAAGGGTCTAATTAATAATAACTAAATAGGTGGGACCCCTTGTGACTCCCATCATTCTCTTTGCCAATCATCAAATATAAAAAACAAAATTTATCATTTGGATCATATAACACCCTTGTATCCCCCATGGATATCATTTAAGTCGAATATTTAAATATCATCAAAATTTAAGGCCATATCCCAAGAAAACAATATATCCATCTTATCCACAAAAAATATCCAAAATAAAGCTTGCTGTCCAAAATATGCTGAAAATCATTAAACACTGTCTTCATCATTGAATATCATAAAAAAAAAACATTTAAAATTCGTATTTGCTGCTGTGTGAGGGATATTTCCTCTTATCATTACTGTCTCCTTTTGACTTTTCTGGGGTAGCCCTTGGTTGGTTAGACCCTTGGGCCTATATTTCAATGATCCCATGGGAGAAGTCATGTTTTAGGTGGAGACCTGAAGACACAGATTTAGAAGACTCTGTAAATGAACTAGAGGGGGAGGCCGCTTCTTTTCCTTTGTCTTGCACAGGTTGTGGGATATCGATTTTTAAATATTTTTCTGGTGTGCGAGTATCGTACTGACGAGACAACATGAGAAATTTGAGCATTGGGATTAACAGGTGGTGGTAAAGGCAATGAAAAAGTGGGACAACCACGGTGGTGAGAGACAGACTCATGGATAATTTCTTTTCATCCATCATTAGCAGGGACTTCGGGCTGCATTGACACACGTGGAGGAATATGAATGCCGAGAAAATTATGAGGATGTTGAAATGGGGGTCTGTCAGGTCTGGGATGCAATATACCATGGAAAACTAAATTGAAAAATCCAAATTGAAACCACTGGTTCAACTCTTGGGGATCAACATCGAAGTGGATAGAAAACCGAGGCCTTTTATAACCTCATTGCTAGTTACCTCTGCCTCTATTATTTCGGCCATTACTGCCCCTGCTGAAAAAACTCATCCTGTAGAAATATTTAATCAGTCATGAAAAGTTCTTAATAAACCATACATGAAACTCCACTTAAATAAATCAATATTTGTCTCTATTATTTACTACATGACGCATGCAATCCATCCATAAAAACACCATTTATTAATTTCCACACGAACATGGAATTGATAGGGTCAATGGGAGTATGGAGGGATTGTATTTAGCGTAAAGTGGTATTATGGAGGGGGAAATATTTACGAGTATTGTTCAAGAAATCAACAAAAACAATCAACTGTATATCTAAACACATCTTAGAATACCAATCATCAATTACTTCCACTTCAATTTTTCTTCATTTCAACACAGACTTTTCCTTAAAAATGAGTAACAATAGAACAAGGAGTGAAAAAAATGTAATTGGGATAATGTGGGGAGCGTATTTTGCGTAAAATGGTATAATGGAAAGGACTCCGATGGATACTGTTCTAATATATCAAACAATGCCATCTTCAACGTCAATTAAAATTCAAAACCATTGCCGTTTCAAAATTGAAATTCAATACTCTGTTTCCAAAAATCCAGAATTGGGGTTTCACTTCAAAGATTCTCATTTGCATTTAGAAATTGCATTGCACAATAATCATCTGATAATTTATTTCCCAATAAACATTCGATAGTAATAACACAACTTCTGCACAACAAAGTCGAGGAGGCACAACATCAAAATAATCACAATAATCACAACCAACAGTCGAGGAAAGGACATACTTTGGTCCACGATATGAACACCAATACATTTAAAATCACTGCAAGGTTCTAAGAAGTGGCCACGAAAGGGATCCCTGTGTATAACACAATTCGAAATTGAAACTTCAAATAAAAATGCTTCCAAAATTCCCTTTTATTCTGGTTCGCAAAACTCATTCAAAACATATATAATTCATCCACAGAGGTATTCCTTTCATATAAAATCAAACACACAGTAGGTCGTATCCCTTAAAAAATGGTTTGGAAATGATTCCATCACCCCAATTATCTCCACATGATAGACTGTATTACAAAAATAAGTGGCTTAACATTCTTTCTAACTTCACACAGTGAATAGTTAACAAGACCCATGACTAAAAATGAGCACGAACAATGCTTTTATTAGATTTTGGGTTGGCAATATCCACACTATTTTCCAAATACAGGGTTTGATATACCATTATAAATAATGATGCGATACAGGGAGACGAGCTGACCAATATTGAGGGTTTATCCAAAAGGAGCACGAAAAGCTTAACACCACCAAAAAATTCTACATTTATATTTACAGAGCTGATACAAGGGTGCGGGCACGATAGCCACAAGAGCCACACAATTAAATGACAGGAAAAGTTTCCAAATAACCCACAATCTGCAAGCAGTGATAACGTTTCTATCAGACATAGAGGAATCACTAAAAGAAAACTAGAGGCAAGACAAGTTCGAGAACTTCCCAAACAATATCCTTTTCCATAGGTAAAGCACAAACAATTTCATACAGTAAGAAACACCCACATTTTTTATGCGAATAGTTCGAAGAAAAATTCCATAGAGAACAAACTTCTCTAATAATCCATACACTGTAAATTTTTTTCACATATCATAACTTTGGAAATGGACAGACAACGAGCAAACTCAAGAGCCAACTGTTGACTTAATCAAAGAGCAGAGTGAAATATTCATGGATGGAGTAGAAATAAACCCCATACCTGTGTAAAAGTTGCCAAGGAGAGTCGACCAAGCTTGTATACCTAGTCCACAGTCAAACAAAGCAGAGTAACAACACCCAACAAGAGAAAATGAAAAATGTCTAGGGTGTTGGGCTCGAGTGTAACACACCCACTATCATAATTTTAAAAACTTTGGATTAATCTCCCACAAGTGAGAAATCTCCAGAAAATCGGCATTTGCGAAATGCCAACCCCTGGTTAAATATCGGGATTCGGGGTTTCGGAGTTTGCGGTGTCGAGGATCCCTGTC
>SNQJ01S0003278.1:31210-45431 GCA_010110895.2 Picea sitchensis | reverse complement strand
TCCCACCTATTAGTATATTATTAAATATAATTAAACAATAAGGCATTGCAACCATTTGCAAGTAGGTACCCTATTTTTCACTTTTGGGCATCAACAACAACCACACGAGCCCAAGAAATAAATACCTTGATTGCTGACAACCACCAACACAAGGAAGACATCAAGCATTTCAGTGCCAACATTAGCTCCATCAATTCAACTATTGAGATCCTCAAGGAACACCGTTCCCACATCAATGACCTCAAGGAACAATGTTCCTATATCAAAGACCTCAATGAACACTTCTTGGGACGTTCCCATAATGCTTCCTCTTCTGAACAACCATCTTATCAGGATGACCATGACTCTTCCCATTACCAAGGTCCTCATACTACCCACTTTTCCCGAGACCTTCGCCCTCCTAGAATTGAGGTAAAAAAATTTGATGGATCAGATCCTATACATTGGGTCACCCAAATGGAACATTATTTCTCTTTGCATGGAATTAATGATGATTTAGCTAATCTTCGTTATGGTGTACTACATCTGGATCCAGAACGATGGTAATGGTGGAAATGGAAAAAAAAGGAATTCCAAGGGTATCTTTCTTGGACACAGTTTGTGGTTGAAATTTATGACCACTTTGACTTTCAAACCCACCATTTAGGATGTTTGACCAAGTTAAAGTTGTTTAGGACAGTGAAATACTTTATTTCCGCATTTGATCACTTGGCTTTCAGAATAGAGGGCACGTAGATGCTTTCTTTAGGTAATTCTTTATCAATGGCCTCAAAGATAAAATTTGTGCCCATGTTCTCATGGAACACCCTTAGACTTGGTTGGAAGCTACTCAATGAGCCAAGGAAGCCCAACATATTGTATCCTCCTAGACTTAAAAACCCTCCTTTCCTCCTCTACTTAAGCCCATCAATTTTTCTCCTTCTGCAACTCCCCTCAAGATCTAGAAATTAACTAGGGATGAAATGGATGAACGTCAACTCAAGGGTCTTTGTTATAATTGTGATGACAAATATTTTCTAGGGCCCAATTGTAAGTAGAAAAATCTTTTTATGGTTGTGACAGAGGATCTTTCTGAAGAAGATGTTGTTGTTCCGCCTGTGGAGGAACTAACACCACCATATGATCTCACCCCACCCTCTGACCCAACAGACGTTCACCCAGTGATTTCACTTAATTCCCTCACTGGATTCTCTGCTCCCTAGACTCTCAAATTAATTGGTTACATCAAAAATAGGAAAGTCATGATCCTTGTGTAAATTGGTACCACCCATAAATTTATTCATCATCACATTTCCCAAGAAGTCAAACGTTACATCCGTGCCGTCAATAATTTTCAAATCATGATTGCCAATGGTGGTTCCATGAAATGTGAGGGACAATGTGAAAATGTGCGACTCCAAATTGGTCAATATCACCTAAAATCCCATATGTTTTCTATAGACATGGGTGGTTGTGAAATTGTTCTTAGTGTCGAATGGTTACACACTCTAGGCCCCATTCTCATGGATTTTAAGGAATTAACCATGGAATTCAAACATGAGGGACAAAAATATAAGTTCCAAGGCATCACAATAAGCTCCCCTGAGATCATCAGTTCTCATCGCATGGAAAAACTCCTCAAAAAAGGTCATTAAGGAATTATATCCCAACTCCACTCCATTCATGCTATTGAGACACCTTTTGTGCATCCCGACCTCCAATCTATCCTCTCCCGCCACCAAGTTGATTTTACCACCCCCAAATAATTTCCCCCTTCCCGTAGAATCCATGATCATTCCATCCCTCTTATCCTGGGCAATATTCCTCCCAATGTTTGAACTTATCATCATCCCTTTGCCCAGAAGAATGAAATTGAAAAAAATGTTCATGAATTACTAGAAGCATGTGTTATCTGTCCCAATACTAGCCCCTATTTTTCCCTTGTGGTCATGGTACTTAATAAATAAGGTACTTGGAGCATGTGTCATAATTTTTGAATCCTCAACAAACTCACAATCAAAGAAAAATTCCCCATTCCTTTCATTGATGACCTCTTAGATGAATTGAGTGGTGCTCAATACTTCACCAAATTGGATCTACATTCTGGCTACCACCAGATCCATATGAAAGAAGAAGGCATTCCCAAGACTGTATTGCGCACTCATGATGGTCATTATGAATTCTTGGTAATTCCCTTTGGATTGTGTAAAGCTCCTTCCACTTTCCAAAGTCTTATGAATCATGTCTTTCGTCCTTTTCTCCATCATTTTGTCTTAGTTTTTTTTGATGATATTCTCATCTATAGTAAAACTTGGTCATCCCATCTCTCCCATGTGAATCGAGTTCTCCATCTACTCTCTAGGCACCAACTTTTCATCAAACAATCTAAATGTTCCTTTGGTGACTCAGAAGTGTAATACCTAGGTCATATTGTTGGAAAGAATGGTGTCCAAGTGGATCCTCAGATAATTGAATCTATGCAATATTGCCCTCGCCCTAAAACTCTTAAGAGCTTGCGTGGTTTTCTGGGTTTAATGGGCTATTATAGGAAGTTTGTTCAGAATTATGGAAAGATTTCATCTCCTATCACTTCCCTCCTTAAAAAGAATGATTTCACTTGGACTTCAATTGCAGATCATGCCTTCCAAGCCTTAAAAGATTCTATGTGCTCGACCCTTGTCCTGACACTCCCAAAATTCACAAAGACATTTGTATTGGAATGTGATGCTTTTGGAAAAGGAATTGGAGCCCTCCTCATACAAGATGGCAAGCCCTTGGCCTTCCCTAGCAAACAAATTTCAGAGCGACATTTGATCCAATCCATTTATGAAAATGAAATGTTAGTTATTCTGCATGCTGTGGATCTCTAGCGTCCTTATTTATTGGGTCAAAGATTCCAAATCAAAACCGACCATCAAAGTCTCAAGTATTTCCTGAAACACCGAATTTCATCCCCAACGCAACAAAAATGGGTGACTAGGCTATTTGGATACGATTATGAGATCATTTACAAGAAGGGAAAGGAAAATGTAGTGGCTGATTCTCTTTCCCGGGAATATGAAGAAGATGGGTCCCTTTTGTCATCTCCTTCATTGTACCAGACTGGCTTCAAGATGTTCATCAGGAATGGTTGTAAGACCCAAAAATTTCTCGCCTGCTCCACCAATTGCAACACAATTTTACAGTTTCTCCAGGGTACTCTTGGAATAATGAAGAGATTCCCTACAAAGGCCATTTCTATTTATGCAATAAATCCTAACTTAAATCCACATTGCTTTCTGAAATTCATTGCTCAACCACAGTCATGCATTAAGGATTTACCAAAACCTATGAATGGGTCAAACATTCTTTTTTCTGGGAGGGTATGAAATAGGACATCCACAACTTTGTGGCTGAATGTGAGGTCTGTCAATGCAACAAGGGATAATCTGTCAAAGCTCCAGGTATCCTCCAACCGCTTCCGATTCCCCCTGCTATTTAGTGAGATATTTCTATGGACTTCATTGTAGGTTTACCTAAATCAGGAAATAAGTCAGTCATCATGGTGGTTGTCGATCGTCTCTCCAAATATGCTCATTTTTGTGCTCTTCAACACCCATTCAAATCCGTTACAGTGGCTCAAATATTCATGGATAATATCTTCAAGCTTCATGGCATGCCTAATTCTATTGTCTCTGACAGAGACCCCACTTTCACCATCCATTTTTGGCAAGAGTTTTTCAAACTACATGGCACCCAATTGCATCTCAACATTGCCTATCACCTCGAGATGGATGGCCATACTGAAGTTGTCAATAAGTGTTTGGAAACATATTTGATTTGTTTTTCATATGAATGACCAAATCAGTGGGCTCACTAGTTATGCCTAGCTGAATGGTGGTACAACACATCTTACCATACAACTAATCGCATGAATCCTTTTGAAGCAGTCTATGGCCAAAATCCCCCATCACTTCTCTCTTATATTCCAGGGGTCTCGAAGGTTCAGGAGGTTGACACAAATCTTACAGTCCGCGAGGCTATTCTTCGTGCCCTCAAAGACAATTTGTTCATGGCTCAGAATCACATGAAGCAACAAGTAGATCAAGGTCATTCTGAATGCCATTTTTTTGAAGGGGACCAAGTATTTCTTCGAATACAACCTTATAAGAAAACTTCACTCAAAGCTCAACGCTGTTAGAAACTTGCACCAAAATTTTATGTTGCTTATATAGTGCTCAAGCGTGTGGGATCTGTGGCCTATCTGTTATCTCTACCCAGCCAGTCGAAGCTCCATCCTATTTTTCATGTTTCCTAATTAAATAAGGTGATTGGAACTAAGTATCAAACTCAAACTAGTCTCCTTGAGTTGGATGAAGAAGGTTCCATATGATTGCAACCACAATAAGTCTTGGCCCAAAGAGAGCATTGTCTCCGTCATCGCACCATCCAATGGAAAGATACACTTCCAGAATATGCCACCTGGGAGCCAACCACCATTCTACAACAATTCCCTCATATGAAGCCTTGAGGACAAGGTTGTTCTTCAAGGGAGAGGGCATGTTAGGGACCTAACCTCCCTAACCCCTCACATAGGTAGAATAATATAATTACATGTAATAAAGGCCAATATTAATAAGGCCTAGCAATAAAGAAGAATAAGTCGAATGTAAGAAGACCTAATAGAAGCTTCCGCTTCTAGAAGGATTTTCCTCTAGATTGTTCTTTTGGATAGATAAACAAAGTATAAATAGAAGTAGAGGATATGAGAAGTCTTGTCTTGGATATTACTATAATAGAGATCTGCTCTGCTAGAGGTTTCCCCCTTGAAGACAAAAGTGAACATTTCTATCAGTAATAATAGTGCTCATTCTAGTGTTATTATGATATTATTCTTTTATTGTTATGGTTATATAATTGTTTCTCTGCCATTTCTAGCTAAAATATTTCTGTGTTCTGCATACTATTTTATATCTGGAATACTACATTCAATTGCCAGGGTGATTAATACACTTGTCATACAATAAACACAATCCAAACGATTCATGTAGTAGTTGCATCACTCCAAAATCAAATAATTAATTATTTGGAACAATATAAGGCTTAACCACTACTTTCATTAACAAGGAAGTCACCAAGTCGAAGGGTAAGCAAGTTTAAAGTGTATTAACATATATTCTATTTTATATATTATATAAATTCAAGGAACATCAAAGTATAAAAGGGTTCTTGTTATAATAAGGGTATTATAAATTTAACTCTCGATAGGCATTCATTTAAAAGAAAAAATACATCACCTTTTAAAATGATTGAAATTAGCAAGTTCAAAGTAGAAGAAGAGTACATTTTTAAGAGAGGAAGTATCAAAGATATAGTAAAGAAGTATTATTACCAAGGATTTTTTTTTTGATATTATCGATATAGTAAAGAAGTATTATTATTAAGGATTTTTTGTTGTTGATATTATCGAATTTGAGGTTTCCAAAGTTCAATAAAAAAAAGGGTTATAGAAGTAACCCGTAAAGTTCTACTTCATTACTATAAAGGGTGTATTTGAAGTTTTTTCAATCTCTATTCCTAAGTCAAATAATATTTTTTAATCCCTTACACTTCTAATTAACATTGAAGAAGTGCACCATTTATTATTGAAAAGTGGGGCCTTCACACTTGTATTATCGAAGGGGTATATAAAATTCATAATCAAAGAATTAATTATCGAAAAATATCAACGAAAGAAAAATGGATCCTAATGACAAGGAAAAAGGAAGATTTTCGTATGAAGGTTGTGCAATTTCAAGTTACGGGTTATTTACATTAAAAGGGAGTGTTCAAGGAAGAGATGTTAACATTGTTATCAATGTATATCATGATAAAAATTACATTAATATCAATTTGGAAAATCAATTATTAATTCCAAAGCCAAATATAATTGAAAAGGAAGATATTTTTCATAGGAAACAATATGAAATGAAGGAGTTACAAGTGACAATTGATGATCATGAATATATATCTCTATTCAATGTTACAACTTGGTATAAAGAAGAGATTGACATAATTCTCAGATTACCTTGGTTTAAAAGACTAGGTACCGCCTGCTAGAAAAATAGGATGACAGAGCAATACAATAAAACAAATGCGGAAATAAAACACAAAAGATACACAATACAATAGAGACACATATATACGTGGTTCACCCAGTGTGGACTACGTACACATGAGAAATTTCCAGGTCTTTCCTTTATTATTGTCCAACAAATGAAGGGATACAATCTACAACACACCCACTATAACTTCCTCTTCCTTCTCTCACAGTCTCCTCACTCAGAATAAAATATTCGCAATGATGCATAGACACAATACATTTCCCTCATAAAAGAGGGTTGCCTTCTAGGGAAAAAAATCCAACATAACTTCTAATGTCATATCTGCGACCTTATAATGAATGGTCCAGATTTACAATGAAATTACAATATACATTTACAAGGCATTTTTTCCTTTGGGGGCTTTTCCCACAAACCCCCGTCGGGGCCCCTCTTGCCCCCGAACCCCATAGAGGGGGTAACCCCCCTCTGCACTCCCCCACGTGGAGGAGTGTAAATTCTTCATGGGGTATAAACACGGCTGAAAACAAATACCTCTGAATTAGTAAGATAATTAGGCTCCACAACCAACAATCTCCCACTTGGTGACTGATCTCAACAACTCCACCGCTGTTGTATCTGTTGGAATATGATCCTTCTTGTACCTGGAAAATTTCTCATCTTTATCTTCATGCTTGAAGACCAATTAAAATTGAGCAGGAACTCAGTTTCTCCATGGTTACTCCCTTAGTTAACATGTCTACAAGATCTTGGCTAGTGTGTATCTTTTCCAACTTCAAATTTCCATCTTCCAAGACGGATCGCATGAAATGGTACCTGAGTTGTATATGCTTAGTGTTAGAATGGAAGGCCGAGTTCTTTGAAAGATGAATGATACTCTCACTGTCACAGTATAACCTGCTATTCTCTTGATTCTTTCCCAATTCCTCCATAAAATTCTGTAACCAAATCATTTCCTTACTAGCCTCTGTAGCAACAACATACTATGACTCTCTTGTTGAAAGTGCAACAACCTTTTGAATTTTAGAAATCCAACTTACTGCTGTTCCACCTATAGTAAAAACATACCCTGTGGTGCTCCTCCTGCTATCTTTATCACTTGCCATATCTAAATCAACATATCCTTGTAGAACAATGTCTAAACCTTCAAAACATAATGCATGAGTAACAATAGCTCTCAAATACCCGAGAATCCACTTTACTGCTTCCCAATGTTCTTTACATGAATTTTTTATATACCTTCTCACAACTCCCACTGCATGTGCAATGTCTGGTCTTGTGCAAACCATCACATACATCAAACTGCCAACTGCTAATGAATAAGGGACTCTGTACATGTATTCTATCTCCTCCCGTGTCTTGGGACACATTTCCTTAGTTAATTTGAAATGGATGGCCAAACGTGTACTAACTGGTTTTGCATTATGCATTCTAAACCTCTCCAACACCTTCTCTATGTACTCACCCTCAGACAATGTCAATTTGCGATTTTTCCTATCTCTTGTTATTCTCATACCAAGGATTTTCTTTACAACACCCAAATCCTTCATCGCAAATGAATTAGCTAATTTCTTCTTTAGAACATTTATATCCTGCATATTAGACCCTGCAACAAGCATGCCATCTACATACAATAGAAAGATAATATAGCTTCCATTTTCTATCTTTTTAAAATAAACACAGTGATCAGAATGCCATCTACTATAACCTTGTTCTGTCATAAACCTGTCAAACTTCAAATACCACTACCTTGGAGCTTGATTTAGGCCATACAAGCTCTTCTTCAACCTTCATACCAAATTCTCCTTCCCTTTGACCTCATACCCCTATGGCTGCTACATATAAATATCTTCCTCCAAATCCCCATGGAGAAAATATGTTTTTACATATAACTGTTCAAGATGCAAATCTTCTACTAACACAAGAATTAAAATAGTCCTAATTGAAGTCATTTTAACAATAGGAGAACATATTTCATCAAAATCTATACCTTTCTTTTGTGCAAACCCCTTTACAACAAGTCTATCCTTGTACCGCTTTTTGCCTCCATCTTCTTCCTTCAACTTGCAAACCAATTTATTCTGTAATGCTCTTTTTCTTGCAGGAAACTTAACCAAATCCCAAGTTTGGTTATTTACCAAGGAATCCATTTCCTCTTTCATGCCTTGCTCCCACTTCATTTTGGTGTCTTCCTGCATTGCCTCTTCATAACATTCTGGTTCACCAGAATCAATTAACAATAAATAATACAATGAAGGAGAGTATCGTTCAGGGGGTCTACTTAACCTAGTAAATATTCTAACAACACTTGCAAGAGTTTGAGGTACTTTCTTCTCCTATTGTTGTACATTTTGATTTTCTGGTACCTTTGGAGTTTCTTTTTCAACGATCTCATCAAGCAATGTGTATTTTGGTTTTTCTTTTTTTTGTTTCTTTCCCTGCAAATGATCTTTGTACATGACCTTCTCATTGAATATGACATCTCTACTCCTAATGATTTTGTTATTTTCATAATCCCATAAGCGACAACCAAAATCATTAACACCATATCCAATAAAGGTACACTTCTTGGATTTTGCCTCAAGATTTGTTTTATTTTCTTTATCAATATGGACTAATGATTCACAACTAAAAGTATTCAAAAAAGAATAGTTTACCTTTTTACTTGTCCATGCCTCCTATGGAATTCTACCATCCAAAGAGCTTGAAGGTCCTGTTTTTATTAAGTAAACAACAATCTCTACAACATCTACCCATAACTCTAAAAGAAAACCAACATGCAATATCATACTCCTTGGACGCTCCATGATTGTCCTATTCATCCTTTCTGACACGCCATTTTATTGTGGTGTTCCTGGAGCTATTTTCTCTCTACGAATCCCATGGTATGAACAATAATAATCAAATTCCTTGCTGCAATATTCACCTCCATTGTCTGATCTGAGACATTTCAACCTTTTTCCTGTCTCATTCTCAACCAAAGCTTTCCATTTCTTAAAAGTATAAAAAACATTATATTTTGTCGAATGCAATAAACCCAAGTTTTTCTAGTTGCATCATCAATAAAAGTAACATAATTACGAGATCCACCAAGAGATGATACCTAATCTGGTCCCCATACATCTGTATGCGCAAGCTCTAACCTTTCACTCTTCTTTTCTTTTCTGACTTTGAGAAATCTGACTCTCTTTTGTTTTCCATAAACATAATGCTCACAGAAATCCAAATCAATTTGTTTAAGATTTGGCAACAAATTTATTTTGTGAAGTATCTAAATCCCCTTATCCCTCATGTGTCCAAGCCTATGATTCCATAGTGCTGTATCCACTCTTGTATAAGCTAAAGATATAGAAGAGTCAATATTACCAGTACATTAATACAATGTACCTACCTTCTCTCCTTTTGCTATCACCACTGATCCTTTGGTGCCCTTCCACACCTTATCTTTAAATATGGATATACAACCTTCACTTTCCAACTGCCCTGTTGAAATTATATTTTTCCTTAGATCTGGAACATGTCTTACCTCTTTCAACAACCATTGGTTTCCATTGCTTTGCTTTATTTTCACCTTTCCCATTCCAACAGTTTTTCATGGTGCATCACCACCCAAAATCACCTGTCCAAAATCACCTTGAACATAATATAGAAAATGTTTCCTATGGGATGTGGCATGAAATGAATCCCTTGAATCTACTACCCAAGACTCAAAAATATTATCTACATAAAGAATCAAAACATCTTGTAACACATCACCTGTTACATTTGCTTCCTAATTTTTCTCCTACTATCCATCTCTTTGTTTCTTTGGAGCTCTACAATATTTCTTCAGATGTCCTTTCTTCACACAATTCCAACACTTTATCTTTCCAAATATGGATTTGGATCTTCCCTTCCTAGAATTTCCGTGGTTCCCTGAGCCCTTTCCTCTATCCTTTTGTCTTCCCCTGTTCTCCATGTTTAATGCATTACCTGATGTCTCACCTATTCTTTTCCGTCGCATTTCCTCACTAAGGATAACACCAACAACATCATCAAATTTTAAAGTATTTGAACCAGAGATAAAGTTACTTACAACCATGACTAAGCCGTTTCATCTTTCTGGAAATGAGCACAATATTAGAAGATCCCTAACCTCATCATCAAAGTCCACTTTTACATAACTTAGTTGATTAGTAATCATATTAAATTTGTTTAAATGATCTGCAATATACCCACCTTCTGATATCTTCATATTAAATAATCTCTTCATTAGAAACAGGTTTTGGATGCCGAGGGTTTTTCATATAGTTTATCCAATGCGTCCATTAACTCCTTCATTGTATTTTCTTTCAAAATATTGAAAGCCACCGACGTTTCCAGGCTCAACTGTATCCTTCCTAGTGCCTTTCTATCAAGAACCTCCCATTCTTCGTCCTTCATGGTCATTGAATTCTTTTCTATTCCATCCAATGGTAGGAATAGATCCTTCTGATATAAATAATCTTCCATCTGCATCTTCCATAACTGGTAGTTTTGGCCATTAAATTTCTCGACCCTAAAATTTCCATCTTCCGCCATTGCTCCCACTCGAACCAGGTGTTAGTACTCTGTAAATTTTGTCTAGCTGATAGGAAAACGATATAGGTAATTGTTTCAACCAGCTTTAGATCTGAGGCACTAGCCTTCTCAACTCAGAGAGGGCTCTCTCGTGTCACTTGATGTTTCTTTGGAAATCGATGGCTAGATTTGGTTTGTTTTGGGGGTTTTTAATAAAGTTGCTGACAAGGAAGGGGAGGAACACTTTGGGATATGGAGTCAAAATTCTGAAATTGAATGAAAACATTGACTGGCCTGTAGAACTCTCTAGAGGATAAAGGCTAAATGAGACAATGAATCTGAGTTATAACTTGAATTTAATTAGAGTGGTAAGAGGAAAGAGAAACATATAACTGCATTAGAGCATTACGAAAATGAATTCTGAATTAGCTAAGAAGAAACATACACAGTTTAAATTGCTTAAGCCAAGAGAATCAAATGATGAATTCTGGGCCTTTAACTCTCCAATTTAAACATAAGAAAAATGTGTATGGAATAAAAGATCACAGGAAACACATACAATGAGGGAAGCCAAATCTCATATCACCAATATTAGAAGCTTTTCATAAAGACTTCAAAGCTGCTGCATATGTATTCAATTCAGCCCCATAAAATTATAATGAAGTTCAGAACAACCAGAAGTGTGCCCTAGCCGTTGATCCGGGCCGTTTCAAGATCTATGGTTTCCCGGGTCCTACCTTTTGCGCCTCCACCATATTTGTCCATATGCCTCCATATGTGACCTTATCCCCCAAACTATCATGCTTCCATAGCAATGTAGCTCTTCGCTAAATTTTCGAGACTTGGATCCTATCTGAAAATTGTTATGGTGATAACATAGTCTCCAACTGGGGATTCTATCCTCCCTGCGAGGTAGCAAAGAACTATAGACATGGTGCCTGATCCATTGGAATGATCCCAAAACATGTGTGTGTACCTTGCTCCGACCTGTCACTAGTGTCTGCTGAAAACCAAACTCTGTACACTGCTCTCAACTGGATACTGAATACTGAATACTGAATACACCACTAAAATCTGACTGTACACACTACTGGAAATCCAAATTGAAAAAATGCTTGACCAACAAGCTTATTTTCACACTCCTATCTACTCTAAAACTGTTGAAATGAATGCTCAATCAAGTGATTCTAAAGTTCCAATGCGACCAATCAAGCAATTGGCTTCTCGATTTTTCTTCGATCACATCTTTCTTAAGTAGGTAGACAAATGTAAAAGATGGCAGCTGAAAGAAAAAATTGAATCCAAATTCTGAGCTTATGAATGAAACAAACTTCTCCTTCAATGACGACTGTAATAAGATGGCCACAGGATCTTGAAAACCATGAAAAATCATTTCTTCTTGATGAAATAAAATAGGAAGACAAGCCTCATTCATAGTGTTTGTTGCTCTTGCTCTATTTCTTCAGTTCTAAGAACATTTTCAAATGGAATGACAACGATAGGTTTGTCTACTTTCCCATGCATCTCAACAAAAAAATTCATACATTCAAATATGACAGCCATATTATGTGCATCAAGGCTATCCTCTTGTTCATCAAACAATTCTGACTTGGTTTTATTAAACTTATGGAAATTTGCTTGAGGACTGCCATTTTGACTTTCAAATCAATGAATGGAAATAATTTCCTGCTCATAATCTTCTTGCAAATGTGAAAAGATAATAGCATGCACTATTTCACAGTCTAGAGTTCCCATGGATGCATTTTCAAAACCATGGTTTTCAAATGAATCAAATAAAACCACTGCCTCTTCATTATCTTTTTGTATTTTTGATTGAAAAATGGCATATGTTGTTTTGTTTCTTTCTTGAAGCTCTATGTTATTTGTTTGTTCATTATTGGAAGTTTCCATAGATGCAGTTTCAAAATCCTCATCCATGTCTAGGCCACTTAGAATTTGAACAACCACATCATTCATAGGGGAAGAAAGACAAATTTGAAACACTTTAACTTGTTGAATATCTTCATCAAGTTCAGGGGAAGGAAAATGACTTTCAACAACAATTTCTTGATCAAATTCACCCTCAACCAAAGGAGGGGATACTATTTGTTGTTGAGCTGAATATTCATAAAGGGATTCTATGATTTGATCATTCATACACTCTTCATCACCAAAAACATTTTCAAGGTACTTAATGAAATGTTCATAAAATTCACAACAATCTTCAAACACCAAGGATGAAGGATTAGATTCTCCATAATGCTTAAAGAATGCTATATGGAAATATTTAAGAGAGTATAAGCTGCCTAGTTTTAAACCTTCATACCATAATCTTGCTTTCCCCTCCAAAGTAGCCATAAAAATTTTCATCAAACAATCCTCATGAAATTCAACCCCCAACTTACATATGTGCATGTGAAATCTAATCAAGTGCAAGGCAACATCACTTCCTTTCCCATATTCGAATTTAGGAATTTTTTTTTGCCAATTTATGTGAGGAATGTGATTTGGAAGCCAGGAATATGAGATCGATTCATTGGAGCATAACTTGTAGATATTGAACTCATCTTCGGACAGTGGAGTCACCAATGATGTTTTTGAAGCTGGATTCTGCATTGAGAGTGGAGTCGCCAATGAAAATTTAAATTTCTGGATTCTTCTACCAGTGGAATCACCTTCGAGATGTTTTTTTGATGTGTGGATTCACCAGAGAAGGAATACAACCAATATGTGCCTAAGTGTTTTCTATTCTCATACCTTAGAACTCAACCATGTCATTCTGTCCCAGGGAAAATTTTTCAATTTCATCCTCGACAACGACACCAGAATGTTAGCACTCAGTAAATTTTGTCCGACTGATAGACAAACAACAAAGGTAACTGTTTCAACCAGCTTTAGAGTTGAGGCAATAGCCTGATCAACTCATAGAGGGATCTCTCATGTCACTTGATGTTTCTTTGGAAATCGGTGGCTAGATTTGGTTTGTTTTGGGGTTTTTTAATAAAGTTGCCGGCAAGGAAGGGGAGGAACACTTTGGGCTATGGAGTCAAAATTATGAAATTGAATGAAAACATTGACTGGCCTGTAGAACTCTCCAGAGGATAAAATCTAAATGAGGCAATGAATCTGAGTTATAACTTGAATTTAATTAGAGTGGTAAGAGGAAAGAGAAACAGATAACTGCATCAGAGCATTACATAAATGAATTTTGAATTAGCTAAGAAGAAACATACACAGTTTAAATTGCTTAAGCCAAGAGCATGAAATGATGAATTCCGGGCCTTTAAATCTCCAATTTAAACAGAAGAAAAATGTATATGGAATAAAATATCACAGGGAACACATACAATGAGGGAAGAAAAATCTCATATCACCACCATTAGAATCTTTTCATAGAGACTTCAAAGCTGCTGCATATTTATTCAATTCAGCCCTAGAAAATTACAATGAATTTCAAAACAACCATAACTGTGCCCTTGCACTTCTGCCCGCCATTAATACACTTAGAACCTATAACACTTATACAATTCGAGTTCCTTCAGTGTGCAACCGGTTACAATAACTGAAATGAAACATTTCAGCTTCTACAATGATTACAAATGACAGTTTTCAGAAAAAAAAAA
>SNQJ01S0003278.1:0-29459 GCA_010110895.2 Picea sitchensis | reverse complement strand
CATTTATCCATATTCTCATTAAACATTTGGGAATAATATATTTGAAATAAAAATAATTCCCAAATATTTTCTATCCTGTAGAATTAAATTTCCATAATTTAATTCATGCCCATGGTTCTCTTAAAACAATGTCTTGTTTTTCCCAATTCACCATTTCATTGTAAAAAACATTTACTGTTACCATTTCACATGAAAAACATTTACTGTGTTATGTTTTTCCAATTTACGGTTTCACTGTGAAAAATCATTTACTGTGTGTTTTTTCCAATTTACTGTCTTTGGTAAAATACCTTTTATCTTCTTCTTTTACTCCTGTAAATCTTTGGATAAAGAATTATCCAAGTCTTTGTTCACATGCATCTTCCCATTTAAATCTTTTTCATGGAAATAAACATTAATTTCTTTAATTTGTAAAACTTGAATCTTGCCTCTGTAAAACCTTTTCACAGTGAGGAGGAATTTCATTTATTAGAAATTCCATATTTTTTGTTGAAATGCACTCTTGGAAAAATTCCGCACATTAAACATATGATAAATGGTGAATTTATTACATCAGGCTTTGGCTGGAGTGGTTTAATCCAAACTGCTTTTACCTCCGATGTGCTCCACGTAAAAACATGTGTCCACCAAATAAGCCACGGTAGTTTTCCCCGGCCCGCCCTCACATAATTAACCTCCTCGTTACTTGAATCCCCGATATGTATGTGCTCCCTCCATCCAACCTTTGAATTTTCCACATTATAAATTGAGACCATAAATTAAATATTGGATTAAATATTAATATAAATATAAAAATATTTATATTAATAATAAAAAACCCCTTTTTTCTATTTTCGAAGGACTTTGGGCATATGAGGCTTAACACATGACTTTGTGGATAGGATAAGGGTGCTTAAAAAAAGGCATTTTTTATTTTATTTTCAACGGGAATACGAAAATAAGGGTAAAAATGAATGAAGTGATGGAACTAAGGGATTTAGATAAGAATTAAGGCTAGGTATAAGCTTGGGATATTTGTCAACTTTTGATTCGTGGAGTACATGACTGTTTTGGATGATCCATTGGGTGAAGGATTTAGGTGATGGGAGCTTGACGGAGCTGGTGAAAAAGTTTGAAAATCTGAGTGGAAAAATAACACAAGGACAAGATGCATTGGGAAAAAATTAATGCAAATTAGCAGGTGATCTATGGTCCGCCGAGCCTCATCAACTTTTGATATCAGGGGTTGGAAAAAACGGTTTTAGGTAGACTTATTTTCTCCCCGATGTGCCTCTGAGGGCACCATGCATCCACGAATGAAACCACGACAATTTTCCCTGGCCCAGATTTGCATAATTAAACTTCGTTCTATTTCACCACCCGATATGTGCCTTAGTCGTTGATCCGAGCCATTTCAACATCTACTGTCTCTCGGGTCCTACCTTTTGCGCCTCCACCATATGTGACCTTATCCCCCAAACTATCATGCTTCCATAGATATGTATCTCTTCGCTAAATTTCCAAGACTTGGATCCTATCTGAAATTTTTTATGGTGATAACACCATGAACCCTCTTTTCTTGCGAGTTACCTTTCACTTTGATACCACTTGTTAGAAAAACAGGATCACGAAGCAATAAAACAAAACAAATGCCGAAATAAAACACATAATATACACAATAAAATAGAGAGATATATATATGTGGTTCACCCAGTGTGGGCTACGTCCACTAGATAAATTTTCAGGTCCTTCCTTTATTATTATCCAATAGATGAAGGGATACAAACTACAACACACCCGCTGTAACTTCCTCTTCCTTATCTCACAATTTCCTCACTCAAAATACAATATTCACAATGATGCATAGCCGCAACACATTTACCTGATAAAAGAGGGTTTTCTTCTAGGGAAAAAAAACCCTAACATAACTTCTATCGTCAGATCTACGACCTTATAATGAACAGTCCAGAATTACAATGAAATTACAATATACATTTACAAGGAAATTTTTCCTTCGGGGGCTTCACCCCCAAACCCCCATTGAGGAACCCCATCCTCCGAACACCCGTCGGGGGGCCTCTTTCCCCCGTACCCCATAGAGGGGGTAAACCCCCTCTACACTCCCCCATGTGGAGGAGTGTACATTCTTTCGGGGTGTAAAGTCTTTATGGGGTATAAACATGATTGAAAACAAATACCTCTGAATCAGGAAGATAATCAGGCTCCATAACCAACACTGTCATATTAAACATGGAGAAAATGTTTGTGACATTTCCCTATAAGAAGAATATGATGACATTTCAAGACATTACCATGAACATAGATTCAATAATACCTTCACCAAAATACCTGAAAGCAATCTCAAAGGTGATCCTTTAGGAAAATCAATGGTCAGTATCAAATAAACACAAAGAATATGATGGAGTTATTGTAGATAAAAAAGAAGAAACTTCTTGTTTAAAAGAACACAGTGAAAATATACTTAATTAGATCAAGAAGTAAAAACATTCAAAACAATGCGTTTAAAAGTTGGGACAAGAAAATCAAGATCTCAGAAAGAAATTATTAGAAACAGATGAAGAAAATTCTCTCTTAAAGAACCTAAATCAAAGATCCCTGGAACAAATCAAAACACTGAAGGAGGAGAAAATTGAAAATCCATACATTAAAGAAGTTAACAAATTAGAAAATGAAGATCTTGCACGCTTAAAGAACCATAATCAAAACGTAATTTTGCAAATCAAGAAGCTTAAAAATGATAAGAATTCACTAGAGAATAATTTAGAACAATTTATCGAGAAGGACACTTCAAAATCTTTAGATGTTAACATCCAAGTTGTGGAGAAAGAAACAAATATAGATCCAATAGATATCACAACTTACAAAGATTCTAATCCAGTTGGAGAAAATACATATAAGGATGTTGGAGTACAAACGTTGGAAGTTGCAGGTGTACTTACTAATAGAAATGCAACAATCAATAAACCAGTGTAGGAAGACAATGTGTTATACAATTATTTTCCACTTGATCACCCAATGGGAATCATCTAGGGGTCAGTAGTATGAAACACTGAACCATACCACTTTCCCCCTAAGTTTGCAATGCCTTTTTTCTTCGTCGCCGATTTCCCATTTACATCTTGCGACCAGAAAGTGTTGGTCGCTCCTTGTCGTCTTGCAAGGAGCGACCGGTCGCTCCCTGGAAGAATGCAAGACATGAACGGGTATGTTACTCCATTTCTAGGATTGGTTTCGTGAGATGAGATTAAATCCTAGATTCTTTGTGGTTCGACCTTGAGAAGATTTTCATCTTTGGCATGGGGATCTAATCCAAACTACCCTTTGATCTTATCTCTACTATCCTATAAATAATGGGGGTCTCTCATGGGAAAAGGGGGGGAAAATAGAAAGTAAGTTTATACTAGCAGATTAATCACATGAGCTTGAGAAAGGAATTCGGTTGGAGCTTCATCAGGCTATCATATTTTAAGTTGTAAACTATTCCATTGGATCAATAGAGGATGCACACGATGTTTCCCTCTAATTGGATGTGTATATAATTGCTATGTTTTCTTGTGGAGAAATTAAGATTTTCATGTGTTATGATACATTATTAGATATATCATTAATTTCTACATGATTACTTGGATCTTGTGAAGGTTTTTTTTGTTTCTATGTGTGCAGATTTGAGCTGGTAAGGGCGAATGACATCTTCATGGAAACTAGCAGCTAAGGAGTGTGTAGGGACAACCGTATGATTACCAGGTAAGCCTTCCATTTCAATAGATCCTTTTCATGTATAAATTAGATTGAGGAAATTATATAGATTACATCTCTATTCTATCTTATGTCTAGGAAGAGCCTAAGGGAGGTAACTCCTGTAGGGTGAAAATATCCTACAATAGACTAGCGACTCCATTGGGGATGCCACTACTGCTTATTTATTTTTTCTTCCTTAGTTTATTTGATTTGTCTTTCCAATATCCTTGCTTGTTGTAAGCCCCAATTTTGGTTCTTGATATGTTAGTAAGTCTTTTCCGACACCTTTTGCAAATTCTCAGCCTCAGATTTGATAGATCTGATTCAGATCTATTATTTTTGCAATTGTACAATCGAGGTCATGGGTGATACGTGCCCATAGAGTGACCAATTGTTTTGGTCGCTGGTAGCTCCATTGTAGGTAGCGACCAAACCCTTTTGGTTGCCAGTTTATCCACTGTAGGGGGTGGCCAACTTGAAATATGCACTGTAGGGAGTGACCAGAACAGTGTGGTCTCCCTCTAGCCCTCTGGAGGGAGTGACCAAATAGTTTTGGTCACCCTGTGGTCATTAACAGGGAGCGACCAGGCTCTGAAAGCCATTTTTTGAAGGGATATCCTTCAAAACAAGGCCTAGATCTGTGTATATCCTTTCTTCCACCCCACCAGATCTCTCTCAGATCCGTCCCAACAATTATTGCTGCAACATTTTTTTAAAGTCATTTTGGAATTTTGTCTTGTGTGCCATTTCATTTAATTAATTAAAAGTACTTTTTTTTTGTGGGTACGGGTTTGGTCATCTAATCTCATTCCCTTGGGCTTAAAGTGTTGATGGTACCTTTGTGAAGAAAGTCTTTTTGTTTTTAAAAATCTATTGGGTGTTCCTTTAGATTTGATTTCATTGTTTAAACAAAACCAACTCTCTCAAATTGCATCTCATCTTTGAGTGAAATTCCTTTTTCAAGTTATTTGGAAAACTTTTTTTTTACCTTTGAAAGCTTGGGTTTTGTGTTGAAGACATTCTTGTGCTTGAATTTCCTTGGGTGATGTTTCATAGTTAGAGTGTTTTGATAAATAATTGAAAAGTGATTGTATTTGTTTTTTTGGAAACATTTATTTGCTAGTTTGGCATCATTCTTCTTTCCATTTAAAGAGGCAAATTGAAAAGTTGCATGATATTGAGTGATTTTTCATATTAAGAAGAATATAACTCTTCTCCTTCTGGTAGATAGAATTCATCGAAAATAAATGATTGCATTTCATTCTTTTTTCAGTCTATTGGATTCGAGTCTCGCACATCATTAGTTTCATATTTGTGTACCTTTATGAGTAAAAAAAACCAATAAAATCAACCAACGCTTTAATAAAATTAACTAGACATTTTTGTTTATAGCACACCAACAATAGTTTAGAGATAGGGTCTTTGCACTAGGAAAAGTGAGTAAATTGTCCAAGACTACTAAACAAGAATGTAGAACACCAAAGAGTGATTAAATCCAACTGTTGTATAGACATATCCAAGAACCCCCTCTAACACAGGGGCTAAACATGAGGTTGCATGCAGAAGAGTAGAAAAGATTACCCTTCCAAAGCTTGACCAATCGTAGTGGAAAGAACACATATTAAGGGTTTTTCTTGAGTGTTACTGGTTCATATGGTCTCGGTGCTTCATGAATCTCAAATCCATTTGAGGTACTCAAGAGTGTTACCAATCCACTTGTCTTCATTCCTCTGGAAGAGCTTCGGAATTTGTTATTCTTCCCATACGTTCGGTTTCGACTGTCGAATGTACCCTCCTGGAGGTCGACTGTGAGTTGGTAATCTTAGTGGCCTTTCTTAGGTATCTATAGAGGTGACTATGGGGGGGTTCCCATGGTACCTGTGGAAATCGTATCACACTTTCAATACCTTGGAGGGTGACCCTGCAAAGTGAGGGTTTCTTGCACCGAGAAGGGATGTTGCGTGGAGGTCGGGGTAACTTCTTCTCATATCTTCGCTGATGGTTTGACATATTGTATTTAGAATATCTTTCTATCTAATGTTTCTTGGTTGATTACCTATAGATTTCTTAGGGGTGTGTTCAGTCAACATTTGTAGTTGGCCTTAGGGATTTTTATTTTCCTTTCACTGTGGATGACCGAGGTATTTGCAGATCTTGCAGAATGCAAGGATTACCTCTTAAGGGGAAAGAGGCTTTACAAAACCCTTCTGTGAAGGAATAAATTCTAAAATCAAGAATGTAACTTTAGAAGTGACCCACACGTAGAATAACTCGTCGAAACCTTCATGGAAGGCATGGTACCTCACGTAAATCCCCCCTTGAATGATCCACTTGGTACACTACTCATTGAACCACCATCCATGACATATTTTGATGCTTTTTATTCTTACTGTCTACCCGAGGGATTGGAAATTTCACCTTCTCTATCCACAAATCTTGTAGTTGATCCTACAAGAGCACAATATGCTACTGCTAGTGCTTCTTTCTTATTAGGAACATCCGTGACCTAGGTTACTCTAACACAACCACCAGAAAATACACCTCTCTTTGCATGTGGGTCAAGTAATATTTCTACTTCACTAGTCCCATATATGCACACACCAAGTGCTTTTCTTGTTCGTTCCATCTATCAAATGGCCAAAAATCAAGTCATTCACACAACCCCAATCACAAAATCCACTCATCCTACATCTCCAACTTTACAAATGGGGAGTTATTCTATACCCTTCATTGGAGGTCAATATTCAATTGGAGGCCAACCCTTTGTTGGGGGGAAACTTCCAGATAAAGGGAAACCCTCCCCATGGGGGAAATAACCAGCTGGGGGGAAACAATCAATTTGTAGCCAACAACCATTTGGGGGTAAAAAATAAATTTGGGGTCAACAACCAGTTGGGGGGAAACCAGTTAGAGGTCAACAACCAGTTTGGGGACAATCCCACACTGGAAACCAACCTCAACCCCGGGGGAAGAATTTTCTAGCAAACCCTACAGGTATTTACAATGGCTTACCATATCTAGGAGTGTCAAATACTCCATGGGGTAAACCCAATCCATCGAGAATCTCTCCACAAGGAGATTTTTCCACTCAACGAATAAACCCCATGTTCCCCACTCCCTAATCCACTCAACCATATATGGGTGGACCATTAGGATTCAACATGCCATCCCAAACTGCATATGGTCGTACTGGTACTCCGATGCCCCATCCATATTACTATTATTCACAATCAAACCAACAATTGCATCTCTTGGATACCCTATATATTCTATATTTGTCTCATTTGACAAATGATTCTATACAACATGCCCCATTATAGCCCCCTATCCCTGCCAAAATACCATCTAACATCCAAAAATTCGACAGAAAACCTGGAGAAGATCCTAATAACCACGTAATGACCTTCAATCTTTGATTTTATTTGAACTCCTTGATGGATGATTCCATTCAGTTATGAATTTTCCATAGAATGATCACAGGTTCGAAGAAAAAATGGTATATTGAGCTTCCATGAAACTCCTTTGTCGATTTTAATTCTCTTTCCATGGAATTTATGACTCACTTCAAACTACCCATTCGGTATGAAACTGGTATAGATATTTTGACTTCACTTCGATAATTATCCTCTTCCACTCACATTTTTGATCATATACATGAGTGGAGGAGGCAATGATGATTAATTAAAGCTACCATTCTAGACTAATTCTTAGCATATTGGTTTATGAATCAAATTTTATCGCCTATCGCCATAGATGTTGCTATGGGAGGTGTTGTTATTGAGGAACAAACAAGCCATCAATCATGCTCAATATTTGGACCTAGTATATTCCCAGTTGGGCAAATTATATGATCTGATCCATCATGCTCCTCAACTGTTGATTGATCCTTCCAAACCAACCCCAATATCCCATGCTAATGGCATAGTGGATTCTGTAAAACTACAGTGTGCCACACAATCGCAGACTAGTACCAATGCCAAACCTCTTCCCTCTCCTACACAAACCTCCTAGGTGAATGTGGTCCAATCCACTTCATCTCAACCATCCAGAGGAAAGAAGAAAAACAAAGGAAAATCCAAAAAAACTTCTGACCAACACGAGATTAAAGAAACCTAAGACCCCAATGCTTGGGGAAAAAACCAAAGAAAGGCCAAATATCCTTGCATGGTATGTAAGGAAGACCACTTCACCAAATATTGTCCCTACCTTGCCGAGGTCCATAAATATCTCGAGCGAGGTGGATCTCCTTCACAACTAATGATATTAACCAATCCTTTCCCCCGACAACAACAAATGATCACACAAGTTCCTACACCCCCACCCAAAGTAAATATAGTGTCCTCAACCACAAATGTCATGATAGTTAAATCCACGGTGGAACTAACCACTGGAGAAAATAACTGACTCCCAAGAAGCTGAACATTCATTTAAGGATCCTCCATCGACTACTCCACCTAATGGCCCTCTCACGTTAGAGAAACCAACTTCTGAACCTGCCATTATCCCTCCTAAAGGGGTACTTTGAGGGACCACCCACAATCTGAACACTCAGGTAGACCAACGCTATAAAATAATGGAATATCTTTCCCAAGCCCCACATGACACGTCGACACTTGAATTATTGTAGATCTATCCTTTACAATGGAATTCCTTGCTATCATCCATGGGGAATTAACCCTTCAGAGTCTAACATGATTTCCTTTGACACATGACAAAGTGAACCGCGTCTCTCACACCAATTGGCATTGAAAATTACAGTTCAGTGTCTAAACAAGAATATATTTTGTATGGTGATCGATGAAGGAGTGACAACCTGCATTATTTATTTTCCATGTTGGAAAGCCATTGGTTCTCCACAACTCACCACATTTTCAACCATCCTAAAATATTTTGATGGAAATTATTTCAAACCTTACGGAATTCTCCCCTCCTTACCCATCGAGCTCGGGGGAAATATTTTCTCTGTAGAATTCAAAGTGGTGGATGTCACACTCAACTATAATCTGCTCTTGGGTCACACTTGGTTGTATGCAACGAAGGTTGTTTCATCCACTGTCTTTCGCATTATACAATTTCCCCATCAAGGGAAGATAGTTATGATTGACCAACTAGATTATTGCACACTTAAATTATGAACTAATTTTGGAACCAACATGCCCTTCATAGGTAAGTCTTCCGGGGGCTATGAAAGCATTGGTGTAGTCATGTTTAGAGGTCCATTTCTTATGGGAATTTCCCCCCTTCCTGTATCTGACACTACCCATACTTATCCTATCAACATGATTTACTCATCTCCCAATGGATCCCTTAGGTCATTTGATCCTTGGGTGTTACCTCATTCTGAGGATGTTGACTTATATGGAGCATTGATGTCACACATCATGGCTGACAATGTAAATCCAACAGTCCCTTCGACATCTGTCGATATTGGTCAACAACTCCATCCTCATGTGGAGTGTGACCAACCTACTCTGCCTGTACGAGTTTTCCCTTCTTCTTAATGTTATTACTATAAGAATAATTTTGAATAGAGTAATAATCCTCTAATAGATTTAACCATTTCTCCAAATCATATACATTTATCTAGTATTCAAATAAAGGAATGCTAAATTTAAATTGTACCCTGAAGGGTGTTTCACTTTTGAAGTGGTTTTTTTTTAGGGTGTCTTTATCACCATTAGGAATTGTCAAAGGATCTGGGTGAAATTATCCATCATCTCGCTCTGTTGTGTGAGGGGTTCCCTGGACAACATTTTGATAATATGCCCTGCTCCATCATCTCTATTTTATTCTACCATGGGAGGTTTCTTGGGTCGGTGCGAGTGGTATCTTCCAAGATTATTTAGTTCAAGACTCAACTCCCTATACCTTGATCTTGTCACGGACATGCAGATGGAAAAAACAAGAGAATATTTCTCTAATACCTATAATTTGAAATATATAGAAAACACAATGAAAATATAAATATAAATGATTTCCGCACTGTGACAAATTTTGGAGACAACAAGGATAATGCCAGTCAGATAAACAAAAAAAGAGCATATGAAGAATATGGAGATGAACATAGGGGTGAAATTGATGACATCTCACCCATCATAAACATTAAGAGAGCTTAGAGTAATGAAGTTATCAATATGAGCATTAGATATCCCCTCGACAGAGATGCAGGAGCAAGCACGAGCATTAAGTGATATTGACTTAGTCTTGTCCCAGTTGCCGATGAATTTACTAAAGGGTTTGAAAATACGAGTTACATAGGAGATAAATTTGTGCGCAGAGTTGACAAAAATGGAATTGATTAAAGTAACCAGTGATAAGTCGACATTACATATAGAATATAACAAAACTATGATGGAGCGAGATGAAGCTAAACAAAGAGCAACAAAATTGAAAAACGCAGTGTAGGAAGTGTACGATTTTTTTCCAGAGATACCAATGGAAGTTGATACTCCATTGGAAGAACAAGTGTCGAAGATTAGTGAAGAAATTCATGGATTTCGCATAAATATTACTGAGTTGGAGGCACGCTAGACACCGAGCACTCCACCAGAGGAAAGAGAGAAAAGGGAAAAACAAAGACAACAACGATAGAGAACATTAGAAGTATGGAAGCAGAGTATGCCAAGCTATATGAAGAAAGAACAAAAGTATGGACTTAGCTGATAGAAGGGGAAGAGCTAAAGGAAATTGGGAAGAAGCTACAGGCTACGCAAGACAAGGTGCATAATTTTATGGAAGTGATGAGCACATTATCACCAACATACAAGATGGAATCAATAGAAGAAAATAAAAAATTATACTCAAATATGAACCATATGAGAGTGGAGTAGCAGGCTCACACACAAAAGATCGAAAAACCTTAGGAGGAAGCATACAAGGTGACATAAAAAATAGCAGCTGCGCAGGGCAAGGTCAAGCAGGTGGTACAAGAAAGTGAAAACAAATTGAAGACCCATATTACTATAGAGACAATTGAGGGAATTACACAACAAGAAACATAAGCCATATAAAACATTACAACTGCAAGGGAAACATTTTAGAAGTTCATGGAGACCTGGAAGAAATCTTGAAATGGCTCGGGATGATCCACACATGAGTGTTGGGGGCCTATTGGAGCAGGCCATTTTGGGACAAGTTTTGGGAATCACGCAAGAGTAAATTGTGCAACAAGTCATCTAAGGAGTAATGCACATAGAGGAAAGGAATACAATTAGCACATTTTTAGGAGTTAGTGTTCACAAAATACTAAAAGTAGTTAGAAGTAGATAGAACTTTTGGTCCATTTTGTAATGGGATAAGCCATAGTATCAACATATAAATATGTATAAGTTTTGGATAGAAAGTGGTGGTTGGAGCGACGATAAGAGAGAGAGATCCAGTAGAAAAGAGAATGAGCTAAGTGTGTACTGTATGCGTGAACGACTAGATAATTTTGCATAGACCTGATGTATCTTAATTGAGCACAATGTGCACCTATTGTAAGGAATGAATATAAATGAATAGTATAAGAAGCCAACCGTTGTGGACACAACCCAGTTGGGGTGAACCACGTTAAATTATTGTGTTCTGATGTGTTTTCTTTCATGATGTGTTGGTCTACTTTGTTTATTGTGCACATGTAATATTTTCTCATGGATTAATATGAATATGTTTTTGATGGTTCTGTCCACATGTTGAATGATTAAGTAATTCTAAATGAATTGTAGAACGATATCCATTTCCTTCATAACTGTAGAATCCTAGTTCCTTCATTCCCCATAGGTACCTTGGGTGAGACTTCACCTACTTGCGGGTGATGCTGAAAGGGTTGTTATATTTAGGGTCTTGTTGGTGATTTAATGTTAAACCCCACATCTTCCCACTACATGCCAACAACAAGTCCTAGGAAAAATATAACACACAACTAGCTATCGAGATCTCACAGTTTTCTCAACCACACAACAAATCCTATTTTACTAGCTCTCTTCCCCTTCAGCCTGCACAACCCAAAGAAATGAACCCATTTCTCTACCATGCAATCCATTTCTCTTCAACGATCCAATGCTACTAGTTAGTAAATATCAATGTTGGAAACTCCAAGGATTCTCAGCTGTGGACAATTCTTTCAAAACTACCATAAATCTCATGCACATAGGCATCCATTCCCTCCTGGAATGATCAATAATTCCTCATAGCCATATAGAAATGACACTCTTCCTCCAACCATTTGTTTTCATGTGTAACATCCCACTCTTGCACGCACTGAGCGAACTTATTCTTTGAGGACACTTGTTTGCAAGTGATCCTGATTATTATACTATTGGGCATTTGATTACGAGGTGTTATGGATTGATGACAAGTTATTTTGCTGTATTGACATAGACATGTGCTATTGACTCTGTTTTCCCGAGTGTGTAGGATTTTGGACCTCGAGGATGCAGAGGCATTGATGAAGCCTCTTGGACTCCAGACCGAGTCAAGGAGTGAACAATTGGGGTTTGATTATTGTATATATGACCTATGTGAATTTGATTAGATGTTATGATTATGGATTTTATTCTGACACGATTCCTTGATGATGCAGGCTGATGATAGCTTGCTGACCAGACTCACATGTGGAGTAGAGGGGTTACACACGACTACCAGATATGTTGAGGGAGAGGTGTGGACAACATCCCTACCACAACCTACTAGCACTCCCGCCGTGCCTTGAGATGTAGGTTAACGATTACCTAGTTCGAGAAGACCCACGATGCCGTGAGGGCAGACCACGACATTCGTTCATGATGATTCTAAGGGGCGTGCAATAAGGTGAGGGACTTATTCATTAGAGGCCCTTAGTCTCCCACAATATCACCTAACGGAGTATTAACTCCCAGGTTTTTTTTTGTCTACCAAGTTAGTCAAGAGGCGAGTGGCACCCTTGGAGCACAGAGTGCATCTTGAAGGGCACGCCGCACAAGAAAAATAGAATGAGTCGAGTGGCACCCTTGGAGCACGTAGTGCGACCTGAAGGGAACGTCATGCAAGGGAAACAAAATGAGGCGAGTGGCACCCTTGGAGAACCTGGTGCATCCTGAAGGGCACGTCACATTGTTAACTAATAAGTGAATAAACCTAGATGGCCTTAGAACGAATATTGTGATAAGAAATATTTAAAAACAAATTCCCTAATAAAATGTCGCCCAACCTCAGAAAATAAAATCTAAGTCTGAGTGATACTTGTGTAAAAAAATAAAAATAAATAATAATGATAATAATAATACTAATAATCATCATTAAACATGTGACGAGAAGGGGGTAAGCAATTCAATTAATTTATATATATATATCAAATTACTTTGGAGGATTAAATTTTAAAAGGGGGGAATAATTGTTTGTCACATGTGCTAATTAAAATTTTTACTAAAATGAAAAAGGGTAAAGTCTACACTTACTAATTTGAGTTTTAGATAAAAAGGGAAAGAGGGAAATTTAAAAGAATTAGGAAACTAAAGGAAAAAGGGGGAAACATAAGGAAAAAGCAGAATGACTAACTTAGTAAGGTATATTGCATTTAAGAACTTTCTAAATTGAACTCTACTAGTAAATTAGTAAGGGGGTAAGTCATTAAAATGTGTAAGAGAATATGGGGACACCTAGGAGTGATTCTAGGAATGCTTTTAGGTGGGTGAGGGAAATATGAGTAATTAAATAATTAATGAAATTAATTTCTGGTGCAACGAAGGGGATGGGTGAAACATGTACGGGGAGGATTTTTCTGAATTAAATTATTGAACAATATATTAAATGGGAATTTGGGAAAGGAAATGACTTAGAAACTCTATATAAAGGAGGGTGGAGGAGGATGATGGATCTCTTTGGATGCGTAACATTACATTGTATAATTTTAGACTTTAATGACTTATCTTGTGGGAGTTGGGATACCCAGCTCAGTGAGGAGTGGTAGCTCAACCTTGCGAGGTGAGCTAGGAGCTAGCTGTTCTCTAGTTTAGTGTGTGTGGCCCCTTTGTGGCTCAGGGGGATAAGGGGGAAGAAGAGTACCCCTAGCGTTGGTTGGGAGGTACCGGTGAAGTCTCATTGGTCGGAAAACAGGAGCTACACGGAGTGCGCGGGACAAAGACTCAGAGCGGTCAACTCGGGCTACGATACGCTTGATTTTATTCTGCATGGTAGATTATTATTTACCTTACACTTTCATTTCTGTACTTTTGACTGTGTAAAGAAGATGTTAACTTAGCATTTTAATTGAGAACTTAAATCCCCCCCATAGCCTTAAGTTCGCTGCTTGATTTGGTTCCCTTGGCATTCGACCCCCAAATGTTGTGACTGTCCTATTGGTTTTATTAATTGTTGTGAAGAGTTGTGATTTTTATTTCGTCCTCATCCCCAGTTCATCAGTCCATGCATGAGCAGTCGGCCAAGAGCCGAATCAACGATCATCACTTCGGTACATAGCGACCTATAGATTCTAATGCCCTTCTTTTCTGTGTGTGGATGATGAGCGAAGGATGTTTTCCTAGTTGAATACCTCTATTGATTGTACCTGGTTGATGATTTGCCTTTCACCTTTTGCGAATGAGTACTTCTACGATTGTTTATCCTTTCCTTCCACGAACCGCGTAATACCCTCTGAGTTCTTCTTTAACTCTGCGTTTTACCATTTTACCAACAACAACTTATCTTCTACTTGACCACAATTTACCCTTTTACAGTGAACGATTTACAGTCTTATTGGACTGCGACTTTGCCATGCTTTAGACTGCGAACTTACCACTCTAGACGACAAATGTGTTTCATTATGATAACATTGTCATTTTTTATTTTTCTGCGATATCTCTTTATTATATCTGCATTTTAATTTATGATAACGTTATCAATTTTTATTTTTCTGCGTTATTGATTGAGTATATCTGCTATTTATTTTATGGTGGCGTTATCAATTTTCCATTGATAACGTTATCAACAACCCTTAAACCGTTATCATTGTACCTAATGGATTTATAATGAGAATACCCATGGCGATGGGAAATAACATTGACTGCAATTTTTGTTTAGCATTTGGCTCTGATTTTTCTTTGTGCGTCTGCCGTTATAGCCCCCTTCTTGTACCCGCGATCCCATTTCTTTTACCCAACGATTTGTACTTAACTCAAAATTTTATCTACTCAGAATTTTTACATATAGTGATCTTAAATTGCAACGGTTTTTATTGTGTGACGACATTGAAGCTTCAAACAACGTTTTAATTACCTACTTGTGACTGTGATTGAATCCTCAGACATCATTTTTATTCCCCCTTGAATGCTTGACACAACGATTTCACCAAGTAGCTAATTCATTGGTCTGATATATTATCTCCCTTGAATTCATTTTACACTCTGCGTTAAGATAATTCCTAGCGTTGGGATGGCAACATGACTGTGATTTTCTTTTAGTGGGATGTTTTCATTCCTTGTTCATGTATGCGATTTGTATTTGGATGCGTTTTGTTTGCATGCACAGGTGCCTCTATTTCATTAACCCGACTGCGATTTTATTTATTGGGATGTCTCATTCCTTGTTTATGTATGCAATCGTATTTGGATGCGTTTTGTATGCATGCACAGGTGCTGCGATTTCCATAACCTGACTACGATTTTTATGTGCCGACTACTAGATTATTACGCAGTAGTTATTGGGTAGGGAAAATTTCTATGTGGAAATTTTAAAATTGTAGCAACATTAATTTAAATTGTAATAATATCGCGTTTTAACCTGAAGCGAAGGAGAATTTATTGTTGGTGTGGAATGCGTGCATACCCACGATTTGTGGACATACTACACCGAATTTACTCCACGAATTCTGGGCGTTTTACCCATAATTACCCAACTTATCAACATAATGGTCATGATAATATCAATAGATTCATCAGTAGATGCTTTAGCTTTTAATAGACTGCTTTACATTATGTTAGACAACCAACCAATTGCCTCTGCGTTCGATTGAAAATAGAATTAATATTTTATTAGGCAATGATATGCAACAATAGTATTTTTATGATGGCGAATTGCATGCCAACTATTTATTTGGGCTAACTCTGTTTTGAGACAACAACTACAATTATTTTCCTTGTCATTCATTTATATTGCTAATTAGCGATGATGTGACAACTACATACACGCTAGTTATAAATATGATTAACTCTTTATTTAGGCAGAGAATTGTAGTGATATTCATGGTCATTCCATTTACGTTGTTAATTCCTTTAGTAGGATAGAAAAGCTAATGTCATGGATAGTAATTTAATATTGTTAATATTGTTAAAATATCGACTTATGTAACATAGATTGTAACATTTAAAATATAGGCTGTAACATTTAATTTATTGTTGTCAATAATGMTATTACACAATATCGATAGTAATGCTAGTACACACTATGGTTGACTAATTATTTTAGACTTGTTAAAACATAGACTGGTTATTTTAGACAACAATGTCGATTATTTTATAAGCAACGTGGAGCACCTTTAAAATGTTAAGTAGTTCACTTATTTTAATGGACAGTTTATAATTGTTGATAAGCGTATTGATTTGTTTAAGTGCTCTTCTTAGTGCGCATTATGATAACATTTATGACCTTAGTAGCTTGGTAACAATTCAACCTTCACACTTAGACATCTTTCTTATCAGTTAATGGATGGGTTTTTGGCAGAGTCAGGTATTAGCATGATCTTTTCCTTTTGATTATCGTCATCTTGCGTCTTGTCGATTTGTTTATTGGGGTGTGGGAGTAGTCCTCTTGTCAGTAGCTCGGCTCCTAGCGAGTTGGATTCATATAGAGTCCTTGGTCCAGGTAGGTTGTGTAGCACCAGGGTTATAGTTGTGCCTATCACCTGGGGACGACATGATTCATGATGTGGGGATCATTGCACACCCTAAGGGAAGGAGGCAAAGGATAACTCGGTCGGGGTCTATGCTTTCCGTGTGGGTGTCATGGGTCGTTGTAAGTTTTCTATTAGTGCTTGGGATGAACACATTCATGTATTTGGCTGCGCGCCATGGAGGTTCTAGTTATCTAGCCATCGAGGCCGTTGTGTCGAGATGGGGATGTTGTCCCTTAGCTTGTAGGTGCGGTCATATTGGTGTCGGGCGGGTAGTCGTTTCTCGTTGTTGTTTTACGCATGTTTCACCCAGTTTCTCTTGTGCTAGTGCGTGGAGTCATAGTGGTCTGTTACCTATTCTGTGGGCGTGGTGCTCACCGTCAGATGTGTTGTTTAGCTATAATTGTTGTTGTCGTCCTGTTTTAAAAAAAAAATTGCACCTTCTGCTTCACTTATATTCATAACGAAGGGGTCGTTACACCATGCCCATACCAAGAGAACATGAATGAGAAAGATTTAATGAGTGATTAATTAACAATGAATGAAGAACATTGAACAATGAATAATGAATGGAGAATGAACAAATGATTGAATAACCCCCAAATATCCCAAAATTAGAGTTTATATAATTACATGCAATAAATCACCACATGGAATCCCCCCCCAAGAAGCTCATGTAACCACTTTTCACCACTAAAATCAAGATGGGTAAATAAAATATAATAAAAAGACTTATCCCCTTTATCCCCTCCTCTCTCGTGGAATCATAGTCCCCTATCTATGTCCTTGTACATCTTGTAGCCAACGATGTATTTTATTAATATATTCAAAGCATTACATTTCTAATCATTCCAACCTTTCATCTTTATAGGCACTCCGACCTAAACATACTGTCTCAGTAGCCTAAGTTTCATATGTACAAAATATATTATTAATTTGGGGACTCAAATCCAGTGTATTACATTCCCCTCCCCCTTATTTTGACATTGTCCTCAATGCATATACAAAACATAAATCAAAATTTCAAAAGTCTTCAAAAATTCTTGGTTACGTTGCTTGCATGTCATCTTCATTCTCACAAGTAGCATCTTCATGACCATAATAGGTCCAATGAACCTTTACCAATCCTATGACTCGATTCCAGAGCACTTTGACCTTCCTATCCAATATGTGCATCGAATAGACCTGGAAGTATCCTTATGGCTCCACCTGAATCAAATTCCAACCAATAACATGGTTAGAATCATGTACATACTTTTTCAGCAAAGAGACATGAAATAAATTATACACATTCATGGAAGTAGACAATGTAAGCATGTATGCAACTAGTCTTATTTTTTCCAATATCTCAAATGGACCACAAAATTTGGCTACTAGCTTTGTACAACTGCCCAACTTTAATGAGCTATTCTTGGTCTTCACTTTCAAAAGAACATGCTCTCCCACTTTAAATTCTCTATTTGCCCTGCACTTATCTACATAAATCTTATGTTTATCTTGTCCTACCTTCAAATTCCACTTAATTTTAACCACCTGGTCTTCCATATGCTTGAGCAATTATGTCCCACATACTACTCTATATGTTGGGTTGTCCCAACTTACTGGAGTATTGCATTTTATACCATACAAAGCTTCAATTGGGCTCATCTTTAATGAATCTTGATACCCATTATTATAGGCAAACTCAACCAAATGCAAGTAATCTTCCCACTTAGATGGCTTATCCATCACATACATTATCAACATGTCTTCAATCACTTGGTTGGATCTCTTTGTCTGCCCATCTGATTGTGGATGGTATGTTGTGCTAAAATTCATATTTGTACCAAATCCTTTAAATAATTCTTTCCAAAAGTTTTAAGTAAACTTTGTTAAGTAATTCTTTCCAAAAGTTTGAAGTAAACTTTGTATCTCTATCTGAAACAATTTCCTTAGGTATTCCATGCAACCTAACAATTTCCCTCATGTAAATTTCTACAATGTTAGCTATTGTACGAGTCATATTCGTTGGAACAAAATGAGTATCCTTGGAAAATTTATCTACCACTACCATTATTGAATCATGTTGCCTTGTTTTCTTGGGAAATTTAGTAATAAAATAAATTGTTACCACTTCCCATTTCATCTCTAGAATTGGCAATGGATATAGAAAACCGGTTGGGTTTCTTTGTTCAGCTTTCACTATCTAACATTCCATATATTTGGTAATGTAATAAACAAAATCCTTCTTCATTCCTGGGAAATAGTATTGGCTCCTTATTACTGCAATTGTTTTCTAGTAACTTGGATGTCCGACATATGGAACATTATGCATTTCTTTTAATACCAAATTCCTAAGTTCTTCGRAATTAGGAACATAAATTATATTTTTATGCATAAGTGATCCATGTTCCTTCATCTCATTCTCTTTAAATTTCTGTTGTACATTTTCTTGCCGTAAGCYTTATTTTGTCTATAGGTAATGATGGTCTATAACAACAACACCTAAAATTATGCTCTTCAAATGTGAACTATGCATACTAATGGCTGTAGCAGGCACAAGATGTATTCTTCTATTGAGTGCATTGGCAACTTTATTTTCTTTTCCTTTAATATTCTTGATGTCAAATTCATACTCACTTAAAAGTTCCAACCATCTGGTTTTCTTGGCATTCAAAGTTGGTTGTTTAAAAATATATTTTAGACCACTATGGTCTATCCTTAATTCAAATTTATTTCCCATGAGATAATGCCTCCACATCTTCAATGCATGAACGATGGCAACAAACTCCAAATCATGTGTGGAATAATTCCTCTCATGTTATTTAATCTTTTTGGACTCCTAACTAATTACATGTCCATTTTGAGTGAGGACTCCACCAAATACTTCTTTGCATGCATCTATGCATATCACAAAATTCTCATTTGGGTTAGAAATATTCAAAATAAGTGCACTAGTAAGTAACTCATTCAAGAAGTTAAAATTTTCTTCACATTCTTCAATCCATTCAAATTTAATTCCCTTCTTTTGTAAAGAAGTGATGGGATGAACAATTTTAGATAAACCTGTTATAAATCTTCTGTAGTATCTAGATAATCCCATGAAATATATAACTTATGAAACATTCCTTGGTGTTGGCCATACTCTATTGGATTCAATCTTGTTTGGGTCTACTACTATACCTTCCTCTGAAATAATGTGCCCCAAATTATGGATATGTTCTTGGTAAAAAGAACACTTTATAGTTTGACATACAACTGATGTTCCCTTAGTAATTGCAACACCAAAATCAAGTGATGTTCATGCTCTTCCTTGGACTTAGAGAGTAGATAAGTATGTCATCCAAGAACACACTGACAAACTTATCCAAACAATTTTTGAAGATGCCATTCATTAAGAACATAAAGACAACTGGTGCATTGGTCAGTCCAAATGACACCACTACAAATTCATAATGCCCATACTTGGTTCTAAAATCTATCTTACCGATGTATTCTTCCTTGATTCTCACCTAGTGATATCCTGATCTCAATTCTATCTTTGAAAATATCTTTGCTCCTCTTAGGTGATCAAAGAGGTCATCAATTTTGGGTAGAGGGTATTTGTTTTTTATAGTGGATTTATTCAATTGTCTAAAGTCAATACACAACCTCAACATTCCATCCTTCTTTTTAACAAAGAGTACTGGTTCTATGCAAAGTGAAACAGTTGGGTGTATGTACCCTTTATCCAACAATTATTCTAGTTTTATTTACAGTTCTTTCAATTATGGTGTACTCATTCTGTAAGGTGTCTTTGACAATGGGGCATCTCCTGGTACTAAATCAATAGATAAATATATATCCCTTTTTAGTGGTAATCCTGGTATTTCTTGGAATACATATTCAAATTCTTATAATACTAAAACATATTCAAGATTTGAACCTTTAGTCTTTTCTGTCTTCTCCACTTGAGTTTCATACAATTGACATCCTTTCTGGAAAAATATCTTCAGTTGTATCATTGAAATATCCCTTATAGAAATGGGTCTTGTAATTCCTTTCGCAATGCTCTATTTTCCTTCTTCATCAAGACATGTAAATGTCTTTTATGACAGTTTAGGAAAACATGATTCTTGTCCAACCAATCCATTCCAATTAAGATATCATAAGATCCTAATGGTACAATATTCATATAAACATTAGTATTTATTCCATTTAGATTTGTTGGACAACCTTTGACAGTCTCATTGATCCTTCTTTTGGTTCCAGTGGCTAGCTGAACCAAACGTGAATTTCAAGATTTATTCTTGAAATAAAATCTATACACTACTTTAGGATCAATGTAATTATGGCTTGCTCATGAATCACTTCAAATAGAAACAAAATGATTATTGATCTTACCTTCCACCTCAATCATATGGGATTGGTGTTTTTCTTTTCGATCTTCCAAGGATACATATATTCTTGCAATATTTCTGCCCATGTATTCTACTATAGTAGCCTCTTGGATGTTGTGCAATGTTATTATCTTGTCTTATGTATGAGGGAAATCCTTGTACATGTGATCTTCTTTGCATCCCCAACATTTGATTGGTGGTATTCCCCTTTTTCTCAAGGAGTCTTCTCTCTTGGATTCATTCTTAGTGGGATGATCTTGCTGATTTGCATTAGGACTGTTTCTATTAAAAGGAGGTTTGAATCCCTTCCTCCTATGATCAGATTTATCCTTCTTCTTATCCTTCCAATATTTCTGCAAAGATTCTCTACCCTTTCCTTGCTCATACAGGTACTTGTCATTTCTAATTGTCTTTGTCAAAGTTCTAGGTTCATCATATTGAATATTATCTTTATAGAAATATGGTAGCCCACTCAGAAACCTTTGTATCTTCACCTTTTCATCATTGATAAACCCCACATACTTCAACAAACCCATGAAATTAATTTTATATTCTCCCATGGTCATTTTCCCCAACCTGAGTTCAAATAAATATTACATCTTCTTGTCATAGTAGTGCTATGAAAGATACTCCTTATTGAAATATTTATTGAACTACTTCCAAGTGATCCTACTCTCATTAATGTGCTCAACTTGCTTCAACTAATACCACCACATAACACATTTTCCATGCAAATGTTACGTGAAAATTCTGGCTTCTAGATTAGATGAGTAGCTATGCAACTGAAAATACTTCCCGATTCCAAGAAACTGGGATTCAACATCATCTTCCCTTTCTCTTTCATGATCAAAGGATGATGGCTTAAGCTTCCTCAACTCTCCTTACAAACTGTCCATCTCATGTCTTCTTAACATGAGTCACTTCTAGACTGCTTTTTGAATCTTTATATCCATAAAACTTCCTAGATGAGTGATTTCTATGGATTATGCTATCCCTTATTAAGTCACTGGCTCTTCTGTAGTTATCTCTTCTTTCATTATGTATACCTTCTTCCTCATGTCTTGAGACTGATCCATTCTTTCCTTGTATCTCTAACTAATTTAGGATTTTTATAATTTGAGCATTTATTTGATTTTGTTCTCTCATCATCTTCTCATTTTCAGCTCTGTAACTCTACGCTTCCGTTATGAAACTTCTCATAGTCTCTACCAAATCTACTGGTTTCACTCTATTCCTATGTCCATTAGATTATGTCTCATCATTACCCAGACTGATATTTTTACCTTTGTCTTCTCTCTCATGATTAAAGGCTCTTTGTGTATCCTCCATGACTTTTATATGCAATCGCGGGCTTGCACTAGTATGCTTATACCTCTAATTTTGCAAAATGTGCAAGAAACCATTTTTTTTTTCTTTGAATTATACATATTATAAAATTTTGTTAATTAATGCTACTGGTCATTTTCCCACTCAATTCATGAAGAATTCTAGTAGAATTCTCCAAATTCTAATAATTCCAAGTTATTATGCTCTGTATCACCTTTCCAATGATTATTCTAATGCCCTAAGATGAACGTTATGGCTTCCTAAAAAATCCATTTTCACCCAATCTATGCACTTTTGGAAAATAATTCAGCAAACCAAAGTTGTCTATCTTGATGATTATATACAATGTTGAGTAAATACAATTTTCCATATTTGTGATCTAGGGTCACTTTTCTTCCTCTGAAAATCCCCAAAATCCCCAAAATCCCCAAAACATGGTCTGGAATAGTGGATTTTGACCTATTTCAACATCCTCTATCGAAAACCCTTATATTTTATTCAATTCCTTCATGGTTGATTTCCATGTATGCTTTTTGGACTCTCTCCAAGAATTTTATCTTAATCTGGATCTCTGTCACTGATTTGGACCTAGATCTTTAAAAACCACTATTTTGAATTTTATGGAAAATTCAAGTAGAAATGGCCAATGTCCCTCTTTGGAACTTTTGTATCCCTCCTTACTATGAACAAAACCCATAAGTTTCATCTCAATCTGACTTATTTTGCTCCAGTTATGGGCAAAATAAGAAAATGGCTCCAATTGTTTTTAATTGGAAACTCTTTACAAATGTGGCATCTGTTGACATGGATCCTGATGTGGCACCATAGATCCACATGGAATCCTGAGGGAATGTCATGTCGCCCCTTTAACCACCTCATTCTTCCTCATCATCCTCATTTCATCCTCCCTTCTCTCTCTCTTGCCTTACCTTTATCTTTGCCTTTCTTCTTCTTCATTACAACTTAATATATATAATTAAAATAGAATATTAATAAATATGAGACCCACACATAGTAGATGTCACATGGAACCACTGTAGTGTCCCATGTCACTGACGGATCCCATCCCCCACCATTACTTTCTACATGCTTCCTGTCTGCACCCTCGATCTAATGGTCGAGAGTTGAGGTTGATCAATGGTCGAGGATGGTTTTTGAAGGTTAAAGTAACCAGGTGTTAACGGAAATTCAAACCCTACGAATACACCATACCATCGAGGGTACACATGGAGGCTCCACATTCATTTCAGAGGTCTTTGTAAGTTTCCAAAATTTCTTACCCAACCTATGATACCACTAATGGTATTGGACCACCACTCCGTTAGTCGCCCACCACGATGGTCTACTACCTTGCCACTGGGGTCTTCCACCTTGTCACCATGGAAGTCCATGTCACCTACCACTTGGCCTCCAATTCATGATGACATCACAATATGGAAAAATTCCCAAATTTTTCCAATATTCACAAAATTCATAATTTCAAGAAACGTCGTTCAACTGCCCAAGAACCGTCCAGCTTGGCCTTTGTAAAAATAATAGTCTTTCGACCTGCAAATTGGTCCATATGGTCCAAGTGTTGTAAACTGATTCTCTGATACCAATATCTGACATACTCAGACCACTAGTCTGGGCCACATCACCTGCAAAATAGCTCTCAATACCAATTGTAACGTACTCGTCGAATAAGGTACCTCTAAATTCACCTTCTTGGGAAAATTCAAATTTCTATTACCCACCTTTAATTAATCAAGAAACATGTTATTAGCACATGTGATAATCAAGAATATTCTAAACCATACAAGAAATGAATAATGGGTTATGCACAACATTAACAACAAGCATACACATTATAAACACATATCTTAGAGATAATAAATACACAATGAAATATCAATTAATTGAAAACACATAGAGAACTTAATTTTAAATTAACCATTCACCAACTAGATGAAGGTGTTGGATGTTCCCCCCAACCATAGACGATGTTGTTCCAAATATCAACAATAGGTCACCGACGAGTCAGGGCTACGAATCCATAAGGATGGGTCCTAGTCTGACTCTAACACACAACTAGCTATAAGGCTCCCACAATTTTATCAACCACACAAAATATTCTAGTTTACCAGCTCTCTTCCCATTTAGCCTGCACAACCTAAATAAATGAACCCCTTTCTCTGTTATGCTTTCCCTCAGGATATTCCATTTCTCTCCAGGGATTCAGTGCTATTGGTAAGGAAATATCGATGTTGGAAACTCCAAGGATTCTCACTTGTGGGAAGTTCTTTCATGACTACCATCAATCTCATGCATGTAGACATCCATTCCCTCCTGGAATGATTAGTAATTATTCACAACCATATAGCAATGGCTCTCTTCCTCCATCCATTTGTTTCCATGCCTATACCAAGAGAAAATGAATGAGAAAGAGTGAATGAGTGATTGATTAACAATGAATGAAGAACAATGAACAAGGAATAATGAATGGCAGATAAACAAATGATTGAGTAACCCCCAAAAAAACCAAAACTAGGGTTTATATAATTACATGCAATAAATCACCACATGGAATCCCCCCCCAAGAATCTCATGTAACCACTTTTCCACACTAAAACCAAGATGGGTAAATAAAATATAATAAAATGACTTAGCCCCATTATCCCCCTCTCTCATGGAACCATATCCCCCTATCTTTGTCCTTGTCTGTATTGCAGTCAACAATGTATTTTATTAATATATTCAAAGAATTACATTTCTAGGCACTCCATCCTTTCAACTTTACATGCACTTTGGCCTAAACATACCGACTCATCAACCTAATTATCATATGTACAAAATACATTATTAATTCGGGGACTCAAAACCGAGGTATTACACTTACTATACCGACATCCATTATAAATGTTGTTCTATCCATAATTTCCAAGACTTGAAGATCTACACTACTTAAACAATTTACAAATTTCATGACATAATTAGCAATTTGTACCTTCACCTTTAGATTCATATTTCTTTCTAAAGTCTTTGTTTCTTGTAGAACATTAAAATGAGTTCTCAGTGGTTGCATGGCTGATTTTATTTGATCAATATATAATGTTTGGCCCCTATTAGATACTTTTTTGCAGAAGTTTTTGAATGATAATTCTTCTTCAAATATTCAAGCTCAACAAATTTTTGACAAGATTAAGACAATTCAATATCCTTTAGTGCTATCTTAGCATAATTTTTTTTCTAGAAATTTATTTATTTTGTCTAATTGTTCCTATACATCAATGATTTCTAAAATTTTACCTTGATATTCAACGTCTATTCTCTGAAGTCTTTCTCGAACTGTTGACAAGTATTTCCTTAGCTGAATAATTTATCCTTGGTCCGAGGTTGTTGGGATCTCCTCAACATCAGAAATATTTACTTTCTTAGCTAGATTAACTGACAATGCTGCTTCTTTTTCTTCATTAAATCTTTCAATGTTTTCTTTCAATAATGCATTTTGTTCTTTGATACTTTTAATTTGATCTTTCATTTGATGTTTCTCCTTTTCTAGCTTTGCTATTTCTCTAGTCTGGCTATGAATAATGGTAGGAATATTCAACTTCCCTCTAAGGCTCTGAATTTGTTTATCCTTCTCTTTGATCATTGATCTTATGTTGGACTTATTTTCTACTATTGTTTGAAGAGAAATCAATTTCTTCTCTAAATCATTTACTACAACTGAATGTGCCTTGTTAATTTCCCTTTCAATCTGTAACTGATTTTCTAACTTACCAATTTGTATATTTAGCTTCCTGACATTAACAAATGCTTGAATGAAATCTCTAGCCACGATATTTCCAATTTGGTTATGCCACTCTATAACATGAAAACTAATTCACGTGAGAAATAGATTAAAAATATGGGCCCCGTTATGTATACCTAGTTGGAGTGCCCTTTCGATAATAGTCATGTATTTTTTGATAAGACACATTTTTTCATTATAATTTATTTTCATTAGTTAATTATTATTATTTATTATTTATATTATTTTATATATTTATGTTCATAAATTTTCCTTCCCCTTAGAATTTTCTTTTTCCTCAAAGAAAGGAAAATGTAGGATATTGTTGTCAATTTTTTTCTGTCTCCCAAGATGCGTCCTCTTAAGGAAGATTCTTCCACTTAATAAGATATTCCTTGATTATTTGAGAACATAGCTTCTTATCTCTAGTAGCGATGATAGATTTTGGTTAAAAAATGACTCTTCCTTCGTCATCCAACATAGGAAGTGTTCTTTGTGCCGATTGATGTTGTCCCAACACCTTTTTGAGACAGGGCACATGAACAACATTATGGATACGAATCTTATCTAGAAAGTCTAATCCATATGCTACATGACTTATCTTCTTGCTAACCTGGTAAGGTCTGTAGAATTTGTGGGCCAACTTATTTTTCTCTCCTTGTTTAAGAGATAATTGTTTGAAAGTTTGGAGTCTTACGAATACCTAGTCTCCAACTTCAAAATCTCTCTTTGTTATGTGTTGGTATACTTGTTGCCTCATACGATTTTTTGCGGTTGTTAAGTTATCTTTGAGTATTTTGATTTTCTTTTGAGTTCTATATAACTAGTTGTTCACTTATGGGATGTTGGTTTCATTCAAGGAAAACTCCTTCCATTTGGTAGGTTCATAACCATATAAGGCTTAAAAAGGAGTCAATTTTGTTGAGGTGTGGTACGTAGATTTGTACCACCATTCTGGCAGGTGCAACCATTGGACCCAGTTTCTATGCTTATTTGTTACAAAACAACATAGGTAGGATTCCAAACATTTATTGAAAACCTCATTTTTGCCATATGTTTGGGGATTATAAGTTGAGATCATGTTAAGTGATGTCCCAATTTGCTTACAAAACTCTTTCCAGAATTTATCATTAAATTTTGCATTCCTGTCACTGAAAATGACTCTTGGAAACTCGTGTAATTTGTATATAGTTTTGAAAAACACTTCAACAATTTGTTTTACTAAGTATGTTTTCTTGACATCCATAAAGTGTGAAAACTTGGTTAATCAATCAATCACTACAAAAATTTTGTCCTTCCCTTCATACAGGGGAAACCTGTCAATGAAATCCATTGAGATTTCTTCCCATTTTTTGTTTGGAATGTGTAGAGGGTGAAGTAACCTTGGAGTCATACCATTTTCACTTTTGTTCCTTTGGCATTTGTCACATTCTGCTACATATTTTTGAATATCCTTAAGCATCCCCTTCCAAAAGAAGGACCATCATGCATTATAGTAAGTTTTGAAAAACCTTAAGTTCTTTGCCGCTGGTGAGTCATGGGACCCCCTTATAACCTTAGATTTGAATTTATATGTTGGGTTTAAATAAATCCTTTGTTTATACCAAAGTATATCATTCTTCCATTCAAATTTGGAATTTTGATTGGGATTGTTGATTATGGCACATGTTTCTTGTTCCTTGGCATAATCACCTCATATTTCATCCAATCATTCAAGAATCATCATTGAAACTAGATATGACATTATCTCATCATCCTTCCTTGAAAGTGCGTCAACTACTACATTATGCTTCCCCTTTTTATGTATTGTTTCCATGTAGAAGGTGGTGATTTTTTCTATCCATTTCTGTTTTTCCGTTGACAATGTTTTTTGTTGAAGAAGATATTGAAGACTATTGTCATCTGTGTGTATCATAAATGATCTTCCTAAGAGGTATTGTTTCCATTTTTCTAGGGTATGCATAATGGCCATCGTTTCCTTATCATATGTAGACTTCAAACGTTCTCATTTATTGAGTTTTCTACTTTCAAATGATATCGAGTGACCATATTGCATTAACAATGCTTCTAACTCATAACTAGAAGCGTCACACAATATTACAAAAGGTTTTGAAAAACACGGTGTTTCCAATATAGGTGTTGTGGACATGATTTTTTCAAAACTTCAAAACACCTTCCTGCTTCATCATTCCACTAAAATGATTTTTTTTTAAAAGATTTGATAAAAGGGGAAGTTATGTGAGCATAATTCTGTATGAATCTTCAATAATACCCAACCAATCCAAGAAATCCCCTTAATTTGGATATGTTTATTGGTTTGGGACACTCTAATATTTCCTTTGTTTTTCAGGATCCACCTTGATTCCTTCCTTGGATGTCACGTGACCTAGATAATTCACTTCTTCCTTACCAAACATGCATTTGGATATGTTTGCATAGACTTTATTTTCCTTCAAAATATATAGTAATTGTTCCAAATGTTTAAGATGTTCCTCCCAAGTCTTACTATATATGAGAATGCCATCGAAAAAACCAATACAAACTTCCTTAGATAGGGATGGAATAAATTTTTCATGGCTACTTGAAAGGTGGCTGGAGCGTTAGTTATACAAAAAGAAGTTACCTTTAATTCATATTGTCATTTGTGGGTTCAAAAGGTTTTTTTTGCCACATATTCTAATATTAGTCTGATATGATAGTAGCCTAATATCAAGTCCGATTTTGAAAATAATTTTTATCCATGAAGTTCATCTATCATCTCATCTATGAAGGTGTTAGGGACCTAACCCCTCACGTAGGTAGAATAATATATTTCCATGTAATAAAGGTCAATATTAATAAGGCCTAGCAATAAGGAAGAATAAGTCCAATGTAAGAAGACCTAATAGAAGCTTCTGCTTCTAGAAGGATCTTCCTCTAGATGGTTCTTTTGATAGAAATACTTAGTATAAATGGTAGTCGAGGGTATGAAAACTCTTGTCTTATATATTATTGTAATAGAGATCTTCTCTACCGGAGGTTTCCCCCTCGAAGAGGAAAGTGGAAATTTCTCCCAGTAATCAAAGTGTTCTTTCTGGTATTATTTTGGCATCATTTGTTGATTAAGGTTGGTTGTCATTGATGCCAACCCTTGAAGAAAGACCTACAACACAAAGGTTTGTGTAATGGAACCAAGATTGTTTGATTTAAATATGACTCATTATTGTCTCGTCATGGTTGATAAGAAGTAAATATGGATGAAATCCAAAGTGGTCCCCTTATGGTGAAATCCCTAATGGGAAGATGCTTTGCGGAGTGAGATAACCCATTCTTAATTGTGGAATAATGAGATGAAGGACAATGCATTTGTCAGTGAAACTATCCTATATGGATAGTGCTTTTCGTGCCATTTCTGGTGGTATGTGGAACCTCACATAACTCC
>SNQJ01S0003277.1:120599-133172 GCA_010110895.2 Picea sitchensis | reverse complement strand
CAGAAAATTTATGCTGATAAGAACAAAACCCACAGAGAATTCAAAGCGGGTGATCATGTTTTCCTAAAAGTGAAAACTAATGGGAGTTCCCTGAAGCTGGGAAGTTGCGCCAAATTGGCAGCTAGATTTTGTAGGCCATTTGAAATCCTGGAAAGGATTGGGCCAGTTGAATACATGCTTGCACTACCTACATCTATGACTGTACAAAATGTGTTTCATGTTTCATTGCTTAAGAAATATATACCTGATGCTAATCATGTTATTCAATGGAATGTGGTTCAGGTGGAACTAGAAGGTGTCCTGCAAGTGCATCATGTGCGCATAATGGACAGGAAAAACAAATAGCTCTAGAATCGAGCTATAGGGATTGTAAAGCTCCAGTGGACCTAGTACAGTCCTGAGGATGCGACATGGGAGCATGAATATGCTATGTAGGTAGAGTACCTGCATCTTTTTTAAAATTTTGAAAAGCTTGCAGATGCAGTCTAATGTTTCACTGAGGATAGTGCATAAATAAGGGGAGGGGGATTATAATGTCCCCAAGGCCGAGCCCTGTTGTAAATCATGTTTATGAAATGAATTATAATTATGTTTTTATAGGCTGGTGAGCCAAGTTAATATAGGGTGGTGGGCTTATGTGATTATTAAGATAGAGATCCTAAGTGTTGAAGGCCAAGAGCCTGATTTTGTACATGTATATATGCAGAACATTAATAAAATAATAAACACCACCATGTGTAAACCGACCATTATGAATGAGTGATGGGGGACTAATATTTCATAGAATGGGTAAGGGATTAGGGGCTAGAAGGTGGGAAGAGGGGCTAAGTGTTGAGCCTAGGGGCTTAAGTCCTTGGGAATAATATTTTGATATTATTCCAAAATGACCATGTGAAATATATGTTTTATCCTAAGTTATTTTGGAATGACAAGTGACTTCCAAATGGGGAGGAACACATGCAGTTTCATAGGTGACAAGTGTCAACCAAACCACATGCAGATAAAACGACTGAGTTGATTCGTGATGGGGGTTCCTCCTCCATTTTCGACCCTCGACTGCCTGAACCGGAAATGCGGACTAACCTCTGCAGGAATACCCTCGTGCATCCTTGAAAGTCGAAAAACCTATGTTGATTTTTGAGATAGACGGTACATCCTTTGTCTGAATAGTTTGAACCTGTGCGTGGGATCTTTGTACACCTGGTGCAATCCCGAAAAAAAATTCATGAGTCTATCCTTTGATTGCTGAGCCTGTTTGGGAAGCCATGTCTATTTTCCCAGTGGGTTGTTGTGGCCACATAGTACTGGACTACACGTGGCTTGCCGGCCAATGTAAGTTTGTGCTGAGCCTGTGTTTAGCCTATCTCCAAGAGAGGGAGGTGGTTGTTGTTGGAAGAGGCAAGTTTTCAGGCCTATGATCAACTCTCTCCAGGTGAGAGAGTGCACTGAGGAAGGAGAGAGCTCCTGGAAGGAACCCTGTAGCTTCCACAGAGCTTAGAGATTTCCAGTCTGGTCTATTGCTGAAACCCAAGGCAAGGGAGGTTAGCATCCAAAGGACTATCTAGGTGACAAAGAAGGTGTATACTCCTGGGGTGGAACATGCATGTGGGGAAGGAGAGTCTGTGGGCAGTGGGCATAAGTGGTTCTTGGGAGAGAATCATTCCTTGTGACTATGTATTTTCCCTGTAACCTCAGCCTAGCCTAGGATTCCTTGCCTTGGGATGGAGCTTAGTCCCAACTTGGGGGTGACCCAGTGCTAAGCTTGATGAGCAGTGTGGTCTAAGGCTGGGTGGTTTGTGGAAGGCCTGCACGTGGGTGGTGGAATTACCACAGTTTCAAAGATAAGTACCAGATTATGCTTTAATTGTGTTTTGCACACTTGTGTATTTATATTTATCACGTATTCTGCTGTGCATATGGATTAATGATAATTCCATGGATTATTTATGTTAGTAGTAAGCGCATTCTTACTCCGAGTTTGCATGTGTTTAACCTGTTTTAAATGCATGCTATTAATTAATCATAAAAATGGTGTTGTTCCGCATAGTAGCATCCGCCCGACAAGTGGGTTGGATGACGGTTGGGGAGGCATTACACTTTTACTGATCAGTCACATGCAACATGCAAATGAAATACTATCTATGTAAAGAATGGAAAATTTTTGAAATTTAAAGAAATCTGGAAAACCCCTTTTGTTTATCAGATGCTAAAATCGAAAGTAAAATCGTGGAAATTGACATCTATTATAAGATTCTATGCATTCTATATTACAAGAGTGGTCTACCCTTTCCATAGCCAAAAAGTCTGTGGCAGTTTATAAGTTCGATTAACCCTTAAGGAGATCCAGAACAAATTTTCAAGAGTCTATACGTATAACCACAACCAAAAGATTTAGTCTAAATGAAAAAAATTTAATCAGCAACTGATACAGATAAGGATTTCATTAAAATCGATTCACTGTATATTCTACCTCTATCGCATTACCCAATATAAATTATGTCTAGAAGAGCGCTATGCAGAGACTATCAGCAAACCTGAATAAAGAAATAAATTTACAACCCTTGTTTAAAACAAATATGTACATCTAATGATTTGGTATTAGTAGTATGCCAAGAACGCCAGGGTAATAACCCAACACCACTAGGTCTTTCTAGATCTTTCAAGAATTCTCCTAATAGACACCAGATTACCTTTCTGAGCAGGACTTGATTTAGATCCAGTGCCATTTTTCCACTTTGACCTGCAAAAGGAGTGAAGCATTCTGTTAGTTATGGAATATAGGTCTCACCGAACTCGAATACTTTCTTTTATCAAACATACAAGATAATTATTGGGTGAAATAGTTTACTTATATTTGATTTTCCATAGGTAGGCTTCCTTTCTGAATAGTGACCGTTGAAAGGGGAGGAGTGAACATGATCAAGATGATGGGTACCCACACAACAAATACGGCCCCATCATTAGTTACAATATCCATAATAAAAGAGATGGGTTCATAAACAATGCACTTTCATAAAAGTACAGGAATTCCAACATTGAATCGAGCAAACAAAGGGGGAATTTCATACAGTTATACAGAGGAACAGACAAGTTGCAGACATATATCTATATTAAACATGAGCTTCATGAGCCTATACACTGATAATATGAGGATACTTATTATCTTTAAAAAACCACAGGAACCTGCTTAATAGAAAGGAAATGTCTACTCTAAACCATGGCCAAAACCATACAAAACCCACAAACCATCGTCTGTGGAATGATATAGAAATTTTAACCCGAGAGGTATCGCTAATTCTAGGTTCCATAGGAGGAAGTACGAATGGGTATCCATTCTCCTTAGTGGGGTTATGGGTTTTAGTCAGGATAGGGTACAGTCGAATAACTCATCAAGGTGTGTAGATAGATCCCAAGATAACATAATGATATTTAGTCATTATACAGAGAATACTCAAATATGACAGAGATCATTGTCAAAACTGACCATCTATGAGTTCACTAACCCTGGAAAAAAAAATGCATTATAGTAAGTCTTTCCCCAAAACAATGATACAACATAGCACAAGTGGGAAGGTCAAGCATAAAGGCACACTGCTTGTGAATAACCCTCGGAATCCCCAAGGAAACAAGAGAATGAAGGGTGGAAGTGCGACAAGAAGAGTTGTCTACCTGTAGCGAGGAAAACCAGAATGCCTCTGTTGAGTTTCAGTAACAAGGAAGTAATTTAATAACACTTAAATGTTACAGTGGGAGAACGAATCTTACCAGGAGTTTGGATGGAAGATATTGCCTCCATCATGGACATTCCCTAGTTTTCCTTCAACAACATTTCAGAATCGCAGAACCAAACCTCTGTGAATTTACTTGTTACCATAATGAACTGCTATAACCCAAAGAAAATCCTTACCATGTAGCTTAAATGTTGTTGGTATGAAGGAAGGGTCAGACATGTGAAGAGGGGAACTTGGCACATTCACAATGGACAAAGGGTCAGGTGATGGCCTTGACTCTCGCACACATCAGGGTCCATTAATGGCTAGGCCAGGTATTAAATCTCGAATGACTTGTTCCTGGCAGTTCAATTAATGGGTTATGGATGAAGAAGCGCCTGCACGTTTAAGGTAAGTTTTAACCTAACTAACACCAACTGCGTTAAGGTATTTTTTAGTCGGAATCCCATATGAGACAGGTGGAGTCAACAAATAGATAACACGGGATGTTGGTTTTCAAATAATCGTTACAGGAGCTTTAAACTGGGAGGCACTTACCCCATCCTTATTAATTCAAACATTTTCGTAAAGGGGTATAACCTAACCTTCACCTATATTTCTCTTACATGACTCCTTTGAACATGTGGTTAAGGTTTCGCATAGGACTAAGTCCCAAATTCCTTCATAGTGGTAAGCAAAAATTATATGGATATATCATTTTTTTATGTTGGTATGAAAGTAAACAGAGTTTGCAGGACTACAAGTGAATGATGAAGCGTGGAGTAAGCACAACTTGAAATAATGTTTCAATGATTAAATTGGGTAGAGAATTTAATGAACGTCAGCCAAGACCCTTTTTTTTTAATGACGAATCCATTGAAGGGTGAATCTATAAAGAAATATATATTTTTATTTATTTGACAATTTTGAGGTCTATTACAAATGGTATCAGAGTGAGTTTACAACACTGGGCCTTGAATAGGGGCACACTGGAACTTTGGCATATATATATATTTTCTTACTGATGATAAACTAACAAAACTCCTTTGTACAATTTTATTTTTTTTCTATTTTGTGTCAATTATGGCAGCTCAGGATGATGCGGAAATCTGAATAGAAGGAAATCCAGCATAGGGAAGTCATGGAGATCCAAAACCAAAAAGTGACGGAAGCTCTCCTACGAAAGTACTAGAAACAATGAGGAATCTTATAATTGAGTTGCAGGTATTCAAATCAGACAATGAGAAATTGAAGAAAGCACAACAAGAACAACAAGAGATAAATGAAGTCCTGCTACGCAATATAGTGACCAAGAAAAGTCTAAAGGACGATAACCAGGATGAAGAGGTCAACAAAAGGGCCTCCAAGAATTCTGGGCTTGAAACATAAAAAAGGAGACAATTCTTCTAAAGGTACACCCTCAGCTGAGGACAAAACTAAAATAGACAGGAAAAGAAAACAAATAGACCACCTTGAAGGAGAATTTAAAAATATTTAACCAGCTACCTTTGATGGAGAATCCAGGACAGGAGAAGAAGTCGAAGCATGGTTGTTGGACATCAAAAAATACTTCCAAATCTACAATTATTCCAATAACATGAAGGTCAGAATGGCTATCTACAATCTGAAAGGGAAGGCCAACATCTGGTGGAAAGACCTGGAATTGGCCAAGGGCCTAAAGGAGAAACAAATGGAATGGTTCGACTTTAAGAATTATTTCAAGAAACAATACCTTTATGAAAGCTATTATGAAAGGAAAATGAAAGAATTTTACGAGTTACGACTCGAACAAATGACGATGGAGGACCTCATAAATAAATTTCTGGAACTACTAAGGTTTGTACCGTACATATGGGAGGATAAGATAAAAATCCAACAGTTCTTAAGCTGTTTACCATAGTCCTACAGGGACACAATTGAGTTTGAAAACCCCAAATCCTTGAGTGAAGTGTTCCGGAAGGAACGAATGTGCTATGACCAGTATAAACAACGGGCAGAGTTTCCCAAAACCTAGAAGGATGAGAAACAAGATCGAATGAACCAGCGGAAGAAGGTATACCAACCAACTCCTTATCAAAATGTAGCAAAAGGTTTTTCGAGAAAGGATTACCACTCCAATTATCTGAATACTCAAGGTAGCGAAAAACCGGTAAACCCGGGGACAAAGAAGTTTGGGGACAACCCTTGCGAGAAATTAAAGTGTTGGGAATGTGGACAACCTCATCTAAGGAGGAACTTTCCACATTTAAATTCAACAAACATAACTGCTATTCATAATTTGCAGGAATCCTCAATGGTGGGAGACATGGGCAAAAGATTTGATCGGATAAATGCAACCATAGATAGCCGACAAGATGACCACCAGTCCTCGGTGGTAGATATCGACGGTAAAATCAACAACTCTCAAATATCTGTATTAATTGATCCTAGAGCTATGTTAAGTTATGTTACTCCTGATGTAGTATAGACGAACAAACTTGAGAAACTAAAGCACGCAAAACCATGGCTAGTACAACTAGCAACAGGAACTAACAGGAAAGTAGTTAAATTTATTTCGGATTTTGAGTTTAGCCTAGACAGTCAAAATATAAGGACAAATATGAACATCCTACCACTATGATCTTATGATATAATTATCAAGATGGACTGGTTGGAATAGCACAAAGAAGTACTAGATTGTTATACAAAGTTACTTAACTATAAAGACGATTTTGGCACTACTAGAACATCCGAAGGTATACCAAAACCTATATCAATCAGACAAATTTCAGCAATGAACCTCAAGAAATGTATGAGAAAGGGATGTCAAGTTTACGCCATCCAAGTAACGAATCTGTTAGAGGAAGTAGATAAGCTAAAGTTAGAATACTTTGCTATCCTACATGATTTTAGAGACATGTTTGTAGATGAGATACCAGAACTAACTCCTAGAAGGGAAATAGATTTCTCCATAGACCTACTACCGGGTTTAGCCCCTATCTCAAAGGAACCTTACTGAATGAGTCTACCAGAACTGAGAGAATTAAGAGTAAAATTACAGGAATTGTTGGATAAAGAGTATATCAGACCAAGCATTTCACCATGGGGGGCACCCGTCCTCTTTGTGAAAAAGAAAGACGATACTCTAAGAATATGCATCGATTATAGACAACTGAACAAAATGACTATTAAGAACAAATACCCCTTACCAAGGATAACTGATCTATTTGACCAAGTAGGTGGGGCCAAGATCTTTTCAAAGTTGGATCTACGATCCAGTTATCATCAAGTTAGGATAAAGGATGAGGACATAAACAAAAATTTTCAAGCAAGATATGGACACTATGAATTTGTAGTCATACCTTTCAGGATCACTAACACACCATCCAGGTTTATGTGCCTGATGAACAGTATTTACAGCCAATACTTAGACAAGTTTGTAGTAGTATTTATAGACAATATCTTGGTCTATTCCAAAACGGAGGAAGAACATGAGGAACACTTAAGAATAACTTTGCAAACGTTGAGGAAACACAAACTGTATGCCAAGTTTGACAAGTGTGACTTTTATCAAAAGGAAATACAATATCTAGGACATGTAATTTCAGCAGAAGGCATTTTTGTGACCCCGAAAAGATAAAATCCATTATGGAATGGCTGGTACCAAAGGATGTGGCAGATATCCGGTCATTCATGGGAATCACTGGATATTATTGCAGATTTATAGAAGGGTTTTCCAAGATAGCCTACCCTATCACATCATTACAAAAGAAAGAGACCAATTTTAATTGGTCACAGAAGTGTCAAGATAGTTTTAACAAGTTGAAGGAATTATTGACAACTGCACCCATTTTGAAGGTAGCAGACCCAGATAAAGACTTTAGAGTATGTGTTGATGCAAGTAACAAAGGACTAAGTGGTGTCCTAACTCAGGAAGGACACATGATTTGTTATGAGTCTTGAAAATTAAAAGAACATGAGCGAAATTATGTCACTCATGACTTAGAATTGGCAGCAATAATACACCCCTTAAAAATGTGGCGACACTACATAATGGGAAGAAGGCTTCTACTGCTGACAAATAATAGTGGTGTAAAATGTTTGTTTAGCCAACCAGAGCTCAATGCAAGGCAAGCCAGATGGCTAGCCTTCTTGAGCGAATTCGACTTCGAATTCAGACATATCAAGGGCAAAGAAAATAAAGTAGAAGACACTCTAAGAAGAAGATTCCATGGGTTATTTGATGTAAATATGACACAGACCCCCCAACCCTCAAGTCGGAGTCTGCACCGAATCTTTCAATTCCAACCCTTTAGAGTCTAACTAGCTCTTCAACTTCCCCTTTGGGAAATTTATCCACACACCCAACTAAGTGTATGTCACAGGTCGTTTTGAGTTATGCTCACGTGATCTTTGCACTGGCATGAACTCCACAATCAACACCCAACTGATATTGGGACTTTCCCCTTTTCCTTTCGGGATACCGAATTTCGCGAGTTTGCGAATCCTGTTATCGAGCGTCTTACCTCTTTGACCTCTGAAACCCAAAATACCAAACACTAGACCCTTCTCGCCACTGAATTTGGCTTTCCACTCATCATGATTTCAGGATTTGCGATGATGTGCAACTCTACCTCTTGACTCCCGGAGTCCTGAAATCCGAAGTACTGAAATCCCAAAAGTCCACTCTAAGTCCTGTCGCACTTTGCGACTTCGATATTTCCACTTCACTGCTTCTCTCTCCTTTTCATCAATATTCTCGATATGCCAAACCCTAAAATATCGAAAGGTTTCTATCTCACTTCTAAGGAGATCAACAACTGTAATCCTCCCCTGATCCGACGGCTGGTGTGGTTTCGTGTACAGGGAGTTCATGATGCTTGATCTCGAACTCTTTACCTCCTATATCTTCTGGACCCCGAATTACCAAAATACCAAAATGGTTTCCTTTCCTGGGATTTTTGTGAACCGGGAGTTCAAAACTCTTGATTCCAAATCATTGTCTCCTCGAGATCCCAGATCTCGAAATGCCGAAATGCTGAAATGCTCCTCCAAAGGTATTTCATTTTTCATGATTTCAGAGCTTCTTATGTGGATCACTCTACTCCTTGTCAACAGGAATGATGAAATGTTGATTCCAAAAATTCTTACAAATATCCTGCCGTGACTTGTGATTTTGGGCTTTCCTCCCCCCTGTGTCCCGATCACTCGTCCTCAGGACCTCTGAAACCCTGAATTCCAAAGTTTCAAAATTTCGACCTCGTCACTCTTCGCCTTTATACATGAAAATCTTTTCACATTTCAGGGATTTGATCAACCAAAGGTTTCGTCCACACTTCGGACTTATGACCCCCGAAATGTCGAAATGATCTCAACGGTCCAATGGTCGAGATCAACGGTCCACATTAAATCCTTCCTTTCAAAGGTGGATCTATCCAACAATTAACTTCCCCCACAAATTTCATGGCTCCTACGGTCCTCGTTGTTTCAGGAGTTCTCTTGGAGAATTCCGACCATTCAGTTTCCTCCTCAAGAACCTCTGGCTCAAAATCGACTATGCGATCCTTCTTTGGGGCATGACTTCTACACAATGACTTGAGCTTCCTGTTTTCTCTTGAATGATTCAAAGGCCCTAACACTTCTAATCTTTCTTTGCAAACTCAGGTCTTCAAGGAGACTCCTGCACGCACTTCTTGTGACAATCCTTCAAATACTTCAATGTACTTGAACTCACGACTCTGTGCACATTCTCTGCAACAACAGTCCTTCAATCTCTCAACCTTAGCTGATAAGTTCTAAGGTATCGACCAGCCTGCGCACACCTTGCATGGCTTTTGTACTTGTCTTGCACTTCTGCTAAAATGAGAACAACAGTATCCCTCCTAAGCTTTCAGAGATAAACTCTGAACCTTCGTCAATGCATTCCTTGCAGACGTTTCACTGCACTTCTTGCAGGAACTCTCTCACTCAGGAAGAGAAACAATTTAAACTCATTCTCTCTCTCTCTCTCTCAAACTTCAAACACTTAACATGAAATCATACATACATAGAATAACAACAAATGCATGACAGAAAGAATAAAACAACCATAAGCAGATCAATTAGCATGTATACACATAGAGCATCATAACACCATGAATTTGAATCAAAGCTTCATATATTAATTCATAACTTCTGTGCATGGGTTCTTCTCTACAAATCTCCGCTACAAATCTCCTTTTCTCTATGTTAATGTGATTAATTGATCTAATTTTGATTGATACAAAGATGAGGGTGTCTATAGTCAATTTCCCTCATGTTCCTAAAATTGTCTAATCCAGAATTTAAATCTACCTACTTTCATTAACTGGGCATAAATGCCTTTTACATCGACAGATGAGAGAAGATTGCTCAAGATCTATTTACAATCACTTATTCATAAATGCACGTATACCTTCCTTAACTATTTCATTAATATTCCTTCCTTAGTCTTTCAAAATATTTCCAAAACATTTTCAACATGTGCAAAAATGCGTTGCGCTCATCCAAGTTGTCTTCCGCCTCCACGCACGCTTGCTACTAGAGATGCTCTTGCATCATACTCCCTCACTTGAAAATTTTCATGGACTCCTATTCATGAGTTCTTGTACGGTCTGTCCATTCTTCTGAATCTCTGCTTCATTCTCCCAACTGGCATCTTCGACTGGATGTCCCTTCCATTTGAACAAGTATTCAAAATACACTTTTCTCCTGGTCCTCTTGCTTATTCTCTTGTCAAGTATACTTTCCATCTTTGGCTTTTTAGCTACAAGCATTTGTTTAGTCCACTGAACCTCTGTCTGTTCACTATCTTCTCCTACTTCTTCATCTCTGTAAGGGTACAAATCTGAGATGTTGAATATTAGTGAAATTCTGATCCCATCGGGTAAATCGAACTCATATGCATTTTCCCCAAATTTCTTTACGATCTTGCATGGTCCAATCTTCTTCATTTTCAGTTTGTTATATGTTCCCCTTGGGAACCTTTCTTTCCTCAGATGTGCAAGAATCAGATCACAAACTTCAAACTGAAGTTCTCACCTGTGTTGATATGCTCTGCGCTTGTATTCTTGATTCAAACTCTGCAATTTCTCCTTGACTTGACTGTGAAGCTCCATCATTGCTTCTGCAAAGTCTTCTACACCAGCACTTCTGAATTCATCTTGTTCCACATCTTTCAATTCAGAATATCCCCTTGGCTTCATTCCATATACAATTTGGAATGGACTCTGCCCTGTTCTTCTATTGATCGAATCATTATAAGAAAATTCTGCCTGTGGCAAAATGTGGTCCCACTGACTGTGGTGTTTAGTCACTAGTCTCCTCAACAAATCTCCCAAGCTCCTGTTCACAAATTATGTTTTCCCATCCATATGAGGATGATAAGCTGAGATAAATGACAAATGTGTCCCTAGCTTCTTCCATAAAGTCCTCCAGAAATGTCCCACAAACTTGGTGTCTCGATCTAAAACTATACTTCTTGGTAAGTCGTGAAGTCTGACAACTTCCTTGAAAAATAGGTTCACAATATGAGTTGCGTTGCTAGTTTTTTGACATGGTATAAAATGTGTCATATTTGAAAATTTGTCTACCACCTCAAATATTGAATGAAATCCTCTTTGCGTTCTTGGCAGCCCTAATATAAAATCCATGCTCACTGCATCCCACGGCCTCTTAGGTATGGGTAATGGCTGGTATAACCCTGTGGTCTATCTTTTTCCCTTTCTGTGCTGACAAATTTTACATCTGTCCAAAAATTTGTTAACATCTGTCCTCATTCCTGGCCAAAAATATGAGCCATTTGTTGGTTGTGGAGCCTGATTATCTTCCTGATTTATAGGTATTTTACTTTCAGCCATGTTTATACCCCATGAAGTATTTACACCCCAAAAGTATGTACACTCTTCCACACGGGGGAGTGCAGAGGGGGGGTACCCCCTCTGCGGGGTCGAAGGGGCCTATCCCCCCGGCTGGGGGTCTGGGGGAAAGTGGGCCCCCAGCGGGGGTTCGGGGGCGAAGCCCCAGAAGAAAAAATTGCCTTATAAAATTATATTGTAATTTCATTGTAAATCTTGACCATTCATTATAAGGTCACATATCTAATGGTAGAGATTATGTTAGTTTTTTTTCCCTAGAAGGAAACCCTCTTTTATGAGGGAAATGTATTGTAGCTATGATTGATGGTGAATATTGTATTCTGAGAGAGGAGACTGTGAGAGAAAGAAGAGGAAGTTACAACAGGTTTTATTATAGGTTGTATCCCTTCATTTGCTGGATAATAATAAAGGAAGGACCTGGAAATTTCTCTGGTGGACATAGCCCACACTGGGTGAACCACGCAAATCTGTGTCTCTCTTGTATTGTGTGTCTTCTATGTTTTGTTTCTGCATTTGTTTTATTTTATTGCTCTACAGTCCTATTTTTCTAACAACTGGTATCAGAGCATAAGGTAACTCATAGGAAAAGAGGGTTCTTGGTTCGAGTGGGAGCAATGTCATAAGATGGAAAGTTTGGGGTCGAGAAATTTAACAGCCAAAACTACCAGTTATGGAAGATGCAGATGGAAGACTATTTATATCAAAAGGATCTATTCCTACCATTGAACAAAGTAGCAAAGAAGCCAGTGGCCATGAAGGATGAAGAATGGGAGATTCTTGACAGAAAGGCTCTAGGAACGATACGGCTAATCCTGAGAGCGTCGGTGGATTTCAATATTTCGAAAGAAAATACAACGAAGGGTTTGATGGACGCGTTGGCCAAATTGTATGAAAAACCCTCAGTGTCAAATAAGGTATTTATAATGAAGAGATTATTTAATATGAAGATGTCAGAAGGTGGGTCTATTGCAGATCATTTAAATGAATTT
>SNQJ01S0003277.1:91090-120589 GCA_010110895.2 Picea sitchensis | reverse complement strand
ATGAGGGAAATGTATTGCAGCTATGATTGATGGTGAATATTGTATTCTGAGAGAGGAGACTGTGAGAGAAAGAAGAGGAATTTATAGCAGGTTTTGTTGTAGGTTGTATCCCTTCATTTTCTCAATAATAATAAAGGAAGGACCTGACAATTTCTCTGGTGGACGTAGCCCACACTGGGTGAACCACGTAAATATGTGTCTCTCTTGTATTGTGTGTCTTCTATGTTTTGTTTCTGCATTTGTTTTATTTTATTGCTTTGCAGTCATGTTTTTCTAACACCATTCAATTTTGAGAACATCTTATCATGACTGAAGTGTCTGACCAATCCTCCACTGTGTTTTCCTTTCAACAAATTCTCCCTCATGGAGAATTTTGGAGTACATAACTAATTTCCCCTGAATAATAATCCATCCTGGATCATATATTCGGTCCACTGGCTTCTTTCCCTGAGAATTGGATTCTTAGATGCCTCATACACCTCTTTAAAATATGGATCATCTCTGTACATTTCTTTGAGATTATGAAAACCCAAAGTTTTGACTCTAAATTCTTGCATAAGAAAACATTTCCTGCTCAAAGCATCAACAACTTTGTTAGTTGTTCCAGAAATATGTTTAATTACAAAAGTAAAATTCTGCATGTATTCAACCCATTTAACATGTCTTTTGTTCAACTTCTCCTATTGAGTCACGAATTGTAAAGCATGATTATCATTGTACAAAACAAACTCTTTAGGAACCAAATAATGCCTCCATTTCTTCAGCGCTTGTATGACTGCATAAAATTCCTTGTCATATGTATGACTTCATTCACTTGTATGAATTCATTTAGTTTCTCAATGAAGTATGCGATCGGTCTGTCATCTTGGCTTAAGATGTCTCCAATTGCAAATAGACTAATGTCACACTTGACCTGAAATGTCTTACTAAAATCTGGCAACACCAGAATTGGTTGTTCAATAATCTTTTTCTTCAGCAAGTCGAAACTTTTTTTTTCTTCCTCTATCCAATGAAAAGATTTGTGTCTTTTCTTCACCGTGTCCATCATTGGTGTGCTAATCCCACTAAACTTTTAGATGAATTTCCTATATAAACTAGCTAATCCATAGAAGCTTCGAACCTCAAATACACTTTCCGGCGACAGCCAATTCTTAATCGCCTCTACCTTATCTGGATCCATTTTCATCTCATATGCATAGATAAAAAAACCCAAATAAATGAGTTATGTCCTCATAAATGTTGATTTCTTCATATTTATCAACAACTTCTCTTGCTGTAATCTCCTCATCACTGTAGCTAAATGATTCAAGTGTTCTATTTCTGTCTTGCTGAAAATTAATATATCGTCAAGATATACGATGACGAACTTCCCGATAAACTCTTTCAGGACTTCATTCATCAATCTCATGAAAGTACTGGGTGTGTTTGTTAATCCATTCATAAAAACCCTCATTTGTCTTGAATGTTGTCTTCCATTCATCACCTTCTCTCATTCAGATTTGATGATATCCTCTTTTCAAATCAATCTTTGAAAAAAAAATGTCTCCACTCAAGCAATCCATCAAATCATCCATCCTTGGTAATGGAAATCTGTATCTGATGGTAATATTATTGATTGCCCTCGAGTCTTTACACATTCTCTAGCCTCCATCCTTATTTTGGTTGGGCACTGTCGGAACAACGCATGGACTCAAGCTCTCTCTAATCAATCCTTTGTCCATTAAATCCTGGACTTGTCTTTTGACTTCTTCATTTTCCTGCGGTGTTAACCTATACATTGCTTTGTTTGGTAAACTGGATCCAGGTATAAGATCAATGTGATGACTTATACTTCTGATAGGTGGAAACAAATGAGGTAGTTCGTCCACTACTATATCAACGAACTCTTCCAACAACTGTTGGATTTCCTCTGGTAAATTATCCACTCTTGTACTTGTTAAAACAATTCTAGGCTTCCTGACCACAATGAATTGTGTATCTTCCTTCTTCTTAAACTCCTTAAGAAGTTACTTTCCACTCATGAGAAGTACAATGTTTCTCACTTCTGGTTTCACTTCTTTATCCTTAATCGACAACAACATGTGAGTTCTCCCATTCTTCTCCAGGGTGTATGTGTTTTGTCTCCCATCATGAATCACATTTTTGTCATATTTCCATGGTATACCTAGCAATAGATGAAAAACATCCATGGGAATGCCATCACATAATATTTCATCCTTATATCCTCCTATTTTAAATTCAACTAAACACTATTTAGTGACATTTACCTGATGTCCTTTTTGTAGCCACGAAACTCTGTATGGGATTGGATGTTCAATAGTCTCCATCTCCAGCTTTTCTACCATCTATGTAGAAATGAGATTGTCTGTGCTACCACTGTCCACGATGACTTTGCATACCCTATCTCTGGTCTTGCAAGTAGTCTGAAAAAATTTGTTCCTTTGGGATGGGTTCTCTACCTCTTTCTATGGCTTCAAGAGAACTCTCCTCATCATTAAGGATCTTTCGCACTCAACATATTCTCCCTCAACATTCCATCCTTGTGCTTCGTCAATGTGAGTTTCACCTCCTTCTTTCTTTCTATCTGGACATTCATAGGATTTGTGTCCATTTTTCCCACAGGTAAATCATTTTATTTCTCCACCTCTGCCTCTTCCTCTTCCTCTGGTTCGAGGAAAAGTATTTCTATTAGCATACTGTCCTCTCTGTGAGCTTCCACCTCTCTCAGTTTGAGTTTGAGGTTTCTTCCACTCTTCTTTAGGTTTCTGATTCCTGTCTTGGGAAAGTGTTTTTCCTCTAGCTTGACTTCTGTCTCAGCCTCTCTGACCTTGCTTCCAGCTCAACTTATCTTCAACTTTCAGAGCCATCTGATAAGCATCCTCCACATTACGAAGGCTCATCATGCTCATCTCATCCTGAATGTCATATCGCGGACCATTTATGTACCTGGCAACCTTTTCATCATCACTTTCCCGATGACCTGCTATGATGTTGATCTTGTAGAATTCTTCAGTGTACTCTTTCACTGTCACCAACTTCTGTCTCAAGTTCTACATCCTCTGAAATAGAGTGCTTTGATAATCCTTGGGTATGAATTTGGCTTTCATCTTCACAACCATTCTATCCCAATTTTGATTTTATGCTTGCCTTTGCAGTGTCTGTCAGCCTGCAGTTCATCCCACCATAATGCTGCATCACCTTTAAGTCTAGTAAAAACATGTTTAACCTTTTTGTCTTCCTCGACATCCTCATAGTCAAAATATTTATCCATATCTCTAATCCAGTCTAGAATCTCTTCAACATCTAGGTTCCCCTCATACATGGGAATCTCTATTTTTGCCCTGGCACCTATCCTTACAACAACCCTGAATAGGCGTTCATATGCTGCATCTTCGACTGCGACTTCTTCTCCTTCATTTCCAGCTTCATTTTCACTTTCAACATCACTGATATCCACAACATTGACTGTGATCCTCTGCGCTGTCTCCATGGTATCAAGCCTAGCACATAGTTCACGCATTTCCCTTTCCTCTACTAGATCAGGCATTGGTTTGTCTCTTCTTCTTGTCGGCATGGCTGCAAATATTTTCTCTTTTCTCTACTACAGAAAGAAAATAAATCTTACTCACTTTGATACCACACTGATGAAAACCCCCCAACCCTCAGGTCAGAGTCCGCACAGGATCTTTCAATTTCAGCCCCTTAGAGTCTGACTAGCTCTTCAATTTTCCCTTCGGGAAATTTATCCACACACCCAACTGAGTGTATGTCACAGGTCCTTATGAGTTACGCTCATGTGATCTTTGCACTGGCATGAACTCCATGATCAACACCCAATTGATATTGGGACTTTCCCATTTTCCTTTCGGGATACCGGATTTTGTGAGTTTGTGAATCCTGTTGTTGAGCATATTACCTCTTCAACCTCCAAGACCCTTCTTGCCACTGACTTCAGCTTTCCACTCATCGATATTTTGGGAGTTGCAATGATGTGCAAATCTTCCTCTTGACTCCCAGAGTCCCGAAGTCTGAAGTACCGAAATCTCGAAAGTCCACTCTAAGTCCTATCGCACTTCACGACTTTGGGATTTCCACTTCACTTCTTCCTGCTCCTTTTCATTAGTATTCTTGGTATGCCGAACCCCAAAATACCGAAAGGTTTCTATCTCACTTCTAAAGAGATCAACGACTATGATCCTCCCTTGATACGATGGCTGGTGTGGTTTCGCATACTGGGAGTTCGTGATGCTTGATCTTGAATTCTTTACCTCCTATATCTTTCGGACCCCAAATTACCGAAATGCCGAAATGGTTTCCTTTCCTGGGATTTTCACGAACTGGGAGTTCGAAACTCTCAATTCCAAATCAATGTCTCCCCGAGATCCCAGATCTCAAAATGCTAAAATGCCAAAATGCTCCTCCAAAGGTATTTTTCATTTCACAATTTCAGAGGTTCTTATGTGGAGCACTCTACTCCTTGTCAACAGGAATGCCAAAATGTCGATTCCCAAAATTCTTAAAAATATCCTGCTACGACTTTTGATTTTGGGCTTTCCTCCCCCTTGTGTCCCGATCACTCGTCCTTAGGAACTTCGAAACCTCGAATTCTGAAGTTCCAAAATTTCGACCTCGTCACTCTTCACCTTTATACATGAAACTCTTTTCTCATTTCAGGGATTTGATCAACCAAAGGTTTTGTCCACACTTCGGACTTATGACCCTCAAAATGTTGAAATGATCTCAATGGTTCAATGGTTGAGATCAACGGTCCATGTTAAATCCTGCCTTTCGAAGGTGGATCTCTCCAACACTTAACTTCCCCCACAAATTTCTTGGATCCTATGGTCCTCGCTATTTCAAGAGTTCTCCTTGGAGAATTTCGACCGTTCAGTTTCCTCCTCAAGAACCTCTGGCTCAAAATTGACTCTGTGATCCTTCTCTGGGGCGTGACTTCTGCACAACGACTTGAGCTTCCTATTTTCTCTTGAATGATTCAAAGGCCCTAACCCTTCCAAGCTTTCTTCACAAACTCATGTCTTCAAGGAGACTCCTACATGCACTCCTTGTGGCAATCCTTCAAATACTTCAGAGTACTTGAACTCATGATTCTGTGCACTTTCTCTACAACAATAGTACTTCAATCTCTCAACCTTAGTTGATAAGTTATAATGTATCGACTAGGCTGTGCACACCTTGCATGACTTTTGTTCTTGTCTTGCACTTCTGCTGAAATGAGAACAATGGTATCCTTCCTGAGATTTCAGAGATAAACTCTGAACCTTCATCAATGCACTCCTTGTGGACATTTCACTGCACTTCTTGTAGGAACTCTCTCACTCAGGAAGAGAAACAATTTAAACTTATTCTCTCTCTCTCTCTCAGACTTCAAACACTTAACATGAAATCATACATACATAGCATAACAAAAAATGCATGACAGAGAGAATAAAACAACCATAAGAAGATCAATTAGCATGTATACACAGAAAGCATCATAACACCATGAATTTGAATCAAAGCTTCATATATTAATTTAGAACTTCTATACATGGGTTATTCTCTAGAACTTTCTACTACAAGTCTCCTCTTCTCTATGCTAATGTGTTTAATTGATCTAATTCTAATTGATACAATGATACAAAGATGAGGGTGTCTATAGTTGGTTTCCCTCATGTTCCTACAACTGTCTAATATGGAATTTAAATCTACCTACTTTCATTAACTGGGCATAAATTCCTTTTACATCGATAGATGAGAGAAGATTGCTCAAGATCTGTTTACAATCACTTATTCATAAATGCACGTATGCCTTCCTTAACTATTTCATTAATATTCCATCCTTAGTCTTTCAAAATATTTCCAACACATTTTCAACATGTGAAAAAATGCGTTGCGCTCATCCCAACAATCTTCTACATCTGCGCTCACTTGTTGTTGGCGATGCTCCTGCATAAAATATCAGCAAGGCCGAAAGTGATCTGGAACAAAGAATAAGGACGACGGTTATTAATGACGAAAATTACACTAAGATGATGGAAGAATTACAAAATAGTATCGCAAACTCAGACAAACCAGATCTAAGTATCGATAAGAAGGGACTATTTTGATTTAAAAACAAGCGTTACATACCAGACTCAGCAGAATTAAAGGTAACAGTCTTGGACGAAGTGCATAAGAAGTCGTATTCGGGCCACCTAGGCTACCAAAAAATAATAAAAACACTTATAAAACTATTTTACTGGCCTAATATGAAGGGTGAAATAGAGGAATACTTAGCTAGTTGCTAAGATTGTTAGCAGGTTAAGGCCAAGCATGAGCATCTAGATGGCCTATTACAACCATTACCAGTACCATAATGGAAATGGGAGACCATATCACTGGACTTTATAATAGGTTTTCCTAAAACTCAGAAACATAATGATTCTATCATGGTTGTAATCGATAAAATTAGTAAGTCTGCACACTTTATTCTTGTAAAGTCTACTTTTAAAGATATAAACATTGCTGAAATATTCATGAAAGAAATTTTTAGACAGCATGGTATTCCTAAAATGGTGATTTTAGATAGAGACGTAAAATTCACATTTGATTTTTGGAAGGAATTGTTTGCAGGGATAAATACTAATTTGAATTTCAGTATGAGTTATCATCCACAGACAAATGGACAGACTGAGAGGACAAACCAAATCATGGAGGATATGCTCCGCATGTACATAAGAACAAAACCAAACAATGGGTACCAAACTTCGGCCAAGTTGAACCCTTTCGAAATATTGTACAGTAGAAAATGTATGAATCCAATTAGATGGGATAACCCAGCTGACTGGCTCATGGTTTGACCAGAGATGCTCCAAGAAATGGAGAACACAGTGAGAAAAGTGCAATAGAACTTTAAAGAAGCACAAGACATACAAAAGAGCTATGCAGATCAGAAAAGAAGACACTTGGAATTCCAAGTAGGGGACCATGTTTATTTGAAGGTCAAAGCCCGAAAGAGCTCGTTGAAGTTAAGAAACTGTGCCAAGTTGTCACCCAGTTTTTGTGGGCCCTTCGAGATATTAACTCAAATTGGACCCGTAGCATCTCAACTCCCATTCCCAGCTAATCTAAGAATTCATAATGTGTTTCATGTTTCTTTGTTAAAAAAGTATATTCATGACCATACTCATATGATTGATTGGAACTTGGTGCAGGTGGAACCTGAAGGCGAGTTCCAGGTGGAACCCCTACGTATTTTGGACCGGAGAGAAATAACACTTCGGAACAGAGCCGTCGCTGAGGTAAAGGTGCAATGGAAGCACTTTGGTCCTGAGGAGGCCACTTGGGAGTTGAAGGGAGATCTATGGAGATCTCATCCAATCCTGTTCCAAGGAAGGAAAAAACACCGAGGAAAATGTTTTATTGAAGGGGGAAAGGATGTGACATCCCAAAATAAAGTATTTTTTTTAAATTTAAATTTTTGGAAAATTATTCCATTTTTAGTAAATTCGAATTTGGAAATTTTTTGCCTTTTATGGAAATTCTGAATTTTTTATTTAATAATTGTAATTAATTATTATGACTGTTGGGCAGAGATCTGTTTTGACCCAACTAACTATTTCAATATGACACTTGTATGAAAACATAATATTTTATATTGATTGCAGGATGACAAATGGAACAACCATGTTAAAAAATCAGCTGACCATGACTCCATGAGTGGGGAACCTATTGGAACTACCTCTGGGCTAATTATTACAAGTGGAAAATCAGAGATTTGGCCATTGGTAGCCCCTGGAAATCAGGATTTAGAAAGCTACGAAAATTCCCAAGGGAGGGAAAAAGACCTAGGCAAAAGGTTTTTTTTTTATGAATAAAGAGCATATGTGAGGAGGCAAGATGCTGCAAAGTATGTTGGGAAAGGAGACTGTTGATTTTTCCCTTATTTTTATGAACACTACAGAGTGAGTGTGAGGCAAGAGGAATATGTGAAAGCGAAGGACATTGCTGAGGAGGAATCTTCCAAATTCGCCCTCATGGATTCATGGTCGAGCTAGGGGGTGAATCGGGCAAGTGTTTTGGATGCCTTATTCTACGGTTGGGAGGAGTGTGGCTATTCCCTTTGTCTTCCCGCAAGTTGGTTCAGATATGTAAACCTTTCCCTACTCTGTTCTTGGATGTTTTTGTGTGTAACAAATATTATGTATTTAACTGTACTAAGTTGAAATGATTTTTCCATGGATGTCATCTATTCGTCAAAATAAAGGAAAAGTATACTCTAAACCACAACCAAAACCATAGAAAACCTGCAAACCATCGTTTGTGGAATGATATAGAAATTTTAACCTGAGAGGTATCACCAATTTTGGGTTCCACGGGAGGAAGTACGAATGGGTATCCGTTCTCCTCAATGGGGTTCTGGGTTTTAGTCAGGACATGGTACAGTTGAAGAAATCATCGAGGTGTGTAGACATAGCCCAAGATAAGGGAACAATATTTAGTCATTATACAGAAATACCCAAATACTACAGAGATCATTGTCAAAACCGACCATCTACCAGTTCACTAACTTAGGAAAACAAAAAAATTCATTACAGTAAGGAATTCCCACAAAAAATGATACAACACAACGCAAGTGGGAAGGTCAAGCATAAAGGCACATTGCTTGCGAATAACCCTCATAAGACCCAAGGAAATAAGAGAACGAATGGTGGAAGTGCGACAAGAAGAGCTATCTACCCATAGTAGGAAAACCATAATGCCTCTGTTGAGTTTCATTAACAAGGAAGTAATTTAATAACAATTAAATGTTACAGTGGGAGCACGAATCTTACTAGGAGGTTGGATGGAAGATATTTCCTCCATCATGTTCATTCCCTAGTTTTCCTTCGACAACATTTCAAAATTGCAGAACCAAGTCTCTGTGAAGTTACCCATTACCAAAATGAACCACTATAACCCGAAGAAAATCCTTACTGCGTAGATTAAATGTTACTAGTACGAAGTAAGGGTTGGGCATGTGAAGATGGGAACCTATCACATTCAAAATGGATGAAGGGTCAGGTGATGGCCTCGACTCTCGCACACATTAGGGTCCATTAATGGTTGGGTTAGGTATTAACTCTCGAATGACTTGTTCCTGCCAGTTCAATTAATGAGTTACGGATGAAGAAACACCTACACGTTTAAGGTAAGTTTTAACCTGACTAACACCAACCTCGTTAAGGTAATTTTTAATCAAAATCCCATATGAGACAAGTGGAGTCAACAAACATATAACACGGACTATTGGTTTTCAAATAATCATTACAATAGTTTTAAACCAGGAAGTACTTACCCCATCCTTACTAATTCAAACATTTTCGCAGAGGGGTATACCCTGCCCCTTCACCTATATTTCTCTTACATGACTCCTTTGAACAAGTGGTTAAGGTTTTGCATAGGACTAAGTCCCAAATTCCTTCATAGTGGTAAGCTAAAACTATATGGATATATCATTTTTTTATGTTGGTATGAAAGTAAACATAGTCTGCAGGACTATAAGTGAGTGATAAAGCGTGGAGTAAGCACAACTTGAAATAATGTTTCAAATATTAAATTGGGTAGCGAATTTAATCAAAGTCATCCAAGACCTTTTTTTTTAAATGACGAACCCATTCAAGGGTGAATGTATAAAGAAAGAATTTTTTTTTTTATTTGACAGTTTTGAGGTCTATTACATGCAGCCTATAAGCAGTGGATAACATTTATGTTTCTTGTGGTTATATATACGAAGAGAGTTGCAACTATTAAAGTTCAATGAATTTAGTTCTAAATGGGTCTCTATTTTAACTTGAGTTTTCATTCCAAAACTAATATTTAAATATGTGAATTTATTCAAAATTTGTATTTCTAAGGGATATGTATATTTGGATTATGGAACAAATGTTAAAAATGTTATGAACAATGCAAGTAAAGACATATTTTAGAGAATTATTTTGATTATATATATATATATGAATGTATAAAGAAAGAATTATTTTTTTATTTGACAGTTTTGAGGTCTATTACATGCAACCTATCAGCAGTGGATAACATTTATGTTTCTTGTGGTTATATATACGAAGAGAGTTGCAACTATTAAAGTTCAATGAATTTAGTTCTAAATGGGTCTCTATTTTAACTTGAGCTTTCATTCCAAAACTAATATTTAAATATGTGAATTTATTTAAAATTTGTATTTCTAAGGGATATGTATATTTGGATTATGGAACAAATGTTAAAAATGTTATGAACAATGCAAGTAAAGACATATTTTAGAGAATTATTTTGATTATATATATATATATATATATATATATATATATATATGAAAGTTTGTATGAATATGATGTTTCTGCTATATGTTAAATTAGGTAATTTGTTGCATATTTCTACATGATGTTAAGAATATCCATGAAAATCATGGATGATTTTAAGGATGGAAATTTATATTAAATGTAAAAATATGGGCTAATATTACTATCCCTTAATATGCAAAATGTAAAATGTTTAGAAATAGTTTTGTAAAAATATTCAAATTTCTAAGAATTTTATATAGTTTCTATAAAATTTTGGCAATTTGTAAAGTAAAACAATTTTATTCTATGGAATTTGGGCAAATAATTTTTAGAAAAAATGGAAATTGGCGAATTGTTTTTTGGGAAAAACCATGGAAAATTAGCCCATTTGCGAAATTTAGCCCCTAAAATCATATATGATGAAAATAATTAGAGTTTGTCAAATATTATGGATAAGGGAGGCCTACTCCCGAGTTTTCATGAAGTTAAAAAATAAACGATGGTNTTTCATTCCAAAACTAATATTTAAATATGTGAATTTATTTAAAATTTGTATTTCTAAGGGATATGTATATTTGGATTATGGAACAAATGTTAAAAATGTTATGAACAATGCAAGTAAAGACATATTTTAGAGAATTATTTTGATTATATATATATATATATATATATATATATATATATATGAAAGTTTGTATGAATATGATGTTTCTGCTATATGTTAAATTAGGTAATTTGTTGCATATTTCTACATGATGTTAAGAATATCCATGAAAATCATGGATGATTTTAAGGATGGAAATTTATATTAAATGTAAAAATATGGGCTAATATTACTATCCCTTAATATGCAAAATGTAAAATGTTTAGAAATAGTTTTGTAAAAATATTCAAATTTCTAAGAATTTTATATAGTTTCTATAAAATTTTGGCAATTTGTAAAGTAAAACAATTTTATTCTATGGAATTTGGGCAAATAATTTTTAGAAAAAATGGAAATTGGCGAATTGTTTTTTGGGAAAAACCATGGAAAATTAGCCCATTTGCGAAATTTAGCCCCTAAAATCATATATGATGAAAATAATTAGAGTTTGTCAAATATTATGGATAAGGGAGGCCTACTCCCGAGTTTTCATGAAGTTAAAAAATAAACGATGGTCTTTCCATGTGCCCACATATTGATAGTTAATTATAATTTATTATTGATAAAAAATATTGGAATATATCAACCATCCTAATAGAAAATTTTATAAAGTATGAAGCCTCAAAAAGCAACAAAGGTCTTTTCCCACACTCGTTATCGTATTCTTCAAGAAAATTTTGATTTTTAAAATTCATTGTTTATGAGTGCACTAAGAACTACTAGGGTATACCAATTATGTTGATAGCAAGAGTTATCTTTTAAATGAAAAAATGGGAGGTCAAGCTTTTTGTTTGCATAAGGTGTATCTTACTCCTTGGTCATTGAAGCAAAATTTGTTATTGTTTCCACCATTATCTTGTCTAATCTGTATTTTGGTTGTAGATATTAATACCAACATCCAAAAGCATTCATAGAAGCCTCTTGTATTTTTGTGAGTCTAAAATATTTTATTTTTCATTTACATAGAAGCCAAATAGTCTCTTAAATGCTAGTTGTTTATGCAAGAACATGTTTCTAGTCCATAATTTCATAGAATTCTGAAAAGATTTAAGATTGTCATTCTAATGTAGTGATGAAGAAATATTGAATAAAGAAGACTGATTATTTTCTTATTCATAGTTCTTTTCTTCAAGTTATTTTTCTCTTCTTTAATTTGGATGTCATTCTCTGTCATTCTCGATTTATATTCTTGCTTAAAATTTTATCTGTTTGTGCTTTTGTTTATTTTAGATCTTGTTATTAATGAAATAATTTATTAACTATTTAAGTGGAAAGAGAATATAGTTTATTTGTTTTCTATTCTATTAGTACACATGTGTATCATGTCATGTTTGTTATCTTTTTATAATTATATCATATACATAATCTATTTTTATGTTATCTTTCTGAACATAGTAACTTTGCAATCTAATGACCATAATAACGTCGCAATGTGATGAAAATAAATTGGCTTCATAATGTGATGAACATAAGCATGTCATCATAACATAAACAAACATTGCACTCTAGTGCATATCATCCTATCAGTGAAATGTGATGAACAATTCCTCATGTTGCAATGTGACACACTTATTCTAACGTTGCAATGTGACAAACAATTCCAAACATCACAATGTGTCGAACAAATTAACTCTTCAATCTACCAAACATATTAACATCACAATGTGATGAACATATAACATTGTGATCTGATGAACATATTAAATTCTCAATGCGACGAACATAGTAACATGGTAACATTGTTAGGATCCACAACTCTACTCAAGATTTTCCCTCGTATTTGTATGGAGGACGAAGGCTTGTGTCCCTCAAACTTGACGATGGATTTGGTAATTCGTCGACCAACTAGAAAATGGAACTAAATATTGATTCTTCACTTGCAAGGTAAGAACCTAGATACACATGGATAATCATTCACAATGTTTGTGTGTTGGTTTGATTTGTTTTCTCAAATCCATCTGTCACTCTGTTTGGTTTGTTCCCATTGTCATATGGTTTTATTTTCAATATTTCATAACCATGATATGAGAAGAACTTCACTTGGTATTTCACATGTCATCGCGAGACCCTATCACCATAAGCCTATCTCCTTGAAATCGTTTCCATTAGCGTAATAATTATGAGTGGTCTGTGAATGAAGCTATGGATAGACTATATGTTTAGCCTCTTGTATGGCCTCAAGGCTGTATAAGATATGCTACCTTAAAAAAAAATATTTATAGACTGTAAATGATTATAGATATATGGATATATCTTCGACACTTTATTGTTAATATATGAACAAAAGGAGGGGATGTCTCGAATTGTTTAACTCTATGATTGTAGCTTGAGACATTCAAAATGATGTTGGGTTTCTTCTCAAAAGTATAAATGGATGGAATGAATTGGAAAACATTGTATACACTTGGATACGAGATTAATGAATTACTACATATATACTATTCCTGATACAAATATCATGCCTCTATTACATGTTTCATACATCGTTAAAGAATGTTGAGTTTTTAACCTCACTCAACCAGCCGGATACCCTATCCACTGGCTATGAAGAATTGATTTTACTAAACACATTGGATAGTTGTGTTCAGGTTTAAGGAGAATTGAGTTTCTTAGTATCTTAGATTGTATCTCATTATCATTCTAATTTGGATGTTGGGTCTCGTTCATGACATACATGCAACCTATCAACTGGATAACATTTATGTTTCTTGTGGTTACATGACATACATGCAAGTTATCAACAGTGGATAACATTTATGTTTTTTTGTGGTTATATATATGAAGACAGTTGGAACTATTAAAGTTCAATGAATTTAGTTCTAAATGGGTCTCTATTTTTACTTTAGTTTTCATTCCAAAAGTAATATTTAAATATGTGAATTTATTTACAATTTGTATTTCTAAGGGATATGTATATTTGGTTTATGGAAGAAATGTTAAAAATGTTATGAACAATGCAAGTAAAGACATATTTTATAGAATTATCTCTCTCTCTCTCTCTCTCTCTCTCTCTCTCTCTCTCTCTCTATATATATATATATATATATATATGAAACTTTGTATGAATATGATGGTTGTGCTATATGTTAAATTGGGTAATTTGTTGCATATTTCTACATGATGTTAAGAAAATCCATGAAAATCATGGATGATTTTAAGGATGGAAATTTATATTAAATGTAAAAACATGGGCTAATATTACTAGCCCATAATATGCAAAATGTAAAATGTTTGGAAATATTTTTGTAAAAGTTTGGCAAATTTTAAGGTAAAATAATTTTATTCTATGGAATTTGGACGAATAATTTTTAGAAAAAATGGAAATTGGCAAATCGTTTTTTTGGGAAAAACCATGGAAAATTAGTCCATTTGCGAAATTTATCCCCTAAAATCATCTATGATGAAAATAATTAGAGTTTTTCAAATATTATGGACAAGGGAGGCCTCCTCCCGAGTTTTCATGAAGTTAAAAAATAAACTATGGTCTTTCCATGAGATCACGTATTGATAGTTAGTTATCATTTTTGATTGATAACAAATATTGGAAGATATCAACCATCCACAAAAACCAACAAAGGTCTTTTTCCACACTCGTTATCGTATTCTTCAAGAAAATTTTGATTTTTAAAATTCATTGTTTATGAGTGCACTAAGAATTACTAGGGTATAACAATTATGTTGATAACAAGAGTTATCTTTTAAATGAGAAAATGGGAGGTCAAGATTTTTGTTTGCATAAGGTGTAGGTTACTCCTTGGTCATTGAAGAAAAATTCGTTATTGTTTCCACCTTTATCTTATCTAATCTGTATTTTGGTTGCAGATATTAATAACAACATCCAAAAGCATTCATAGAATCCTCTTGTAGCTTTGTGAGTCTAAAATATTTTATTTGTCATTTACATAGAAGCCAAATAGTCTCTTAAACAAGAGTTGTTTATGCAAGAACATGTTTCTAGTCCATAATTTCATAGAATTTTGAAAAGATTTAAGACTGTCATTCTAATGTAGTGATGAAGAAATATTGAATAAAGAAGACTGATTTTTTTCTTATTCATAGTTCTTTTCTTCAAGTTAATTTTCTCTTCTTTCATTTGGATGTCATTCTCTATCATTGTATACATCATATTTTGTATTTTTATTATACAAATCTCCATTTATGTTATTACTTAAAATTTTATCTGTTGGTGCTTTTGTTTATTTTAGATCTTGTTATTAATGAAATACTTTAATAAATATTTAAGTGGAAAGAGAATATAGTTCATGTGTTTTCTATGCTATTAGTACACATGTGTATCATGTCATGTTTGTTATATTTTTATAATTATATTATATACATACTCTATTTTTATGTTATCTTTCTGAACAGAGTAACTTTGCAATCTAACAAAAAAAATAACATTGCAATGAGATGGACATAATTTGACGTCATAATGTGATGAACATAGTCATATTGTCGTAACATAAACATACATTTCACTCTAGTGCACATCATCCTATCAGTGAAATGTGATGAACATTTCCTCATGTTGCAATGTAACGCACTTATTCTAACGTTGCAATGTGACAAACAATTCCAAACATCACAATGTGTCGAACAAATTAACTCTTCAATCTACCAAACATATTAATGTCACAATTTGATGAACATATAACGTTGCAATCTGATGAACATATTAAAGTCTCAATGTGATGAACATAGTAACATTGCAAACCACAAAACATGGTAATGTCGCAATGTGACGAACATAGGCATGTCGTCGCTATGTGGATATTAGCGTCACAATGCAATAGACATAAATAGAGGTTGCAATGTGCCCCACATAGCCCCATAATTGAAATATGATGGACATTTCCTCGCATTGCAATGTGATGTACATATACTCATGTCACAATGTGAAAAACACTTCCAAACATCGCAATGTGACGAAGATATACAAACATCATAATGTGAAAAGCATTTCCAAATGTTGCAATGTGTGCAACATATATGGATTTGGATAGGCAAGTCGTTGCATTGTGTCACATATCATCTTATCATCACAATGTGATGAAAATTTCCTAATGTTTTATTGTGATGCACTTATTACAGTGTCGCAATGTGACAAAAATTTCCAAATGTCACAATGTGTTGAACATAGTAACATTGAAATCTACCAAACAAAGTAAGGTCGCACTATGACGAACAAATAACATTGCAATGTGATGAAAATATAGTGTTGCAATATGAAAAACATAGTAGCATCACAATGTTATGAACATAGTAACATTGCAATCTATGAAACAAAGTAATGTCTTAATATGACAAAAATAGGCATGTTGTCACAATGTGGATAGTAGTGTCGCAATAATACTAACATAATTACATGTCACAATGTGAAAAACATAAATACATGTCGCAATGTGTCCCACATCACCCTGTCGTTGTAATATGCAAAGAATTTCCTTATGTTGCAATGTGACACACATATCCTGACATCGCAATGTGAGAAACACTTCCAAACATCGCAATGTGTTGAACATGGTAAACTTGCAATGTACCAAACATCGTAATGTTGCAATGTGATGAACACATATGGACATTGCAATGTGACAAACATTTCCAAACATCGTAATGTGTCGAACTTAGTAATGTTTCCATCTACCATGCATAGTAACATCACAATGTGATGAATAGATATAGACGCCCCAATGTGACAGGCATTTCCAAACATTGTAATGTGTTGAACATAGTAACAATGGAATCTACCAAACATAGTAACACTGCAATTGGCTTTGTAATTGGACAAATGCAATGTGATATACATTTAAAAATGTCACAATGGGACAAACACAACCTATTGTCGCAATTTGATGTACACAAACTAATTTGCTGATGTGAAAAATATTTTCCAATGTCGCAATGTGATGAACATAACCAACTATCAAACTATGAAAAAATTATTCCATTTCCATATTGTGCGAAACATAAACCTTCGTTGTAATTTGATGACCATAACCTTATTATGTCAAGTGACAAACAAAATCTAATGTCACAATGTGATGAACAAAATCTTATGTGAACATGTGATGAACAAAAGCTGATTTCACAATGTGATGAAAAACAAAACTCATGATGGCATGTGACCAAGAAAACATGATGTCCCAATTTGAAAAACAAAATATGATCAACATTGCAATGCAATAGTGTCATAGTAAACTACGATGAACATAATCAACATGGCCCAGCATAATGAGATCCACATGGTCAACGAAGGTCAGCCATGGGCAGGTTCAATAATAATAAACTCTAATCAACCATAGTCAACCTCACTCAACCATGATGAAGGACAACTAGGGTCAACCATAGCCAACCTTTCCTTCCAAGAGTCATCCAGGGTCTACCAAAGTAAGCCATGGTCATGGTCAACCATACTCAACCATAGTTATTTTCAATTAAGGTATTATTCTATTAATACTTAAATAATATATTATTAATGTATTACTACTTTAGTAATGTGTTTATTAAAAATGTATGAATTTGTTAATTAATTAAATTAATACATTACAATATACATTAATGTCATTCATAAAATGGATTAGTAGTTTAAAGAAAAATCTTGAGTAACAAAAGGCTGTAAACCACCACAAGATTGGAAACTATGTATTATATCCAGATCTTGGGTAGAAGTATTCAAAGAGATGAGTTCAATGAAAGGAACGTTACCTAACCATCAAACCATAAAGAAGTTAATACAGAGACAAAATTAATACAATCGACATTCCATACTTCCTTTCTACAGTTAAATTCAAGCATTAGAGTTCATGAGCTTACCCGGTAATAGAGGAAGTCGGGAAGACATGTAACATTGTGATTTACTTACGCAGAGAAAGAACACCCTTGTCGTCAGTAGTTATATGCAGAGCAGCGTTGCAGAGGTTAACTCAGACAATCTTTTACGAATGTGCACAAGTGAGCCAAAGGAGAAATGGAGCATTAGATACCCAAGTTCCCTCGTATCATAGAGAAATGGTGACTAAATGCCTCAGGTCCTTGGGCCATGTGACTGTGGACACTTGGTATATTCATTTTGGTCATAATGACCTAGGACCAATACCATGCAGGAAACCTCATAACTCCCAACTAGAGAATTCAATGTAGTTCCGAACCAGAATTAACTGTGCATTGAATCGAGCCACTAACCCTGTTAGTGATAATCCTTGTCATTAAATCGAATAGCTTCCATGATAGATAGTGGGTTGCAGGGTGGTGACTTGTTGTGCCGGGTAGTTTCCTAACCCCCGCGTAGGTTCCTAAACCCCGCATTAATATGTGTATCCGGGTGACTCTGTCATTGTTCAAATGGTGTATGTAAAACCCACTAACTATTGTAGTGAAAAACACTACTGTGACAGTTAGAGTGCATGTTTAATTAGGTTATAGTCGTTGTAAGGAGGCCATACACATGACAATTCACTCTTTAAACTCAAAATATGTGTTTCCTTGGACAACTATAGATATAAGAACCTTATGTTAATGAGTTTTCTTCTAATATAAATGTTTTAATAATTCTTGTTATTTAGAATTATAAGGGGTTGTAATAAAGAGAAGAAGATGGATTGTATGAGATTATCATAATGAAGTCTAAAGTACCCCCTACACTTAGATGTGAGGAAGAGAGTACCAATACTTGTTTGAAAGTGGGACCATAGTGAAATGATTTGGGTGGGTCCCTTAATAAAGGTTAGAACTTTGTAGGCTAGAGTTACTTTAGGCCTTATGGACATAACCAGTCCACAGTTTTATGAAGAGGCCACACTTTAACTTGTTATGAAAAACGTTAACACATGTTTTGAGTAGTAATAATGAACATGAGTTCATGGAAAAGGTAATCACCATTTTCATTCGTTGATAAGTACACGTCGTATTCCGAACGTAATGTTTTAAGTGTAAACATATGAGGTATAACACAGTAAAGGAGTTTTAATGCACCTAGCAATTTTATTTTTTTTTAGTTTTAAATTTTGGGGTACATTACAATAGATCCTTCAAAAATAGTGTCATTCCAAGCCATAAAAGAAGCCATTCATCTGGAGGTGTTACCTTTCAAATCCATTGTCCCAAATATGAGTCTTTCATTATCGATGTTCCATATAATAAGTTTCCCATAAGATGAGATCTACCATAGAAGAAATTCCATACATCGATAAAGGAGTGAGGGATGTGTTTAAATGCATGCTGTTCTAGGTATCACCCCATAGTGGGAATAAATATAATGGAGTCTACATAATTTTTTGTTTTTTTTAATTATTGTTATTATTATTGTTATTGTTTTATTATTATCTTAATGTCCTATGTTACATGAACATCTCCTACATACTAGTGTGTAAAATGGCTCAATCATAAAAGATTTTTTTTGTGATTTTATTTTTGGAAAACCATACTATTAAGTTAATTGAGTGGTAGGGTCTAAATAAATAAATTATTGTTTCAAACAAATATGGTTAAATATTGAATCATTATTTGTTTCCTAAATCTAAAAAAAAAAAATTCTAAACTAACAAAAAGGATTCCACTTTTATACCCCAAATAAATTCTTAACGAGAGGAAGGGTTCCACTTTTAGTCTCATTGTCTACAATCTAATTAAACGGAATTTATATGTTGGATAAGTGGAACTTGCAATCAAATTATAGTAAATTTAATCCGACTTTATATTTAGTGGCATTCCATTAATTTCAACTTGGCATAAAAATATAAATATAATTTAGCGAACTTTATATAGGGGGATTCCATTAATTTCAACTTGTCACAAAAATATAAATATATAGAGATAGAATAAGTGATCAACGGAATTCAACAATATCATCCAAATTTAGAAAAATTGAAATACCAAAAAAGAGAAGATTGACTAAATGGGTTGTTCAACGAAAAGCATTGGAGATGTGGAACTAGCAGTGGTTGAAATCGGTTGTTCCAGGAAAAGCATTGGAGATGTGGGAGTAGGAGTGGCTGAAATTTCCTATTCCAGGAAAATCATTGGAGTTGTGTGAGTAGTAGTGGTTGAAATGGCCTATTCCAGGAAAAGAATTGGAGATGTGGGAGTAGCAGTGGATGAAATGGCCTGTTCCAGGAAAAGTATTGGAGATGTGGGAGTAGAAGTGGCTGAGAACAATGCAAGCTAAAGGAGACAACAACGTCCTTCAAAAATCTAAGATATGTTGTAATTTCCATATCTAGTTGTTGTTGTTGCAATTTCTTAATGCTTATGTTGGATGTATTTTGTAAATTTGTATGGCAAAAAATACAAATTTAATAATCGGACTATGTGAATATGTTGTTCTAGGTAAAGTAGTTTCTCGATTGTGTATATTACCATGGAATGAAAGGCCACTTCTGACTATATTAAACCAAAAGTGGTTTAAATTCATGACTAAGGTTTTCACAACCGTCCAAATATTCAGTCCAATGCTCTGATATTCTCCCATATCAAAAGAACCTCAGGATGCTAGATGGAAAGCTCCTCCCTTGAGCCTTGCCCATGTGACCCTGTCCTATGGCCCAGGGATACTCCTCCGAGAACTTTATCTTTCAATATTCTGGGGAATCGTGATGCAACTCCAACCTCTTGCCCTTCAAATACCTAACTCCTGGAAACCCGATGATCCAGATCTATAGTATAGATTTTCCGCTGACCAACGATCATGATTTTTTCGGTGTTTGGATTTCATGATTTTGGGGAAGTCTTCTCCTCTGATTTCCCAGTGCCCAAATCTTCTATGGGTGTAAATCTCTGACACCTATCACCCTGTATCCAACGGTCCAAAAATATTTCACGATTCTAACGATTTCAATTCCTCGCTCTTCGCCACCCTTCTACGCCTAAGTATCGAAAGCTCGATGGCTTCCAGATATTCACCACGTGTCCTCCACAATGGATGGTCTTGACTTCCTTCAAGATTTCATAATAATCAACTATGGGCATGATGTTATCCAACCTAAAAAACCAAAATGCGATGTCCCCCCTTGTGTGAAAGAAGTTAAATTTCGTGCACCTCCTACAGATTTGACGACTGTCACTATATGCACTCAGATCTAATGACCATTCTCCGCGTCTTCTTCCAAAGGCTTCTCATGTTCCTCTTGGCACACTTTCATTGCACTCAATGTCCTAAGCTTCCTCGAATGTGAAACAAGTTCACTCTGCACTTCACTAGCCTTCGAATGGCCATCATTCAACACCTTCACCTGAGTTTTGGCCTAGTGCACCCCTTGCACACATATTTTCCCTCCTTGTGCTTCAACTTCTAGGACATCAAAGGTCTGTGTCCCTTTTGTCCCTCGAAGAGATGCAAGTGTCCTCCTAGCAACTCTTTCTCAAGCATACCTTGCTTAGCAAACATAGTGTTCAATAATGCTATGAGTGTCTTATCCTTGACACTTCCCTTATCTCAGAACTCATAATAGAGTTCCTACTCATGTGCACTCTATGCACTTGCTCAATGCCCTCTTGGCAGAGCTTCACATAATTCTCACAATTTTGTCTTCTTTGTTCCTTCCGCTGCACAAAATTCACCTCCAAGGTGTTCAACAACCTTGAGCATTCTCCCCTTAAGTTAACGATTCCTTTGGCACGCCCTCTTGACACATCTATGTCTGAGTTCTGTAGAACTCAAAAGTTCACTCTTGCACTGGCTTAAAGAATCCTTAATATTCTGTAATGTGACCTCTTGCATGAAGCCACAAAGAACCAGATTGAAACCAACAAACTCACAAATAGATAGGAAAATCTATCTATCACCTACAGACGAAATCTAACATATATCTACAACGTTGACACATGAAAGATATATTCATTCATAAAAACACAAAGACTCAAGTGCAGGAAAAAATTCTCTTTGTATTAATAAGAATTCCTGTTACAATCTGGGTAAGCTCAGACTGCTACAGAGTCTCGGCTCTATGGTCTCTTCCTTTTATACATGCTAGTTCTAATGAATACAGATTCAAAATATCTTTTTACAAAAGGCGGCTCCTTGAGCTCTTTCGTCCATCTCACCCGCTCTCATAAATTACATTTAATTACATTCAATGGCTATCTACTTCAAATCGGATCTAGATCTGAGCCTGCCAACCATTAAAGGTGACTCTAATTCTTGCCTGCTCAAAAGCACAACTTTGGCTCTCCCATCCTTACAAACATTAATTTTCATTTAATTACAATTTAAAATTTGAAAATCAAGAGGGTTGATGCCTCTCTTCTCCTTGAATGCGTGCTATGATGTGTTTCCTGGCCGGTGCATGCTGGGTGAGGTGATGCTCATGCATCACATTTAATGTAAATCACATTAATGTTGATGAGAGAAAATAGTAGCAGTGTCATTATTGTAGAAAATATTTTGAAATTGAGATTTAATATGGGTATATTTTGAAACTATGATTTAATGTGGGTATAAAGACTTTTTAGGAATTATGAAAAATTCTGTCAATCCATGACGTCTTAAGAATTATGCAATTCCTTTTTTCACTATAGAGAATGTGAGAGTTTGTCCTTATTTTGGGGCCATCTCTTAAACCCCCACTATGATGTGATTAATTCTACTTGCAAAATATATGACACATATCGAACAAATAAAAATCATCCCTACACCCTCTAATTTTTTTACAAGGAAATCAAACCTAGGAGTGAGATGAGCTGCACTTCCCCAAATATCATATCTTCTCAAAGTGAAGTTCAAATACCCCAAAAATATTGTTTTCAAACACCTTAGCATGTCTTCCACAAAATAAACTTCCAAAAAGGCCATTATGTCTTCATATGGACAATATAAATTAATTAATGTGACCATTTCTTCCAACTCTTGAGAGAATGGATCAACACCTATACCTGAACCAAATATTATGGAGCTAAAAAGTACCCATTAAGTATTCAGTAGATATTCCTACTATGTCTACAAAAATAAATTTCAAATCACCTAACAACTTTTCCAAATCACTCTAGATCTTTGTCCCTTCGCTTGCTTCTTGATTCAAGATAACATCAAGCTTATGAAGCTCCGAAATTCTTCTAAGGAATTTTTTGTTTTAGGGGATACTGAAAAATCGCATGTTAACTAACATGGAAATCATGGAAACACCTCCTCTGGGGTTTAGCACGATCTAAGTGCCTAAGTAAGAGTTTTTATCCCAAGAAAAATATCCCTTTTGTCTGTAGATTTTTTCTATATAATATTAGATTTCTCCTCTCCATAAGCTTATAACCTCCTTACCCCCTATCATACTTAGTCCTCCTTCAATCCAAAAATTTATAGGCCATGTGTAAATTTTATACACCCGAGATCCAACCAATTTTCCAAGCCACAATTTTGAGAACCCTCCTTACTTGAAAGTAAAGGAATTAAGTCCATATTCTACTAACCCAATTCATTTTCAATATGTTTTTAGAGAGAAGTGTCCCCTTTAGGTTGCATTATTTCCTCACATTATTATTTTCTCTTTTCCTTCTCAATAAGATGCTACCAAAATACCTTTTGGAATTTGAGATTCCATTCCCTTTTTGTACAAATATTTCTCTTTAAATTTAAAGCAAATTGTTTTAATTTTGAAAATTTTCTTATCCATTAAACCTTAGAGTTTTCCACCTCCAAATACATTCTCTCCCCCAACTAATTTCCCTAGTTATCCTTAGCATTCCTTTTGTCCACACTTATCTCATGCATCCCTTCGCTTTTTACACACATTTGTTTTTGAGAATTTTTGTATAAATTTGATAGCTACATAACCATACTTGTGACATCTAGCACAATATAATTACACAACCAAGTAGTGAATAATTTGATATTGAAGCCAATTCCCCCTACCGAGAATAATTTCCACGCACTCATTACACGACCAAGTAGTGAAGAACTTGATTCTTTTAATGGAACTATGATCAGACTCTATAAAGTATTGTAAAATACTGTGTTGCTTTCATTTTCTGGACCTCAACTTTACTCTCGCAATCATTTTTCACTATTTAATTTCCTTGATATACATGTATTGTTTTTACAAACAAAGTAAAAAGAGGGGCTTTTTCTAAGAAAATAGTGTTTACATTGAAGATTGACTAATTTTTGGTTATATGATGCAAGTGAAAAGAATACATAAAGTAAGAATATGATGTAAATGAAATGAATACATAAAATAAGAAAAACATATGAGTTTGGAAATGAACCATATTGCAATTGGTATTAGTATTGTGTACATTTCCTTGATAAACATACTATGGTGGACTTCATGAATTTTAAATATTTTTTATGATTTGGTGCTATATTGGTTTTATAAACAATATAAAAAATCGTTGGATATGATACCAAAACCCACATGGAATGATATGTTATACACCATGTTTTATTAAGGATTGCAATGGGATATCATTGACATGGTTATATTGTTGAGAAAGCATATATAATACAAGTATGAAGATTCGTGGTTACTTCGTGTACCAAAAATATACCACCCAACACATTCTGTATCCAACTTAAATTCAAGCTCACGTTGTGTATCCAACATAAATTCGAGCTCGCATTTTGATACATGATACAGTGGAATTGACCCAATTTTGATCACATTAAGTATGGTAGGTGAATATTGACGGTAGATGTGTTGCAATGGATATTATACATAACACAATATTGCCACACGGAAATTGATTTCAATTCAATATTACCAACATTCATTTTCACATGAAAGACCACCAGTTGGAGAACTTATGGTTATTGAAATGGATTTTGATTTGGATCACAATCATTTCTTTGTAGTTTTGCTTGAATCCAGAGCTCTGCTCAATATTTTCCCTCGTATTTGTATGGAGGACGAAGGCTTGTGTCCCTCAAACCTAGCGATGGCTTTGGTAATTCGTTGATGAGCTAGAAAATGGAACTAAATATCGACGCTTCACTTGCAAGGTAAGAACCTAGATACAGATGGATAATCATTCACAATGTTTGTGTGTTGGTCAGATTTCTTTTTTCAAAGCCATCTTTGTCACTCTGTTTGGCTGTTAGATTCATAATGAGGAAAACATCAGAAATATAAAGCATCGTCATGTAACTGTATAACAGTTAGGTGAAATTAACTAACCAACTAACTTATGATCATTGTTTTAACATCCCCCCTTAATCATAAGTTCGTTCTTGCCTGAAAAATTGCCACTACTTGACAATCACATGTGTCAAGTGAATATTCAAAAGGTTGGTTGAAGATTCTCTCTGAACTTTGAAAAGAAAATAGCAGAAGTTGATGTCTTCTACTAAATTGGTGGTTTAAGGTTGACCGCAAACTCATCTGGTGGTTTCAGGATGACCACAAACCAATCTAGTGGTTTCGGGATGACCACAAACCGAATGTCTAGCATAAGTTGATTTCTTCTACTAAATGGCATGGTTTAAGTTGACCATAAACTAACAAGAGCTCAAGGATAAAAAATATGAAAATGTAACAAGCAGAAATTCATGTCTTCTTCTCAATTGGTGGTTTTAAGCTGACTACAAGCCATATCAACAACAATATGTTAAGGAACAAGACTGCATACCAGGAACTAGGTTGCATACTTGATCATCTATTCATAGGCTCTAAATCAAACTTGGAACTTGACTAAAATAGATTTCCACCCTGTCAGAGACAAGTGGTTCCAATTCCCTTGACCGTCATTCACAAGTATAGCCAAGAAGAGATCCACCATATGAAACTATCTTCCAGTGGATTCTGAAGACTCGATCTTCAACTCAGAAGACTACATCAATTGGACCTCGATCATACCCTAAATCATCAAATACTTAAAAAAATTCATGTCCATCAACTGTATAAATATCTCCAATCAAGTACGACTGTACTTTTGTATAAATCCAACGATAAGATTGTTCCAATAAATTGGGTTCCAAACACCAACACTAGTTACCTAACCATTCAAAATGAAGTTGTTTCTTCTTGTGCTTTTGGCACCTTACTGAGGGGTGATTTGTCTTCCCACAAAGTCTGCATGGGTGAATATCAAAACAATTTGACTTATCATGGCCAAACCGATGATAGTGTTTGCACTGTATGGATTATTTATTTGACTTATTATCATGATCTGGAATAACACCATCATCAACAACAATATCCTGTACTTGTTCCTTACCAATATCCTCAAGCTCTGTCGTCTTATCACGATTCAAAAAAACTCCACTCACAAAGAAAATAGGTTTTCTATAATTAGGACTATGAAAAAGGTTGTTATCATCATTTTCATTTCCTAGTCCATATCGGTTTCGTTTAAATCGTAATTCTTCCCATGGTCGAACAATACATTTATCCGCAACTTTTTCTAACATAGGGACTTCATCTAACTGATCTTCATGTTTATGAATTTCATTACTAGTCAACTGAGTGTCTTCATTCTCATCCTTGATGTCATTAAAATCACATTCTCGGTGTCAAAGTAAACTTAACTCATCAGACAACAACTTGTTTTGATGTTTGAACATATCAATCTTCACGTGCATTACTTGTAAAGAAGTAATCATTGTGCTGAGAGTGCACTTGTTTATTGCAACTGTAGATTCTGTAGTTGAGTTAATTAATGTGTGCAATATTGTAAATATTTCTTCAATTCTTTCCATTTGTTTGTATTCTGTTGTGCATGCGAAGAGCAATCGTTCCTTGTATGAATGTTGCTAAAAAAATACAGAATCTGTATCATGTTGTGCATGCCAAGAGTAATTGTTCATTGAATGCTACCAAAAACCTACAGGATAACCACTGACTTAGATGCACTAAGATCCTATGAGAGACCCCCTTATTCAATTTCATGTGGGTCAAAGAGGACTCCTTATAACTTCCAAAAAAAATCCTTATAACACCTTTACAAAAAAGTCTTCAAATAAATAACAAACCCTTATAACTCCAATTACAAACAATTAAGCAATTGTGCAATTGCAAGAATTCTTATAATGAGAGTATTCTTATAACTCCTTATGTTTCCTTCAAATACACCTTTTTTTTTTTTTTTTTTTAATAAACTTAATGACTTATCACTCCAAAAGTTTTTACGATATCTTGCAAACGATAACCCTCATAAAGAAATATTTGAATATTTTTTTATGAAAAGATTTATAGCTTATTTACATGCCACTTCTTCGAGAAAAATTAAAAGATGATAACATAAAAACATCATAAATCGCCCGTAACTCTTCAACATTATAACTCTTCAGTAATAAGATCTCAATGCAATTCTTTTACTACTTTAAGATTTCACTTATTTTCTTACCATTATATTTTATTTCCTCTATTGGCTCTGACCATGAATATGCCATGCGAGCTTGACCCTTTACAAAAAAATCCTATGCACAATTGCTTCCTTAGAACCGATTACCACCAAACCCATTTTATTTCTCAGCAAGCCTTCTTAATGATCCCACCATAAAAGAATTAGCAGAGCAGATAGCCACAGATCCATCATTCAATCAGATGGTGGAGCATCTTCAACAGAGCGTGCAGGTCGAGGGACATAGAGAGGTCGTACGCTCCTTCAGGAACGCGCATATAAAGAGGAATTCATTTGAAAGTGAGAAAATCGCAGGTCTTTACACTTCACGCAATTATGAAACCATACCCTGAGATATTCACTACAGTCAAGTGAGAAAATCACAGGTTGCTTCTTTTAAATTTCAAGCTGAGAAAATCGCAGGTTGTCGAGATCATGTAGATCAACCAATCATTAAATGGAACAGATCACACAAAATTTATGTACCGAGTAATAAAGTCAGATTGCATGAATTATGTTGCAAAGAAAAAACTCAAAATCCAAATTTACAACCATAAACTTCTCCTTCTCCTTCATCCATTCCCATATCATAATTTTGTTGTACAAGATTAATAGAGAAATACATGTTTCCTTTGGAAAATTAAACACAAAGATATGAGAATGATATACTCAAGAAAGGGAATAACGAAAAACATAAATTGGCTGTAATATCATTCAATTTCCATTCAAACCATTTTTCTCCAAATTTCCATGATTACAATGCATTGTTAATTTACCGCCTCTTTTCTTTGTGCTTGATCTCTCTTTACTCTTTTTCAGAGGAATATTATCTCTTCCTCTCTTTGCTCTTCTTCAATGGAATATTATCTCTTCTTTTCAATCACAACCCCTTCCTCTCTTTTCTCTTCTTCAATGGAATATTAGCTCTTATTTTCAATCACAACCCTTTAAATCATGAATGATCAAGGTCACTAGATCATATGCCTTCTCTGATACCATTGTTAGATTCATAATGAAGAAAATAACAGAAATATAAAGCAAATAATAGAAGCAATCAAGAAATCATGATGAACGGAGATAACTAAACAATGGCAGAAAAGGCATACTCTAATTCATCAATGCTTCTGTAAATAATCATGTACATAGATGTACATATATAATACAAAATACCATAGCTGTCATGTAACTCTATAACAATTAGGTTAACTTAACTAACCAACTAACTTATGATTAGTGTTTTAACAGTTTGTTCCCATTCTCATATGGTTTTATTTGCAATATTTGAGAACCATGCTATGAGAATAACTTCACTTGGTATTTCACATGTCATCGCGAGACGCTATCACCATAAACCTATCTCCTTGAACTCGTTTCCATTATCGTAATAGTTATGAGTGGTATGTGAATGAAGCTATGAATAGAATATATGTTCAACCTCTTGTATGGCCTCAAGGCTGTATAAGGTATGCTATATTAAAAATATATATTTATAGATTGTAAATGATTATAGATATATGGATATATGTTCGACACTGTATTGTTAATATATGAACAAAACGAGAGGATGTCTCAAATCGTTTAACTCTATAATTGTAGCTTGAGACATTCAAAATGATGTTGGGTTTTTTCTCAAAAGTATAAATGGCTAGAATGAATTGGAAAACATTGTATACACTTGGATATGAGATTAATGCGTTACTGGATATCTACTATGCCTGATGCAAATATCATGCCTCTATTACATGTTGCACACATTGTTAAAGAATGTTGAGTTTGTCTCTCGTTATCATTCTAATTTCGTTGGTGGGTCTTGTTCATGACATACATGCAACCTATCAGTGAGATAACATTTATGTTTCTTCTGGTTACATGAAAGACATGCAACCTTTAAGCAGTGGATAACAATTATGTTTTTGTGGTTATATATATGAAGAGAGTTGCAACTATTAAATTTCAATGAATTTAGTTCTAAATGGGTCTCTATTTTTACTTGAGTTTTCATTCCAAAACTAATATTGAAATATTTGAATTTATTTACAATTTGTATTTCTAAGGGATATGTATATTTGGATTACGGAAGAAATGTTAAAAATGTTATGAACAATGCAAGTAAAAACATAGTTTATAGAATTATTATTATTATTATTATTATTATATATATATATGAAAATTTGTATGAATATGATGGTTGTGCTATATGTTAAATTGGGTAATTTGTTGCATATTTCTACATGATGTTAAGAATATACATGAAAATCATGGATGATTTTAAGGATGGAAATTTATATTAAATGT
>SNQJ01S0003277.1:36981-91040 GCA_010110895.2 Picea sitchensis | reverse complement strand
ATATATATGAAAATTTGTATGAATATGATGGTTGTGCTATATGTTAAATTGGGTAATTTGTTGCATATTTCTACATGATGTTAAGAATATACATGAAAATCATGGATGATTTTAAGGATGGAAATTTATATTAAATGTAAAAAAATGGGCCAATATTACTAGCCCTTAATATGCAAAATGTAAAATGTTTGGATATATATTTGTAAAAATATTCAAATTTCTAAGGATTTTATATAGTTTCTATAAATTTTTGCCAATTTGTATGGTAAAACAATTTTATTCTATCGAATTTGGGCGAACAATTTTTAGAAAAAATGGAAATTGGTGAATCATTTTTGGGAAAAACCATGGAAAATTAGCCCATTTGTGAAATTTAGCCCCTAAAATCATCTATGATGAAAATTGTCAGAGTTTGTCAAATATTATGGATAAGGGAAGCCTCTTCCCGAGTTTTCATGAAGTTGAAAAATAAACGATGGTCTTTCCATGTGACCACGTATTGATAGTTAGTTAAGATTTTTGTTTGATAATGAATATTGGAAGATATCAACCATTCTAATAGAAATCATTATAAAGACTCAAGCCTCAAAAAGAAACAAAGGTCTTTTTCCACACTCGTTATCATATTCTTCAAGAAAATTTTGATTTTTAAAATTCATTTTTATGAGTGCACTAAGAATTACTAGGGTATAACAATTATATTGATAGCAAGAGTTATCTTTTAAGTGAGAAAATGGGAGGTCAATCTTTTTATTTGCATAAGGTGTATCTTACTCCTTGGTCATTGAAGAAAAAGTCGTTATTGTTTCGACCATTATCTTTTCTAATCTGTATTTGGTTGCAGATATTAATACCAACATCCAAAAACATTCATAGAAGCCTCTTATAGATTTTTGAGTCTAAAATATTTTATTTTTCATTTACATATAAGCCAAATAGTCTCTTAAACGCTAGTTGTTTATGCAAGAATATGTTTCTAGTCCATAATTTCATAGAATTCTGAAAAGATTTAAGAGTGTCATTCTAACGTAGTGATGAAGAAATTTTGAATAAAGAAGACTGTTTTTTTTCTTATTCATAGTTCTTTGCTTCAATTTATTTTTCTCTTCTTTCATTTGGATGTCATTCTCTATCATTGTATACATCATATTTTATATTTTTATTATACAAATCTCGATTTATGTTCTTACTTAAATATTTATCTGTTGGTGCTTTTGTTTATTTTAGATCTTGTTATTAATGAAATAATTTAATAAATATTTTAGTGGAAAGAGAATATAGCTCATGTGTTTTCTATGTTATTAGTACACATGTGTATCATGTCATGTTTTTTATCTTTTTATAATTATATTATATACATACTCTAGTTTTCTGTTATCTTTCTGAACATAGTAACTTTTCAATCTAACGAACATAATAACGTTGCAATGTGATGGACATAAATTGATGTCATAAAGTTATGAACATAGGCATGTCTTCATAACATAAACAGACATTGCACTCCATTGCACATCATCCTATCAGTGAAATGTGATGAACATTTCCTCATGTTGCAATGTGACGCACTTATTCTAACGTTGCAATGTGAAAAACAATTCTAAACATCTCAATGTGTAGAAAAAATTAACTCTTCAATCTCCCAAACATATTAACGTCAAAATGTGATGAACATATAACGTTGCAATCTGATGAATATATTAAAGTCTCAATGCAATGAACATAGTAACATTGCAATCTACCAAACATAGTAATGTCGCAATGTAAGGAACATAGGCATGTCCTCACTATGTGGATATTAGAGTCACAATGCAACAGACAAAAATAGAGGTTGCAATGTGTCCCACATAGCCCCATCATTGCAATATGATGAACATTTCCTCGGATTGCAATGTGATGTACATATCCTCATGTCACAATGTGACAAACACTTCCAAATGTCACAATGTGATGAAGATATACAAGCATCATAATGCGACAAAGATTTCTAAATGTTGCAATGTGTGGAACATATATGGATTTGGATAGTCAGGTCGTTGCATTGTGTCGCACATCATCTTATCATAAAAATGCGATGAAAATTTCATAATGTTGCATTGTGACGCACTTATTGCAATGTTACAATGTGAAAAAAAAATCCAAATGTCGCAGTGTGTTGAACATAGTAACGTTGAAATCTACCAAACATAGTAAAGTCGCACTGTGACGAACAAATAACATTGCAATGTGATGAAAATATAGTGTTTCAATATGACAAACATAGTAACGTCACAATGTTATGAACATAGTAACATTGCAATCTATGAAACAAAGTAACGTCTTAATATGACGAAAATAAACATGTCGTCGCAATGTGGATAGTAGTGTTGCAATAAGAAAAACATAAGTACACGTCACAATCTGAAATACATAAATAGATGTTGCAATGTGTCCCACATCACCCTGTCGTTGCAATATGGATAATATTTCCTCACGTTGCAATGTGACGCACATATCCTGACATCGCAATGTGACAAACACTTTCAAACATCACAATGTGTCGAACATGGTAAACTTGCTATGTACCAAACATCGTAATGTCTCAATGTGATGAACACATATGGACATTGCAATGTGACAAACATTTCCAAACATTGTAATGTGTCGAACTTAGTAATGTTTCCATCTACCATGCATAGTAACATCACAATGTGATGAACATATACATATGCTCCAATGTGATAGGAATTTCCAAACATCGTAATATGCCGAACATAGTAACAATGTAATCTACCAAACATAGTAACACCGCAATGCAATGAATATATATGGATGTCACATTGTGAAGAACATATACACACGTCACAATGTGATGAACAATTACAAACATCGCAATCAGATGAACATAAATTGGCTTTGTAATTGGACAAATGCAATGCGATACACATTTACAAATGTCACAATGGGATAAACACAACCTATTGTCGCAATTTTATGTACACAAACTAATGTGTCGATGAGAAATTTTTTTTTCGATGTCGCAATGTGATGAACATAACCCACTATCGAGCTATGACAAAATTATTCCATTGCCATATTTTGAGAAACATAAACCTTCTTCGTAATTTGATGACCATAACCTTATGATCTCAAGTGACAAAAAAAAGCTAATGTCACATTGTGATGAACAAAATCTTATGTCAACATCTGATGAACAAAAGATGATTTCACAATGTGATGAAGGAAAACTCATGTTGGAATTTGACAAACAAAACATGATGTCGCAATTTGAAAAAGAAAATTTGATCAACATTGCAATGCAATAGTGTCATAATAAACTACTGTGAACATAATCAACATGGCCCACCATAATGAGATCCACATGGTCAATGAAGGTCAGCCATGGGCATGTTCAATGATAATAAACTCTGATCAACCATAGTAAACCATGGTCATGGTCAACCTAACTCAACCATGATGAAGGACAACCAGGGTCAACCATAGCCAACCTTTCCTTCCCAAAGTCAACCAAGGTCTACCAAAGTAAACCATAGTTATGGTCATCCATACTCAACCATAGTCATTTTCAATTAAGGTATTATTCTATTAATAATTAATAAATATATTACTAATGTATTACTACTTTAGTAATGTATTTTTAAAAAATATTTGAATTTATTAATTAATTAAATTAATACATTACAATATACATCAATTTCATTCATAAAATGGCTTACCGGTTTAAAGAAAAATCTTGACTAACGAAAAGTCGTAAACCACCGCAAGATTGGAAACTACGTATTATATCCAGATCTTGGATAGAAGTATTCAAAGATATGAGTTCAATGAAAGGAACGTTACCCAACCATCAAACCGTAAAGAAGTTATTACAAAGAGAGACTTAATACAACTGACATTTTATACTTCCTTTCTACAGTTAAATTCAAACATTATAGTTCGCGAGCTTACCCAGTAATAGAGGAAGTTAGGAAGACACGTAACATTGTTCTTGCCTTACGCAGAGCATGAACAACCTTCTCATCGATAGTTATATGCAGAGCGACTCTTCGGCTTTTGCTATTCTGGGGAATCGCAATGCAACTCCAACCTATCACCCTTCAAATTCCTAACTACTGGAAACCCGATGACCCAGATCTACGACCCAAATCTGTCGCTGACCAACGATCACGATTTTGTCAGTGTTTTCCTTTCGAGATTTTGGGAAGTCTTCCCCTCTGATTTCCTGGTGCCAAAATATTCTATTGGTGTAGATCTATGACACCGATCAACCTAGATCCAACGGTCTAGAATGATTTCGCGATTCCAGTGATTTCGAGTCCTCACTCTTCGCCACCTTTCTACGCCTAAGTCTCGAAACCCCGATGACTTCCGGATCTTCAACACGTGTCCCCCACAATGGATGGTCCTGAATTATTTTAGGATTTCATAATCCTCAACTTTGGGCATGATGTTCTCGAACCCTGAATACCAAAATGTGAAGTCCCGCCTTGTGTGAAAGAAGTTAAATTCCACGCACCTCCTATATATCTGACGACTGTCACTATTTGCACTTAGATCCGATGACTCAAAACCATTCTCTCTCATTCTTCCCTTCCCATGTCTAGACGTTGATCTCACCGGTCCATATCTTCTCCTCTATAGCTTATCTGATGGCTACCAACGCTCCTCCTTCTGAGCTTGTGTTTCTCTCAGACTTAGAAGATTTCTAAGCATCGAAGGTCCCATCTTTCGGTTGTTCTCCTATGAGCCATGTAAACCTTGGGTCTTTCTTATGTTCTAGAAATGCTATCCCTTTTGAGATTTGTCAACTTTTCTCTATTTATAGGCGCTTGGCCTTTCTCCACGTCTTCTTCTGAAGAATTCTCGTGTTCTTCTTGGCACACTTTCACTACACTTGATGTCCTAAGCTTCCTCGAACATGAAACAAGTTCACTATGTGCTTTCTCCTTGCACTTCACTAGCCTTCAGATGGTTGTCATTAAACACCTTCAACTAAGTTTTGGCCTAGTGCACCCCTTGCACATGACTTTTCCCTCCTTGAGATTCAACTGCTCGAACCTCAAATATCTGTGCCCCTTCTGTCCCTCAAAGAGATGCAAGTGTCCTCTTGGCAACTCCTGCTCAAGCATACCTTGGTTAGCCAACAGAGTGTTCAGTAATGTTGTGAGTGTCTTCTCCTTGACATGTCCCTTATCTCAGAACTTGGAATAGAGTTCCTACTCACGTGCACTCTATGAAATTTCTTAATGCCCTCTTGGTAGAGCTTCACATAATTCTCACAATTTTGTCTTCTCTGTGCCTTCCGCTACACATCCTTCACCTCCAAGGTATTCAGAAACCTTGATGATTCTCCCCTTAAGTTAGTGATTCCTTTGGTACGCCCTCCTGACACATCTCTGTCTGAGTTCCACAGAACTTAGAAGTTCACTGTTGCACCGGTTTAAAGAACCCTTAGTATTCTGTAATGTGATCTCTTGCATGAAGCCACAAAGAACCATATTGAAACAATAAAACTCACAAATAGATAGGAAAATCTATCTATGACCTGCATACGAAATCTAACATATATCTACAATGTTGACACATGAAAGAGATATTCATTCATAAACGCACAAAGACTCAAGTGCAGGAAAAACTTCTCTTTGTATTAATAAGAATGCCTACTACAATCTAGGTAAGCTCGGACTGCTACAGAGTTTTGACTCTCTGGTCTCTTTCTTTTATACATGCTAGTTCCGATGAATACAGACACAACATATTTTTTTACAAAAGGGGGCTCCTCAAGCTCTTCCCTCCATATCACCTACCCTCATAAATTACATTGAATTAAATTCAATGGCTATCTACTCCGAATCGGATCTAGATGTCAGCCTATCAACCATTAAAGGCGACTCTAATTCTTCCCTGCTCAAAAGCACAACTTTGGCTCTCCCATCCTTACAAACATTAATTACAATTTAATTACAATTTTAAATTTGAAAATTGAGAGGGTTGATGCCTCTCTTCTCCTTGAATGCGCGTTGTGATGTGCTTCTTGGTCGGTGCATGTTGGCTGAAGTGATGCTCTTGCATCACATGTAACGTAAATCACATTAATGTTGATGAGAGAAAATATTAGCAGTGTCATTATTGTAACAAATTTTTTGAAATTGAGATTTAATATGGGTATATTTTGAAACTATGATTTAATCTAGGTATAATGACATTTTAGGAATTATGACAAATTTTGTCAATCCATGACATCTTAAGAATTATGCAATTCCCTGTTTCAGTATAGAGCATGTGAGAGTTTGTTGTTATTTTGGGGCCATGTCTTAAACCCCCACTATGATGTGATTAAGTCTACTTGTGAAATATATGACACATATCGAACAAATAACAATCATCCCTACATCCTCTAATTTTTTTACAAGGAAATCAAACCTAGGAGTGAGATGAGTTGCACTTCCCCAAATATCATATCTTCTCAAAGTGAAGTTCAAATACCCTCAAGATATTGTTTTCAAACACCTTAGCATGTCTTCCACAAACTAACCTTCCCAATAGGCTTATGAAGCTAAAAAATTCTTTTAAGGTATTTTTTATTTTATGGGATACTGAAAACTCGCATGTTAACTAACATGCAAATCATGGAAACACCTCCTCTGGGGTTTAGCACGATCTAAGTGCCTAAGTAAGAGTTTTTATCCCAAGACAAATCTCCCTTTTGTCTATAGATTTTTTCTGTATAAAATTATATTTCTCCTCTCCATAATCTTATAACCTTCTCACCCCCTATCATACTTAGTCCTCCTTCAATCCCATAGTTTATAGGCCATGTGGAAATTTTATACACCCCGAGATCTGGCCAATTTTCCAAGCCACAATTTTGAGAACCCTCCTTACTTGAAAGTAAAAGAATTGAGTCCATATTCTTCTAACCCAGTTCATTTGCAATATGTTTGTAGAGAGAAGTGTCCTATTTAGGTTCCATTATTTTATCACATTATTATTTTCTCTTTTCCTTCTCTAGAAGATGCTACCAAACTACCTTTTGGAATTCGAGATTCCATTCCCTTTTTGTACAAATATTTCTCTTTAAATTTAAAGAAAATTGTTTTAATTTTGGAATTTTCCTTAACCATTAAACCTTAGAGTGTTCCACCTCCAAATACATTCTCTCCCCCAACTAATTTCCCTATTTATCCTTAGAATTCCTTTTGTCCGCACTTATCTCATGAATCCCTTCGATTTTTACCAACATTTGCTTTTGATAATTTTCATATAAATTTGATAGCTACATAACCATACTTGTGACATATAGCACACTAGAATTACACACCCAAGTAGTGAAGAACTTGATATTGAAACCAATTCTCCCTACCGAGAATAATTTCCAAGAACTAATTGCATAGCCAAGTAGTGAAGAGCTTGATTCTTTTAATGGAACTATGGTCACATTCTATAAAGTATTGTAAAATACCATGTTGCTTTAATTTCCTTGACCTCAACTTTTCTCTTGCAAGAATTTTTCACTATTTAATTTCCTTGATATACATGTATTTTGTTTACAAACAAAGCAAAAAGAGGGGCTTTTTCTAAGAAAATAGTGTTTACATTGAAGATTGACTAATTTTTGGTTATATGATGCAAGTGAGAAGAATACATAAAGTAAGAATATGATGTAAATGAAATTAATACATAAAATAAGAAAAACACATGAGTTTGGAAATGAACCATATTGCAATTGGTATTAGTATTGTGTACATTTACTCAATAAACATACTGTGTTGGACTTCATGAATTCTAAAGATTTTTTATGATTTGGTGCTATATTGGTTTTATAAACAATATAAAAAATCGTTGGATATGATACCAAAACCCACATGGAATGATATGTTATACACCATGTTTTATTAAGGATTGCAATGGTATATCGTTGACATGGTTATATTGTTGAGAAAAGCATATATATTACAAGTATGAAGATTTGTGGTTACTTCGTGTACCACAAATATACCACCAAACACGTTGTGTATCCAACTTAAATTTGATCTTGCGTTTTGATACATGATACAGTGGAATCGACCCAACACTGATCACATTAAGTATGGTAGGTGAATATTGATGGTAGATGTGTTGCAATGGAGATTATACATAACACAATATTGCCACATGGAAATTGATTTCAATTCAATATTACCAACAGTCATTTTCACATGCAACACCACCGCTTGGTGAACTTATGGTAATTGAAATGGATTTTGATTTGGATCACAATCATTTCTTTGTGGTTTTGTTCAGATCCAGAGCTCTACTCAAGATTTTCCCTTGCATTTGTATGGAGGACGAAGGCTTGTGTCCCTCAAACCTTGTGATGCCTTTTGTAATCCGTCAATGAGCTAGAAACTAGAACTAAATATCGACACTTCACTTGCAATGTAAGAACCTAGATATAGATGGATAATCATTCACACTGTTTGTGTGTTGGTTTGATTTTTTTTTTCAAATCCATCTTTGTCACTCTGTTTGGCTGTTAGATTCATAATGAAGAAAACAACAAAAATATAAAGCAAATAATACAAGCAATAAATAAATCATGATGAACGGAGATAACTAAACAATGGAAGAAAATGCATACTCTAATTCATCAATGCTTCTGTAAATAATCATGTACATAGATGTACATATATAATACAAAATACCATAACTTCCATGTAACTATATAACAGTTAGGTTAAATTAACTAACCAACTAACATATTATTAGTGTTTTAACATCCCCTTTAATCATAAGTTCGTTCTTTCCTGAAAAACTTCCACTACTTGACAACCACATGTGTCAAGCGAATATTCAGAAGGCTGGATGAATATGCTCTCTAAACTTTGAAAAGAAAATAGCAGAATTTGATGTATTCTACTAAATTGGTGGTTTAAGGTTGACCACAAACTCATATGGTGGTTTTAGGATGACCACAAACCAATCTGGTGGTTTCGGGATGACCAGAAACCGAATGTCTAGCAGAAGCTGATTTCTTCTACTAAATGGCATGGTTTAAGTTGACCATAAACTAACAAGAGTTCAAGGCTCAAAAATATGAAAATGTAACAAGTATAAATTCATGTCTTCTTCTCAATTGGTGGTTTTAAGCTGACCACAAACCATATCAACAACAATATGTTCAGGAACAATACTGCATACTAGGACCTAGGTTGCATACTTGATCTTCTGTTCATAGTCTCTAAATCAAACTTGGAACCTGACTTCCTATGGAGTCTAAATAATTGAGCTTCAACTCATAAGATTACATCAAATGGGCCCCAATCATACCCTAAATAATCAAATCTTGAAAAAAATTCATGTCCATCAACTGTAGAAATATCTCCAATCAAGTACAACTGTACTTGTGTATAAATCTGGTGATAAGATTGTTCCAATAAATACGACGATAAGACTGCTCCATCACAGTTGAGGGTAGTGGAATATGGACACACAAGGTAGGATTGGATGAGGAGAGGACCAGAATTGTGGAAGAACATGAATGGAATGATTTTGTGGAGTACTGGAATGATGAAATGAGACGCCAACGGAAATGGCATGTCCCCTCTCGAGAAAGGAGTGCAATGAAAGTCTTCACGGGGTATAATCAAAGGAGGCTAAAACAGAAAGTAGAACTTACAGAGAAAAATCCACATGACGAGGTTGTAAATGAGCACTCCACTATTAGGGTGGCGCAAAACGGGCCTATATACGGATATTCATACCTGGGTTTAAGGGTTGAGAGAGATCCATATTATATCTCAAATGACATTTGATAAAATGATTTAATTTTGGTGACCACGATTTTCATAGCAATTTCAGCATTTTTAAAATAGCATACTTTTGTTCTTCAAACCAAGATTTTAATTTTAAAATAACATATTTTTGTTCTTCAAAAATCAGGATTTTTATGGCTCAATTAAAATTTGATTTTTATGAGAAAATAGTTTTGAAAAAATAAAATAAATATCTCATTATTACAATTAAATGCTTACACCTATTGGAAATGGGTATATTTAATGATCTTTTAAAAATTCCAATAGTATGATTATCAATTGAGGATGTTGACTCTTCTTAGTCCTTCCAAATCAATGAATAAGATATCATATTAATAACTTTCTACAATTTTTTAATGCATGCAAGTCATTTCATACTCTCCATGAGAATAGTGCCCAGCTTAATCAATTATGTCGTTTAAAGAAAGTGGTGTAGACCGTAATGAATTCCAAATTCTAAAAGTGGCAAACGTAATGAATTCTTCCATAAATGAAGTCACGCTGCCATCAATGAAATTGTAGGATAATATTACTGTATTAAATGCCCAAGATTGCTGCCATGTATCCCAAGGGAGCATTGAGTTTCATAAACAAACCAAGGAAATACTTAGGCTTGACACAATTGAGAAGCACTGGGCTAACTGGAAAGATGTTGATATCTCGGTCTTCAATTCACAACATTGGTGGACTTATGGGAATAAAACGACGATGTAATCCATACACTTATGAGATTGATTACTTAGTACATTATTAATGAATTTCATATGCATATAAATTGGATCGGTTGAGTTCAATTCTATATACCTACACCCTCATACCCATTTCTCCTTCTATCACCATTTCCCCACCATGTTTTTTGTCTTCCAATACTCACAAAGTAGGAAACTAAAGTCTTTGGGTGATTTGTTTTGCAATGAGTTTTTAAACAATGTCCTAGAATTAACTTAACCTCATGAAGCATTAGGGTTTAGTATTTTCATCAAATTTGAAATGAATTGAGATTTGTTTATTGTTTTGGAATATTTAATATTTATCCTTTTCCTTTCCTTTTAACAGACAAAAGTATCCATCGATCCATACCATGTGATTTGTTATGAACTGTGTTAGAGTATATATATTTTTTTGTTTCATTAAGACACAAAAATATACCATGGGTTTTGAATTTTCTTTTCTCATTTGTAGGTTAAATATTGCTTAGAGTTTCTAAATATTCACACCTCAACTTATAGTATATTTCTAATAGATACCCCCTACCTCTTCCTCGGCAAGGTCCATTAACCTCCAGGTCAAGGATCGTTCTTGTTCTACATTGAGCTAGATTACCTACTTCGGGTCCCGGCTGGAACCTCAAATTAAACAATCCACGGGTCCTCCACGAAAACCCCACTTGCGTAAACATGCACCAGGCATGAGTCTTCACCTCCACATGACCATGACGTTATGACCTCAAGCCATGCCAAGAGGTGCCTTTCGCAAATCGGGACTTCATGAGTGTTGTCGTGATACAAACCCAACACCCCAAATATATGAAACCTCGAACTCTGCTTTGAGCCTAGCTGCACAGCTAGCTCCTCCCTTAACTCACGTCCATATGACCACATATGTGACCATAGCCTCAACCCAATAGGGATTTAATAATTCGTTACTTTGCGATTCCGGTGAAACTCCAACCTCTCTCCCTTCAAATTATCAACTACTGGAAACCTGGTGACCCAGATCTATTGTCCAGATCTGCCGCTGACCAACGGTCACAATTTTGTTGGCGTTTGCCTTTGGCGATTTTGGGGAAGTCTTCCCCTCTAATTTCCCAATGCCCAACTCTTTTGTTGATGTAGATCTCTGACACCTATCACCCCAGATCCAACAGTCTAGAATGATTTCACGATTCCAATGATTTCAAGTCCTCTCTCTTGACCTCCCTTCTACGCCTAAGTCTCGAAACCCCAATGTCTTCCGGATCTTCACCACGTGTCCTCCACAACTGATGGTCCTGAATTGTTTTAGGATTTTGTAATCCTCAACTCCGAGCATGATCTTCTCCAACCCTGAAAACCAAAATGTGAAGTCCCCCCTTGTGTGAAAGAAGTTAAATTCCATGCACCTCCTGTAGATCTGACGGCTCTCACTCTATGCACTCAAATCTAATGACTCAAAACCATTCTCTCTCATTCTTCCCTTCCCACATCTAGACGTGGATTTGAACAGTCCATATCTTCTCCTCTGTAGCTTATCCGATGTCTGTCAACGCTCCTCCTCCTGAGCTTGTGTTTCTCTCAAACTTAGAAGATTTCTAAGCATTGAATGTCTCATCCTTCGGTTGTTCTCCTGCGAACCATGTAAACCTTCGGTCTCTCGCGCATTCTAGAAACACTATCCCTTTCAAGCTTTGTCAACTTTTCTCTTTTTCTAAGGTGCTTGGCCTTTGTCTGTGTCTTGTTCTGAAGACTTCTTGTGTTCCTCCTGGCACACTTTCTCTGCACTTGACCTCCTGATATTCTTCAAACGTGAAACAAGTTCACTCTGTGCTTTCTCCTTGTTCTTAACTAGCCTTCGCATGGTCGTCATTCAACACCTTCACTTGACTTTTTTACTGGTGCACCCCTTCCACATGTCTTTTCCCTTTTATCTTCAACTGCTCAGACCTCAAAGGTTTGTGTCTCTTTTGTCCCTTGAAGAGATGCAAGTGTCCTCTTGGCAACTCCTACTCAAGAATACCTTTCTTAGACAACATAGTGTTCAGTAATGTTGTGAGTGTCTTCTCCTTGACACTACCCTTATCTCACAACTCAGAATAGAGTTCTTACTCATGTGCACTCTATGCACTTTCTCAATGCCCTCTTGGCAGAGCTTCAAATAATTCTCACAATTTTGTCTTCTCTGTGCCTTCCTCTGCACAACCTTGAGGCTTCTCCCCTTAAGTTGATGATTCCTCTGGTACGACCTCCTGACACTTCTTTGTCTGAATTCCATAGAACTCAGAACTTCACTCTTGCACTAGCTTAAAGAACCCTTAGTATTCTGTAATGCGACCTCTTGCATGAAGCCACAAAGAACCAGATTGAAACCAACAAACTCACAAATATATAGGAAAATATATCTATCACAAAGAATCAAGTGCAGGAAAAAATTATCTTTGTATTAATAAGAATGTCTGTTACAATCTGGGTAAGCTCGGACTGCTACAGAGTCTCAGCTCTCTGCTCTCTTCCTTTTATACATGCTAGTTATGATGAATACATATACAAAAGATCTTTTTACAAAAAGGGGTTCCTCGAACTCTTCCCTCCATCTCACCTACTCTCATAAATTACATTGAATTACATTCAATGGCTATCTACTCCGAATCAGATCTAGATCTCAGCCTGTCAACCATTAAAGGTGACTTTAATTCTTGCCTACTCAAAAGCACAACTTTGGCTTTCCCAACCTTACAAACATCAATTTTCATTTAATTACAATTTGAAATTTGAAAATCGAGAGGGTTGATGCCTCTTTTCTCCTTGAATGTGCGTTTTGACATGCTGGTTGGCCGATGCATGCTAGGTGAAGTGATGCTTCTGCATCACATGTAACGTAAATCACATTAATATTGATGAAATAAAATATTAGCAGTGTCATTATTGTGACAAATATTTTGAAATTGAGATTTAATATGGTTATATTTTTAAACTATGATTTAATGTGGGTATAATGACATTTTAGGAATTATGACAAATTCTGTCAATCCATGACATCTTAAGAACTACACAATTCCTTGTTTCACTATAGAGCATGTGAGAGTTTGTTTTTATTTTGGGGCCATCTCTTAAACCCCCACTATGATGTGATTAAGTCTACTTGCAAAATATACGACACATATCGAACAAATAACAATCATCCCTACATCCTCTAATTTTTTTACAAGGAAATCAAACCTAGGAGTGAGATGAGTTGCACTTCCCCAAATATCATATCTTCTCAAAGTGAAGTTCAAATACCCTCAAAATATTGGTTTCAAACACCTTAGCATGTCTTCCACAAAATAACCTTCCCAAAAGGCAATTGTGTTTTCATATGGACAATATAAATTAATTAATGTGACCATTTCTTACAGCTCTTGAGAGAATGGATCAACACCTATACCTGAACCAAATATTATGGAGCTAAAAAAGTACCCATTAAGTATTCACTAGATATACCTACTAAGTCTACAAAAATAAATTTCAAATCACCTAATAACTTTTCCAAATCACTTTAGATCTTTGTCCTTTCGCTTGTTTCTTGATTCAAGATCACATCAGGCTTATGGAGATCCAAAATTCATTTAAGGGATTTGTTCTTTTAGGGGACATTGAAAACTCGTATGTTAACTAACATGAAAATCATGAAACACCTCCTCTAGGGTTTAGCACGATCTAAGTGCCTAAGTAAGAGTTTTTATCCCAAGACAAATCTCCCTTTTGTCTGTAGAATTTTTCTGTATAAAATTAGATTTCTCTGCTCCATAAGCTTATAACCTCCTTACCCCCTATCATACTTAGTCCTCCTTCAATCCCAAAATTTATAGGCCATGTGGAAATTTTATACACCCGAGATCTGACCAATTTTCCAAACCACAATTTTGATAACCCTCCTTACTTGAAAGAAAAGGAATTGAGTCCATATTCTACTAACCCAGTTCATTTGCAATATGTTTGTAGAGAGAAGTGTCCCCTTTAGGTTGCATTATTTTTTCTTTTCCTTCTCTAGAAGATGCTACCAAACTACCTTTTGGAATTTGAGATTCCATTCCCTTTTTGTACAAATATTTCTCTTTAAATTTAAAACAAATTTTTTTAGTTTTGGAATTTTCCTTATCCATTAAACCTTAGAGTTTTCCACCTCCAAATACATTCTCTCCCCCAACTAATTTCCCTAGTTATCCTTAGCATTCCTTTTGTCCACACTTATCTTGTACATCCCTTCGCTTTTTACCCACATTTGTTTTTGATAATTTTCGTATAAATTTGATAGCTACATAACCATACTCGTGACATCTAGAACACTAGAATTACACACCCAAGTAGTGAAGAACTTGATATTGAAACCAATTCCCCCTACTGAGAATAATTTCCAGGCACTGATTGCACAACCAAGAAGTGAAGAACTTGATTCTTTTAATGGAACTATGATCAGATTCTATAAAGTATTGTAAAATACTGTGTTGCTTTCATTTTCTTGACCTCAACTTTACTCTTGCAAGCATTTTTCACTATTTAATTTCCTTGATATACATGTATTGTTTTTACAAACAAAGCAAAAAGAGGGGCTTTTTCTAAGAAAATAGTGTTTACATTGAAGATTGACNTGAGATTCCATTCCCTTTTTGTACAAATATTTCTCTTTAAATTTAAAACAAATTTTTTTAGTTTTGGAATTTTCCTTATCCATTAAACCTTAGAGTTTTCCACCTCCAAATACATTCTCTCCCCCAACTAATTTCCCTAGTTATCCTTAGCATTCCTTTTGTCCACACTTATCTTGTACATCCCTTCGCTTTTTACCCACATTTGTTTTTGATAATTTTCGTATAAATTTGATAGCTACATAACCATACTCGTGACATCTAGAACACTAGAATTACACACCCAAGTAGTGAAGAACTTGATATTGAAACCAATTCCCCCTACTGAGAATAATTTCCAGGCACTGATTGCACAACCAAGAAGTGAAGAACTTGATTCTTTTAATGGAACTATGATCAGATTCTATAAAGTATTGTAAAATACTGTGTTGCTTTCATTTTCTTGACCTCAACTTTACTCTTGCAAGCATTTTTCACTATTTAATTTCCTTGATATACATGTATTGTTTTTACAAACAAAGCAAAAAGAGGGGCTTTTTCTAAGAAAATAGTGTTTACATTGAAGATTGACTCAATTTTTTGTTATATGATGCAAGTGAAAAGAATACATAAAATAAGAATATGATGTAAATGAAATGAATACATAAAATAAGAAAAACATATGAGTTTGGAAATGAAGAATATTGCAATTGGTATTAGTATTGTGTACATTTCCTTGATAAACAAACTGTGGTGGACTTCATGAATTCTAAAGATTTTTTGAAATGATTTGGCTGGGTCCCTTAATAAAGGTAAGAACTTTGTAGGCTAGAGTTACTTTAGGCCTTATGGACATAACCAATCCACATTTTTATGAAGAGGTCACACTTTAACTTGTTATGAAAAACGTTAACACATGTTTTGAGTAGTAATAGTCAACATGAGTTCATGGAAAAGGTAATAACCATTTTCATTCGTTGATAAGTACACGTCGTATTTCAAACATAATGTTTTAAGTGTAAACATATGAGGTATAACAGAGTAAAGGAGGTTTAATGCACCTAGCAATTTTATTTGTTTTTGGTTGGAAATTTTGGGGTACATTACAATAGATCGTTCAGAAATAGTGTCATACCAAGCCATAAAAGAAGTCATTCATCTGGAGGTGATACCTTTCAAATCCATTGTCCCATATATGAGTCTTTCATTATCGATGTTCCATATAATAAGTTTCCCATAAGATGAGATCTCCCATAGAAGCAATTCCATACATCGATAAAGGAGTGAGGGATGTGTTTAAATGCATGTTGTTCTAGGTATCACCCCATAGTGGGAATAAATATAATGGAGTCTACATAAATTTTTGTTTTTTTTAATTATTGTTATTATTATTTTTATTGTTTTATTATTATCTTAATGTGCTATGTTACATGAACATCTCCTACATACTAGTTTCTAAAATGGCTCAATCATAAAAGATTTGTTTTGTGATTTTATTTTTGGAAAACCATACTATTAAGTTAATTGAGTGGTAGGGTCTAAATAAATAAATTATTGTTTCAAACAAATATGGTTAAATATTGAATCATTATTTGTTTCCTAAATCTAAAAAAATTAAATTCTAAACTAACAAAAAGGATTCCACTTTTATACCCCAAATAAATTCTTAATGAGAGGAAGGGTTCCACTTTTAGTCTCATTGTCTACAATCTAATTAAACATAATTTATATGTTGGATAAGTGGAACTTGTAATCAAATTACAGTAAATTTAAGCCAATTTTATATGTAGGGGCATTCCATTAATTTCAACTTGGCATAAAAATATAAATATAATTTAGTGAACTTTATATAGGGGAATTCCATTAATTTCAACTTGTCACAAAAATATAAATATATAGAGATAGCTTAAGTAATTTAATTCAACAATATCATCCAAATTTAGAAAAATCGAAATACCGAAAAAGATAAGATTGACTAAATGGGTTGTTCCACGAAAAGAATTGGAGATGTGGAACTAACAGTGGCTGAAATCGGTTGTTCTAGGAAAAGCATTGGAGATGTGGGAGTAGCAGTGGCTGAAATGGCCTATTCCAAGAAAAACATTGGAGTTGTGGGAGTAGTAGTGGTTGAATGGCATATTCAAGGAAATGTATTGGAGATGTGGGAGTAGTAGTGGATGAAATGGCATGTTCCAGGAAAAGTGTTGGAGATGTGGGAGTAGAAGTGGCTAAGAACAATGAAAGCTAAAGGAGACAACGACGTCCTTTAAAACTCAGGTAAGATATGTTTTAATTTCCATATCTAGTTGTTGTTGTTGCAATTTTTTAATTCTTATGTTGGATGTATTTTGTAAATTTATATGGTAGCAAATATAGATTTAATAATCGGACTATGCGAAGATGTTGTTCTAGGTAAAGTAGTTTGTCGATTGTGTAGATTACCATGGAATGAAAGGCCACTTCTGACTATATTAAACCAAACATGGTTTAAAGTCATGACTGATGGTTTCAAAACCATCCAAATATTTAGTCCAACACTCTGATACTCTCCCATATCAAAAGAAACCTGGGCTGTTAGATGGAAAGCTCCTGCCTTGAGCCTTGTCCATGTGACCTTATCCTGTGGCCTAGGGATACTCCTCCGAGAAATTTAGATTTCATGATTCTGGGGAATCGGGATGCAACTCCAACCTCTCACCCTTTAAATTCCTGACTCTTGCAAACCCGGTGATCCAAATCTACAGTCCAGATTTGCCGCTGACCAATGTCCATGATTTTTTCGGTGTTTACCTTTCACGATTTTAGGGAAGTCTTACCCTCTGATTTCCCGGTGAAAAAATATTCTATGGGTGTAAATATCTGGCACCTATCACCTTGGATCCAACGGTCCAAAATGATTTCATGATTCCGACGATTTTGATTCCTCTCTCTTCGCCACCCTTCTACACCTAAGTCTCAAAACCCTGATGGCTTCCAGATCTTCACCGTGTGTCTTCCACAATGGACAGTCCTGACTTCTTTCAGGATTTCATAATACTCAACTCCGGGCATGATGTTCTCAAACCCAAAAAACCAAAATACGATGTCCCCCCTTGTGTGCAAGAAGTTAAATTCCATGCACCTCTTGCATATCTGACGACTGTCACAATCTGCACTCAGATCCGATGACTTAGAACCATTCTCTCTCATTCTTCCCTTCCCACATATGGACGTGGATATCGACGGTCCATATATTTTCCTCTACAACTTATCTGATGGCTACCAATGCTCCTCCTCCTGAGCTTGTGTTTCTCTAAGACTTAGAAGATTTCTAAGCTTCGAAGGTCTCGTCCTTCGGTTGTTCTCCTGTGAGCCATGTAAACCTTGGGTCTCACTAGAGTTATATAAACATTATCTCTTTTGAGATTTGTCAACTTTTCTCTATTTCTAAGGTGCTTAACCTTTCTCCGCGTTTTCTTTCGAAGACTTCTCGTGTTCCTCTTGGCACACTTTCACTGCACTCAATGTCCTAAGGTTCCTTGAATGTGAAACAAGTTCAGTCTGTGCTTCACTAGCCTTCAGATGGCCATCATTCAACACCTTCACCTAAGTTTTGGCCTGGTACACCCCTTGCACATGTATTTTCCCTCCTTGAGCTTCAACTGCTAGGACCTCAAAGGTCTGTGTCCCTTCTATCCCTCGAAGAGATGCAAGTGTCCTCCTGCCAACTCCTGCTTAAGCATACCTTGCTTAGCCAATAGAGTGTTCAGTAACTCTATGAGTGTCTTCTCCTTGACACTTCCATTATCTCAGAACTCAGAATATAGTTCCTACTCATGTGCACTCTATGCACTTTCTCAATGCCCTCTTGGTAGATCTTTACATAATTCTCACAATTTTGACTTCTCTGTGCCTTCCCCTGCACAGCCTTCACCTCCAAGGTGTTCAACAACCTTGAGGATTCTCCCCTTAAGTTAATGATTCCTCTGGTATGCCCTCTTGACACATCTTTGTCTGAGTTCTACAGAACTCAGAAGTTAACTCTTGCACTGGCTTAAAGAACCCTTAATATTCTGTGAAGCCACCTCCTGCATGAAGCCACAAAGAACTAGATTCAAACCAACAAACTCACAAATAGATAGGAAAATCTATCTATCACCTGCAGACGGAATCTAACATATATCTACAATGTTGACACATGAAAGAGAAACTCTTTCATAAACACACAAAGACTCAAGTGTAGGAAAAAATTCTCTTTATATTAATAAGAATTCCTGTTACAATCTGCGTAAGCTCAGATTGCTATAGAGTCTTGGCTCTCTGGTCTCTTTCTTTTATACATGCCAGTTCTGATGAATACAGATACAAAAGATAGTTTTACAAAAGGAATCTCCTCGAGCTCTTCCCTCCATCTCACCTACTCTCGTAAATTACATTTTACATTCAATGGCTGTCTACACTGAATCGTATCTAGATCTCAACCTATCAATCATTAAAGGCAACTCTAATTCTTGCCTACTCGAAATCACTACTTTGGCTCTCCCATCCTTACAAACATTAAATTTCATTTAATTACAATTTGAAATTTGAAAATCGAGAAGGTTGATGCCTCTCTTCTCCTTGAATGCACGCTATGACGCGTTGCCTGGACGGTGCATGCTGGGTGAAGTGATGCTCCTGCATCACATGTAACGTAAATCACATTAATGTTGATGAGAGAAAATATTAGCAGTGTCATTATTGTAACAAATATTTTTAAATTGAGATTTAATATGGGTATATTTTGAAACTATGATTTAATGTGGGTATAATGGCTTTTTAGGAATTATGACAAATTATGTCAATCCATGACATCTTAAGAATTAAACAATTCCTTGTTTCACTATAGAGCATGTGAAAGTTTGTCCTTATTTTGGGGCCATCTCTTAAACCCCTACTATGATGTGATTAAGTCTACTTGCAAAATAAATGACACATATCGAACAAATAAAAATCATCCCTACAACCTCTAATTTTTTTACAAGGAAATCAAACCTAGGAGTAAGATGAGTTGCACTTCCCCAAATATCATATCTTCTCAAAGTGAAGTTCAAATACCCTAAAAATATTGTTTTCAAACACCTTAGCATGTATTCCACAAAATAACCTTCCCAAAAGGCCAATATGTCTTCATATGGACAATATAAATTAATTAATTTGACCATTTCTTCCAACTCTTGAGAGAATGGATCAACACCTATACCTGAACCAAATATTATGAAGCTAAAAAGTAACCAGTAATTATTCACTAGATATTCCTACTAAGTCTACAAAAATGAATTTCAAATCACCTAATAACTTTTCCAAATCACTCTAGATCTTTGTCCCTTCGCTTGCTTCTTGATTCAAGATAACATCGGGCTTATGAAGCTCCAAAATTCTTTTAAGGGATTTATTATTTTAGGGGATACTGAAAAATCGCATGTTAACTAACATGAAAATCATGGAAACACCTCCTCTAGGGTTTATCATGATCTAATTGCCTAAGTAAGATTTTTTATCCCAAGACAAATTTCCCTTTTGTTTGTAGATTTTTTCTGTATAATATTAGATTTCTCCTCTCCATAAGCTTATAACCTCCTTACCCCCTATCATACTTAGTCCTCCTTCAATCTGAAAATTTATAGGCCATTTGGAAATTTTATACACCCAAGATCCAACCAATTTTCCAAGCCACAATTTTGAGAACCCTCCTTACTTGAAAGTAAAGGAATTATGTCCATATTCTACTAACCGAGTTCATTTGCAATATGTTTTTAGAGAGAAGTGTCCCCTTTAGGTTGCATTATTTTCTCACATTATTATTTTCTCTTTTCCTTCTCTAGAAGATGCTACCAAAATACCTTTTGGAATTTGAGATTCCATTCCCTTTTCGTACAAATATTTCTCTTTAAATTTAAAGAAAATTGTTTTAATTTTGAAATTTTCCTTATCCATTAAACCTTAGAGTGTTCCACCTCCAAATAAATTCTCTCCCCCAACTAATTTCCCTAGTTATCCTTAGCATTCCTTTTGTCCACACTTATCTCGTGCATCCCTTCACTCTTTACACACATTTGTTTTTAAGAATTTTTGTATAAATTTGATAGCTACATAACCATACTTGTGACATCTAGCACATTATAATTACACACCCAAGTAGTGAAGAATTTTATATTGAAACCAATTCCCCCTACTGGGAATAATTTTCAGGCAATCATTACACAATGAAGTAGTGAAGAACTTGATTCTTTTAATGGAAATATGATCAGATTCTATAAAGTATTGTAAAATACTGTGTTGCTTTCATTTTCTTGACCTCAACTTTACTCTCACAAGCATTTTCCACTATTTAATTTCCTTGATATACATGTATTGTTTTTACAAACAAAGCAAAAAGAGGGGCCTTTTCTAAGAAAATAGTGTTTAGATTGAATATTGACTAATTTTTTGTTATATGATGCAAGTGAAAAGAATACATAAAGTAAGAATATGATGTAAATGAAATGAATACATAAAATAAGAAAAACATATGAGTTTGGAAATGAACCATATTGCAATTGGTATTAGTATTGTGTACATTTCCTTGATAAACATACTATGGTGGATTTCATGAATTCTAAATATTTTTTATGATTTGGTGCTATATTGGTTTTATAAACAATATAAAAAATCATTGGATATGATACCAAAACCCACATGGAATGATATTTTATACACCATGTTTTATTAAGGATTGCAATGGTATATCATTGACATGGATATATTGTTGAGAAAAGCATATATAATACAAGTATGAAGATTCTTGGTTACTTCATGTACCAGAAATATACCACTCAACACGTTGTGTATCCAACTTAAATTCGAGCTCGCGTTTTGATACATGATACAGTGGAATCGACCCAGCGTTGATCACATTAAGTATGGCAGGTGAATATTGACGGTAGATGTGTTGCAATGGATATTATACATAACACAATATTTCCACATGGAAATTGATTTCAATTCAATATTACCAACATTCATTTTCACATGCAACAACACTACTTGGTCAACTTATGGTTATTGAAATGGATTTTTATTTGGATCACAATCATTTCTTTGTGGTTTTGTTCATATCCAGAGCTCTGCTCAAGATTTTCCCTCTTATTTGTATGGAGGACGAAGGCTTGTGTCCGTCAAACCTAGCGATGGCTTTGGTAATCTGTCGACGAGCTAGAAAATGGAACTAAATATCGATGCTTCACTTGCAAGGTAAGAACCTAGATACAGATGGATAATCATTCACAATGTTTGTGTGTTGGTTTGATTTGTTTTTTCAAAGCCATCTTTGTCACTCTGTTTGGTTGTTAGATTCATAATGAAGAAAACATTAGAAATATAAAGAAAATAATTGAAGCAATCAAGAAATCATGATGAACGAAGATAACTAGACAATGGTAGAAAATGCATACTCTAATTCATCAATGCTTCTGTAAATAATCATGTACATAGATGTACATATATAATACAAAAGACCATAATCGTCATGTAATTGTATAACAGTTAGGTGAACTTAACTAACCAACTAACTTATGATTAGTGTTTTAACATCCCCCCTTAATCATCAGTTCGTTCTTTCCTGAAAAATTGCCACTACTTGACAATCACATGTGTCAAGCGAATATTCAGAAGTTTGGATGAAGATGCTCTCTAAACTTTGAAAAGAAAATAGCAGAAGTTGATGTCTTCTACTAAATTGGTGGTTTAAGGTTGACCGCAAACTCATCTGGTGGTTTCAGGATGACCACAAACCAATCTGGTGGTTTCAGGATGACCACAAATCGAATGTCTAGCAGAAGCCGATTTCTTCTACTAAATGGGATGGTTTAAGTTGACCATAAACTAACAAGAGCTCAAGGCTAAAAAATATGAAAATGTAACAAGAAAAAATTCATGTCTTCTACTCAATTGCTGGTTTTAAGCTAGCCATAAACCATATCAACAACAATATGTTAAGGAACAAGAATGCATACCAAGAACTAGGTTGCATACTTGATCATCTATTCATAGGCTCTAAATCAAACTTGGAACCTGACTCAAAATCAAACTTGGAACCTGACTCAACTAGATTTCCACCCTGTCAGGGAGAAGTGGTTCCAATTCCCTTGACCGTCATTCACAAGTATGGCCAAGAAGAGATCCAACATATCAAATTGTCTTCCGGAGGAGTCTGAAGACTCGATCGTCAACTTAGAAGACTACATCAACTAGGCCCCGATCATACCCTAAATCATCAAATCCTTAAAAAAATTCATGTCCATCAACTATATAAATATCTCCAATCAAGTATGATTGTACTTTTGTATAAATATGACGATAATACTGTTCCAATAAATTGTCTTCGAAATGCCAACGCCAGTTACCTAACCGTTCAAAATAAAGTTGTTTCCGCTTTTGGTTTTGTCACCTTACTGAGGGGTGATTTGTCTTCCCACAAAGTCTGCATGGGTGAAGATCAAAACAATTTGACTTACCATGGCCAAACCGATGATAGTGTTTGCATTGTATGGATTATTTATTTGACTTATTATCATGATCTGGAATAACAACATCATCAACAACAATATCATGTACCTGTTCCTTACCAATATCCTCAAGCTCTGTCATCTTATCATGATTCAAAAAACCTCCACTCACAAAGAAAACAGGTTCGCTATAATTAGGAATATGAAAAAGGTTGTTAGCATCATTTTCATTTACTAGTCCATATCGGTTTCGTTTAAATCGTAATTCTTCCCATGGTCGAACAATACATTTATCCACAACTTTTTCTAACATAGGGACTTCATCTAATTGATCTTCATGTTTATGAATTTCATTACTAGTCAACTGAGTGTCTTCATTCTCATCCTTGATGTCATTAAAATCACATTGTTGGTGTCAAAGCAAACTTAACTCATCAGACAACAACTTGTTTTGATGTTTGAACATATCAATCTTCGTGTGCGTTAATTGTAAATAAGTAATCATTGTGTTGAGAGTGCACTTTTTTATTGCAACTGTAGATTCTATAGTTGAGTTAATTAATGTGTGAAATATTGTAAATATTTCTTCAATTCTTTCCATTTGTTTGTATCCTGTTGTGCATGCGAAGAGTAATTGTTCCCTGTATGAATGTTGCTAAAAAACTATAGAATCTGTATCATGTTGTGCATGCCAAGAGTAATTGTTCGTTGAGTGCTGCCAAAAACCTACAGAATAACCAGTGACTTAGACACACTAAGATTCTAAGAGAGGCCCCCTTATTCAATTCCAGGTGGGTCAAAGAGGACTCCTTATAACTTTCAAAAAAACTCCTTATAACACCTTTACAAAAAAGTCTTCAAATAAATAGCAAACCCTTATAACTCCAATTACAAACAATTAAACAATTGTGTAATTGCAAGAATTCTTATAATGAGAGAATTCTTATAACTCATGTTTCCTTCAAATACACTTTTTTTTTTTTTTTTAATAAACTTAATGACTTATCACTCCAAAAAATTTTACGGGATCTTGCAAACTATAACCCTCATAAAGAAATATTTTAATATTTTTTTTATGAAAATATTTATAGCTTATTTACATGCCACTTCTTCAATAAAAATTAAAAGATGATAACATAAAAACATTATAACTCTCCCGTAACTCTTCAACATTAAAACTCTTCGATAATAAGATCTCAATGCAATTCTTTTACTACTTTAAGATTTCACCTATTTTCTTACCATTATATTTTATTTCCTCTATTGACTCTGACCGTGAATATGCCATGTGAGCTTGACCCTTTACCAAAAACTCCTATGCATAGTTTCTTCGTCAGAACCAGTTACCACCAAACCCATTTTATTTCTCAGCAAGCCTTCTTAATGAGCCCACCATAAAAGAATTAGCAGAGCAAATAGCCATAGATCCATCATTCATTCATATGGTGGAGCATATTCAACATAGCATGTAGATTGAGGGACATAGAGAGGCTGTAAGCTCCTTCAGGCACACGCTTATAAAGAGGAATTAATTTCCAAGTGAGAAAATCGCAGGTCTTTACACTTCACACAATTATGAAACCATACCGTGAGATATTCGCTACAGTCAAGTGAGAAAATCATAGGTTGCTTCTTTTAAATTTCAAGCTGAGAAAATTGCAGGTTGTCAAGAGCATGTAGCTCAACAAATCATTAAATGTAACATATCAAATAAAATTTATGTACTGAGCAAAAAAGTCGGATTTCATGAATTATGTTGCACAGAAAAAACTCAAAATCCAAATTTACAACCATAAACTTCTCCTTCTCCTTCATCCATTCCCAGATCATAATTTTGTTGTACAAGATTAATAGGGAAATACATGTTTCCTTTGGAAAATTAAACACAAATATATGAGAAATATATACTCAGCAAAGGGAAGAACGAAAACATAAATTGGCTGTAATATCATTCAATTTCCATTCAAAAAAAAATTCTCCAAATTTCCATGATTACAATGCTCGGTTAATTTACCTCCTCTTTTCTTTGCTCTTGAGCTCTCTTTACTCTTTTTCAGAGGAATATTAGATCTTCCTCTCTTTTCTCTTCCTCAATGGAATATTAGCTCTTCTTTTCAATCACAACCCCTTCCTCTCTTTGCTCTTCTTCAATGGAATATTATCTCTTATTTTCAATCACAACCCTTTAAATCATGAATGATCAAGGTCATTAGATCATATGCCTGCTCTAATACCAATGTTAGATTCATAATGAAGAAAACAATAGAAATATAAAGCAAATAATAGAAGCAATCAAGAAATCATGATGAACATAGATAACTAAACAATGGCAGAAAAGGCATACTCTAAGTCATCAATTCTTCTGTAAATAATCATGTACATAGATGTACATATATAACACAAAATACCATAACTCTCATGTAACTCTATAACAATTAGGTTAACTTAACTAACCAACTAACTTATGATTAGTGTTTTAATAGTTTGTTCCCATTGTCATATGGTTTTTTTTGCAATATTTGACAACCATGCTATGAGAAGAACTTCACTTGGTATTTCACATGTCATCGCGAGAAGCTATCACCATAAACCCATCTCCTTGAACTCATTTCCATTAGCGTAATAGTTATGAGTGGTCTATGAATGAAGCTATGAATAGAATATATGTTCAGCCTCTTGTATGGCCTCACGGTTGTATAAGCTATGCTATCTTAAATAACAATATTTATAGCTTGTAAATGATTATAGATATATGGATATATGTTTGACACTGTATCGTTAATATATGAACAAAAGGAGAGGATGTCTCAAATCGTTTAACTCTATGATTCTAGCTTGAGACATTCAAAACGATGTTGGGTTTTTTCTCAAAAGTATAAATGGCTGGAATGAATTGGAAAACATTGTATACACTTGGATACGATATTAATGCGTTATTGCATATCTACTATGCCTGATACAAATATCATGCCTCTATTACATGTTGCATACATTGTTAAAGAATGTTGAGTTTGTCTCTCATTATCATTCTAATTTGGTTGGTGGGTCTCGTTTATGACATACATGCAACCTATCAGTGGGATAACATTTATGTTTCTTGTGGTTACATGACAGGCATGCAACCTATAAGCAATGGATAGCAATTATGTTTCTTGTGGTTATATATACGAAGAGAGTTGCAACTATTAAAGTTCAATGAATTTAGTTCTAAATGGGTCTCTATTTTTACTTGAGTTTTCATTCCAAAGCTAATATTGAAATATCTGAATTTATTTACAATTTGTATTTCTAAGGGATATGTATATTTGGATTATGGAAGAAATGTTAAAAATGTTATGAACAATGCAAGTAAAAACATAGTTTATAGAATTATTTTTATTCTGTATATATGAAACTTTGTATGAATATGATGGTTGTGCTATATGTTAAATTGGGTAATTTGTTGCATATTTCTACATGATGTTAAGAATAACCATGAAAATCATGGATGATTTTAAGGATGAAAAATTATATTAAATGTAAAAACATGGGCCAATATTACTAGCCCTTAATATGCAAAATGTAAAATGTTTGGAAATATATTTGTAAAAATATTCAAATTTCTAAGGATTTTATATAGTTTCTATAAAATTTTGCCAATTTGTAAGGTAAAACAATTTTATTCTATGGAATTTGGGCAAACAATTTTTAGAAAAAATGGAAATTGGTGAATAATTTTTGGGAAAAACCATGGAAAATTAGCCCATTTGTGAAATTTAGCCCCTAAAATCATCTATGATGAAAATTGTCAGAGTTTGTCAAATATTATGGATAAGGGAAGCCTCTTCCCAAGTTTTCATGAAGTTGAAAAATAAACGATGGTCTTTCCATGTGACAACGTATTGATAGTTAGTTATCATTTTTGATTGATAATGAATATTGGAAGATATCAACCATCCTACTAGAAAACATTATAAAGACTCAAGCCTGAAAAAGAAACAAAGGTCTTTTTCCACACTTGTTATGGTATTCTTCAAGAAAATTTTGATTTTTAAAATTCATTTTTATGAGTGCACTAAGAATTACTAGGGTATAACAATTATATTGATAACAAGAGTTATCTTTTAAATGAGAAAATGGGAGTTCAAGATTTTTGTTTGCATAAGGTGTATCTTACTCCTTGGTCATTGAAGCAAAAGTCGTTATTGTTTCCACCATTTTCTTTTCTAATCTGTATTTGGTTGCAGATATTAATACCAACATCCAAAATCATTCATAGAAGCCTCTTATAGCTTTGTGAGTCTAAAATAATTTATTTTTCATTTACATATAAGCCAAATAGTCTCTTAAACACTAGTTGTTTATGCAAGAACATGTTTCTAGTCGATAATTTCATAGAATTCTGAAAAGATTTAAGACTGTCATTCTAACGTAGTGATGAATAAATTTTGAATAAAGAAGACTGTTTTTTTTCTCATTCATAGTTCTTTTCTTCAAGTTATTTTTCTCTTCTTTCATTTGGATGTCATTCTCTGTCATTGTATACATCATATTTTATATTTTTATTATACAAATCTCGATTTATGTTCTTACTTAAAATTTTATCTTTGGTTCCTTTGTTTATTTTAGATCTTGTTATTAATGAAATAATTTAATAAATATTTTAGTGGAAAGAGAATATAGTTCATGTGTTTTCTATGTTATTAGTACACATGTGTATCATGTCATGTTTGTTATCTATTTATAATTATATTATATACATACTCTAGTTTTATGTTATCTTTCTGAACATAGTAACTTTTCAATCTAACGAACATAATAATGTTTCAATGTGATGGACATAAATTGATGTCATAAAGTGATGAACATAGGCATGTCTTCATAACATAAACATACATTGCACTCCATTACACATCATCCTATCAGTGAAATGTGATGAACATTTCCTCATGTTGCAATGTGACGCACTTATTCTAATGTTGCAATGTGAAAAACAATTCTAAACATCTAAATGTGTCGAAAAAATTAACTCTTCAATCTCCCAAACATATTAACATCAAAATGTGATGAACATATAACGTTGCAATCTGATGAATATATTAAAGTATCAATGCGATGAACATAGTAACATTGCAATCTACCAAACATAGTAATGTCGCAATGGGATGAACATAGGCATGTCCTCGCTATGTGGATATTAGAGTCACAATGAAACTGACATAAATAGAGGTTGAAATGTGTCCCACATAGCCCTGTCATTGCAATACGATGAACATTTCCTCGCATTGCAATGTGATGTACATATCCTCATGTGAAAATGTGACAAACACTTCCAAATGTCGCAATGTGATGAAGATATATAAGCATCATAATATGACAAACATTTCCAAACGTTGCAATATGTGGAACATATATGGATTTGGATAGACATGTCGTTGCATTGTGTCGCACATCATCTTATCATCACAATGCAATGAAAATTTCCTAATGTTGCATTGTGACGCACTTATTGCAATGTCGCAATGTGACAAAAAATTCCAAATGTCGCAATTTGTTGAACATAATAATGTTGAAATCTACCAAACATAGTAAAGTCGCACTGTGATGAACAAATAACATTGCAATGTGATGAAAATATAGTGTTGCAATATGACAAACATTGTAATGTTGCAATGTTATGAACATAGTAAGATTGCAATCTACGAAACAAAGTAACGTATTAATATGATGAAAATAGGCGGGTCGTCGCAAGGTGGATAGTAGTGTCACAATAAGACAAACATAAGTACATGTCACACTCTGAAATACATAAATAGATGTCATAATGTGTCCCACATCACCCTGTTATTGCAATATGGAAAATATTTCCTCACATTGCAATGTGACGTACATATCCTGACATCGCAATGTGACAAACACTTTCAAATATCACAATGTGTCAAACATGGTAAACTTGCAATGTACCAAACATCGTAATGTCACAATGTGAGGAACACATATGGACGTTGCAATATGAAAAACATTTCCAAACATCGTAATGCATCGAACTTAGTAATGTTTCCATCTACCATGTATAGTAACATCACAATGTAATGAACATATACAGACGCCCCAATGTGACAGGCATTTCCAAACATCATAATATGTCTAACATAGTAACAATGCAATCTACCAAACATAGTAACACCACAATGCAATGAATATATATCGATTTCACATTGTGAAGAACATATACTCACATCACAATGTGATGAACAATTACAAACATCGCAATCGGATGGACATAATTTGGCTTTGTAATTGGACAAATGCAATGCGATACACATTTACAAATGTCACAATGGGACAAACAAAACCTATTGTCACAATTTTATGTACACAAACTAATGTGTCTATGAGAAAAACATTTTCTGATGTCGCAATGTGATGAACATAACCCACTATCGAACTATGAAAATATTATTCCATTGTCATAATCTGAGAAACATAAACCTTCATCATAATTTGATGACCATAACCTTACGATGTTAAGTGACAAACAAAAGCTAATGTCACATTGCGATGAACAAAATATTATGTCAACATGTGATGAACAAATGTTGATTTCACAATGTGATGAACGAAAACTCATGTTGGCATGTGACAAACAAAACATGATGTCACAATTTGAAAAACAAAATATGATCAACATTGCAATAAAATAGTGTCATAATAAACTACAGTGAATATAATCAACATGGCCCACCATAATGAGATCCACATGGTCAACAATGGTCAGCCATGGGCATGTTCAATGATAAGAAACTCTGATCAACCATAGTCAACCATGGTCATGGTCAACCTAACTTAACCACGATGAAGGAAAACCAAGGTCAACCATAGCCAATCATTCCTTCCCAAAGTCAACCAAGGTATACCAAAGTAAACCATGGTCATGGTCATGCATACTCAACCATAGTCATTTTCAATTAAGGTATTATTCTATTAATACTTAAATAATATATTATTAATGTATTACTACTTTAGTAATGTATTTTTTTAAAATATTTGAATTTATTAATTAATTAAATTAATACATTACAATATACATCAATGTCATTCATAAAATGGCTTACCAGTTTAAAGAAAAATCTTGACTAAGGAAAGGCTATAAACCACCACAAGATTGGAAACTACGTATTATATCCAGATCTTGGGTAGAAGTATTCAAAGAGATGAGTTCAATGAAAGGAACGTTACCCAACCATCAAATGATAAAGAGGTTATTACAAAGACAAACTTAATACAACTGACATTCTATACTTCCTTTCTACAGTTAAATTCAAGCATTATAGTTCACGATCTTACCCGATAATAGAGGAAGTCGGGAAGATGAGTAACATTGTGCTTGCCTTACACAGAGCACGAACAACCTTGTCGTCGGTAGTTATATTCAGAGCGACTCTTCAGCTTTTTATATTCTTGGGAATCATGATGCAACACCAACCTATCACCCTTGAAATTCCTGACTACTGGAAACCTGGTGACCCAGATCTACGGCCCAGATCTATCGCTGACCAACGATCATGATTTTGTCAGTGTTTTCCTTTCGAGATTTTTGGGAAGTCTTTCCCTCTGATTTCCCAATGCCTAAATATTCTATTGGTGTAGATATATGACACCCATCATGACATAGATTCCACCTCTCTGCCTCGACAGAGTCTCTGCACTGACCTCCCGGTCTTGAGGATCATTTTAATTTCACCTTCTCGAGTCAAATTAGCTCTTTCTTCTGCCATCACCCTCCTTGCACGACTGTTGGTTAGACTAGGCGCTAGCACTTCTCATCTCTTTCACCTTCGTGAGTTCAAAGGTTCAACCTTTGGCACCTTCTTTCCTGAACTCCTGAGAGGTGAGATTTGAATTTTCTCCTCTCATTATCGTTATTCACGATTGCTTCCATCTATCCTCCTTGGATGGACGACTCCCATCTTCTCATGACTTCGCCTCTCACGAGTTTGAGAAACCAACTTCTTGGCTCCTACCTTGCGAACCTCTGAGTTCACGAGATCCCTAGATCTCTGTCATGTTTCCCAAATGGATGGATGGTCCATATCAAATATCGGGACTTCGCCAGATGCGAATTCAAAGAGCGCTCACCTCTGTGAGTCCCGGTGCCCAGATCTCCAAAATGGACGATCGTGTGGGACGTGTCCTCCTCAGATCAATGACTGTGATTCATTTGTTGTTTCGGGACTTATAATGTACCGAACTCTCAACCTCGAGACCTCCGATATCCTGAACGTCGATACCCCGATACCAACTTCTTCGGGACTTTCACCTCTGGTCACGAGGGTTTAAATCTCGAGATCCTTTCCACAAATACGATGACTATCGGTCCATGTACCTAGATCTGACGACTCAGACATGTTCTCCCACTGTGCCTTTTCTACAACGCCTGGACACGAATCCATGGTCCATATCTTCTTGGATGATCCGATGAAAGCTATTGCTCCTCTCGAGCTTTGGCACTTTTCTTTCGGACTTGGAAGAATTTCAAATGCTCAAAGGCCTCGAGCTCTGTCTTATTTCCTCTGCGATCTTCACAACTTTGAATCCTCGCTTGTGCACATGTGAACGTTATCCCTCCTGAGCTTTAGAGACTCTGAACTCTCCCAAAGATTCCTTTTTCTACTGCACTCCTTGTAACTATGGCTTCGTGAACTGAAAGCACTACTCCTCCTTCTGATCTTGTCCTTCAAATCCTCAAAGGATTCTGACTTCTTCTCTCCCTGCAGAGTCTTCACACACAAAAGTGCTATCTCTTCTGATATTCTCAATTACTTAGACCCCTAAGGGATTTTATCCTTCTCCCTTCTCCTGTAGATGGATAATTTGGATGCCCTCCTGGCTATCCTTCTGCTCAAGCAACTTGATTGCTGAGTCTTTTAGGGTGTTCAACAACCCTGCAAAAATCCGTTAGTGGACTCTTCCTCAAATTCAAAACTTAAAATATTTCTCTTCTCCTATGCCTATTTTCACACCTACTCAATGCCCTCTTGGCAGAGTGTCTTCTCACAGAACATCCAACAGTTATGTCCTCTCCTATGCACCCTATGCACATGTTCCATTCCCACCTACCAGAGCTCTCAGAATCCTTAGTGATTCTTTCCTCAGTTTGAACTCACATGAGAGTTCTTCCTCAACACTCTATGCCTGTTCTCAATTCCCCCTTGGCATATATTTACAAAACTCAAAGAGAGTTTATGTCTGCAACTGTGTCTTTCTCATACAAAGCCTTGCCTCCAAGGTATTCAACAACCTTGAGGTCTTCCTCCCGATTTGTTGATTTCAACTTTTTTTCCCACCTGGCATGCCTTTGTTTGACTCCACAGAGTTCAGAAGTGCATCTATGCACTGGTATTGAGATATCGCAGTACTCTTTCACACCCTTCTGGCATGAAACCTCAAAGAAATCTCAAGCCTGAAACCAAACAAAACCCCTGCAAATTCCTAACATACATCTACAACATAGATTCATGTCATATAAAGAACACTCACAGACATTCATTTAACACCAGAAATATGTAGGGAAAACCGTTGTTTATATTAAAATGGAAAATGCCTGTTTACAATGGTGTTCCTGAGCACGACCTGTAACAAGGTATCGGCTCTTCTATTCTGCCCTCTACTCTCAAACTCTAACTCTTACCCCCTCTTTTTTTTTTCCAAAATGAGATCCCAAATATCTTTTAACTGAGGGGCTCTTCAAGCTCTTCCCTCCAACCTACCTACCCTATTCAAATATATTGAATGGGTTGTCTAGTCCACAATCCGGATCTAGATCTCAGCCTTGCAAACATTAAAGCCCTACCTTATCTATAGCCTGTGAAAATGCACGACTTCCTAGATCAACAACTTAAACATTTAATTACATTCAATTTTAAATCAAAATGAGGGCAACACCTCTCTTTAGCTTTGAATGTGTGTGCTTGACATGGCTGGCTGACATGAGATGATGCTCCTGCATCATACTCCTCAGCTACAAAATTCATGAGCTCCTACTCATGAGCTTCCCCTCTCAGCTGTTGAAATCCCCCTAGATCCAAAACAAATATCTGGAGCTGTTCATCTGCTCCATTCCCTCGTCGTTGCTGTTGTTGCACTATTGTTGCTATTGTTGTTGCTACTTCCCTTCTTCTACCCAGCGCCTCCTTAATGGAAGTCTCTGCTAAATCTATCATTAACCTTCTGATCCTATCGATCACTTTTTCCAGCTGCTCCAGTGGTTGGCTCTGTTCTTGCAGTCTCTCCAGCTGCAAAAATTTTCTGTGATTGGGCAAATCACTGTGATCTCCCATGCCATCCTCTTCATATACAGTGGCCTCAACCTGCCACACTACTACAAAGTCCCTCTCTGCAGTCTTCCCTTGACTGACCTACTGTTTAGTCACCTTCTCTGACAATTTTTATTCTGTCAGTCCTCCTGCTGGCTCTAGATTGGTCAGCCAATCCTCCAACATCTTCAGCTCCACCTCCCATGGAGTGATTAATCTGCCTTCCTGATCTTCAGCTTCCTCTGCTGCCAGCTTCAGTGCTGCATTTTCTTTATCTTCCTGGCTGAAAGCATTGAGACACTCCTCAGAATTCTTATTCTCCTCTCCTACTTGGGAAGCCTTAGATATCTACTCAAACTCCTCTTTGACAGTCTCAGCTATCTATCCTTCTATTTTTGTTGCACCTGCAACATAGATTTCTGCCTCCCCTAGGATATGTGGTAGGAATACCTGAATTCCCCCAATCATTTGAATATTCACCTGATCTTCTTCCTCTGTTAGCTGCACCTGTTGATCCAAATCCATCTCTAAATTTATGAGACCCTCAGATAGTCTCATCTTCTCATCCCTGCCCACCTGGAAATATGGGATTTATCTGTTGCCCTCCTGGCATTCTATGGAATCAACTGATCCCATCTCTATTCCCTTACCCACCTGGAAAATTGGAAACCTTTGTCTACCCTCCTGGCATTCTATGAGATCCCGCAATGATCTCGATCTGTTGTCCACCTGGCAATATGAAATTCCTTGATTTTCCTCCTGACAGTCTGTGAGATCCTGCAACGATCTCAACTCTTTTCCCACCTAGAAATTTGGAATTTCCTCTCTACCCTCCTGGCAGTTCTTGAGATCTTCAGCCGATCCCATTTCATTGAGATCCCTCCCAGTCTCCGGTTCACATACCTGAACCCTTTTCTATAATTTGTTGAGGTGTTATACGTACCTCAACCACCCTCTTATCAACCTATGTTGTCTTATGACCACCAGCTACTTGACTAGCCATTTTTCTTTTACCTTCCTCATGGGCCATTCATATACCCACCTTGTCTTGGGTTTCTACTGCATCCACAATGCAATATTTTCTATGTCCGCCCTTATTTTCGTGAGCTATTTATCTATTTCTGCAAGCTTTTCTTCCTTGTTCTTCCTCCCAGCATGCCTACGGCCTTCAATACCCATGTTTTTGTCTCTGTCTACCCTTCTGGAAAACCTGCTACTGTCACTCTACACCCTTGAGTGTTTCAGCTTCTCCCCACAGTCCTGCTAACTGTCTTCTCAATTTCTACCTACCCGAGAACAATCACCATAGATTTTTAGTACTTTGTCTTGTTCTTCCATCTGCCCTCTCCCTCTACTTGAAATATACAAAGAGATTTCTCGCTCTGATACCACTTTGTGAAAACACCACTTCTCTACCTCGACAGAGTCTCTACGCTGACCTCTCGGTCTTAAGTATCATTTTAATTTCACCTTCCTGAGCCAAATTATCTCTTTCTTCTGTTAGTTCCCTCCTTGCACGATCGCTGGTTAGACTAGGTGCTAACACCTCTCATCTCTCGTGCCTTCACGAGTTCAAAGGTTCAAACTTTGGAACCTTCTTTCCTGAACTCCCGAGGGGTGAGATTTGACTTTTCTCCTCTCATTCTCACTATTTGTGATTTCTTCCACACGTCCTCCTCGGATGGATGGCTCCCATCTTCTCGTGACTTCACCTCTTGCAAGTTTGAGCAACCAACTCCTTGGCTCCTACCTTGCGAACCTCTGAGTTTGCGAGATCCCTAGATCTCTACCACATGTCCCAAATGGATGGATGGTCCAAATCAAATCTCAGGAATTTTCCATATGTGAAGTCAAAGAGTGCTCACCTCTGTTAGTCCCAGTGCCTAGATCTCTGAAATGGACGATCGCATAGCATGTGTCCTCCTCAAATCGACAGCTGCGATTCTTTCACTATTTCGGGACTTATAATGTCCTGACCTCTCAACCTCGAGACCTACGATATCCCAAATGCTGATACCCCGATACCAACTTCTTTGGGACTTTCACTTCTGCTCACAAGGGTTTAAACCTTGAGCTCCTTTCCACAGATCCGATGGTTATAGGTCCATGTACCTAGATCTGACGACTCAGAGTTTTTCTCCCACTACGCCTTTTCTACAATGCCTGGACATGAATCCATGGTCCAGATCTTCTCGGTTGATCCGACGACAGCTATCTTCTATCTTCTTGGAGAATTTGGATGCCCTCCTGGCTGTCCTTGTGCTCAAGCAAACTGATTACTGAGTCTTTCAAGGTGTTCAACAACCCTACAGAAATCCTTTAGTGGACTCTTTCTCAAATTCAAAACTTAAAAGAGTTCTCTTCTCCTGTGCCTATCTCAACACCTACTCAATTCCCTCTTGGCAGAGTGTCTTCTCACAGAACATCCAATAGTTATTTCCTCTCCTGTGCACCCTATGCACCTTCTCCATGCCCACATGGCAGAGCTCTTAGAATCCTTAGTGATTCTTTCTTCAGTCTGAACTCATAGCAGAGTTCTTCCTTAGCACTATGCCCTATGTTCAATGCCCCCTTGCTAGAGCTTTACAGAACTCAAAGAGAGTTTCTGTCTGCAACTGTGTCTTTCTCATACACAACCTTGCCTCCAAGGTATTCAACAACCTTGAGGTCTTCCTCCCGAGTTGTTGATTTCAACTTCTGTTCCCACCTGAAACGCCTTTGTCTGACTCCACAGAGTTCATAAGTGCATCTATCCACCGGTATCCAGAGACCGCAGTACTCTGTCACGCCCTCCTAGAATGAAACCTCAAAGACCTCTCAAGCCTGAAACCAAACAAAAACCCTGCAAATTCCTAACATACATCTACAACATAAATTCATGGCATATAAAGAACACTCACAAACATTCATTTAACACCAGAAATATGCAGGAAAAACTATTGTTTATATTAAAAGGAAAAATGCCTATTTACAATGGTGTTCCTGAGCATGGCCTATAACAAGGTCTCGGCTCTTCTATTCTACTCTCTACTCGCAGACTCTAACTCTTACCCCCTCTTTTTTTTTTCAAAAATGAGATCCCAAATCTCTTTTATTGGAGGGGCACTTCGATCTCTTCCCTCCAACCTACCTAACCTATTCAAATACATTGAATGGGATGTCTAGTATGCAATCCAGATCTACATCTCAGCCTTGCAAACATTAAAGGCCTACTTTATCTATAGCTTGCGCAAAGGCACGACTTCCTAGCTCAATAGCTTAAACATTTAATTACATTCAATTTTAAATCAAAATGAGGGCAGTGCCTCTCTTTATCTTTGAATGCATGCACTTGACGTGGCTGGCTGGCTGACGTGAGATGATGCTCTTGCATCACATCAACCTGAATCCAACGGTCCAGAATGATTTCATGATTCCAACGATTTTGAGTCCTCACTCTTCGCCACCTTTCTATGCCTAAGTCTCGAAACCTCGATGACTTCCATATCTTCACCACGTGTCCTCCACAATGGACGGTCCTGAATTATTTCCAGATTTCATAATCCTCAACTTCGGGCACGATGTTCTCGAACCCCGAATACCGAAATGTGAAGTACCCCCTTGTGTGCAAGAAGTTAAATTACACGCACCTCCTACAGATCTAATGACTATCACTATCTACACTCATATCCGATGACTCAGAACCATTCTCTCTCATTCTTCCCTTCCCACGTCTAGATGTGGATCTCAACGGTCCATATCTTCTCCTTTGCAGCTTATCTGATGACTACCGATGCTCCTCATCCTAAGCTTGCGTTTCTCTCAGACTTAGAAGATTTATAAGCGTCAAAGGTCTCATTCTTTGAATGTTCTCCTGCAAGCCATGTAAACCTTGGGTCTCGCTTGCATTCTAGAAATGCTATCTCTTTTGAGATTTGTCAACTTTTTTCTATTTCTAGGTGCTCGGCCTTTCTCCGTGTCTTCTTTCAAAGACTTTTCCTGTTCCTCCTGGAACACTTTCGGTGCACTCGATGTCCTGATCTTCCTCGAAAGTGAAACAAGTTCACTCTACGCTTTCTCCTTGTACTTCACTACCCTTCGAATGCTCGTCATTCAACACCTTCACCTGAGTTTTGGCTTATTGCACCCCTTGCACACGTCTTTTCCCTCCTTGAACTTCAACTTCTTCGACCTCAAAGTTTTGTGTCCCTTCTGTCCCTCAAAGAGATGCAAGTGTCCTCCTGGAAACTCCTGCTCAAGCATACCTTGCTTAGCCAACAGAGTGTTCAGTAATGTTGTGAGTGTATTCTCCTTGAAACTTACCTTATCTTAGAACTCGAAATATATTTCCTACTCAGGTGCACTCTATGCACTTGATCAATGCCCTCTTGGCAGAGCTTCATAGAATTCTCACAATTTTGTCTTCTTTGTGCCTCCCCTTTCATAGCCTTCACCTCCAGGGTGTTCAACAACCTTGATGATTCTCCCCTTAAGTTAATGATTCCTCTAGTATACCCTCTTGACACATCTTTGTCTGAGTTCCACAGAACTCATAAATTCACTCTTGCACTGACTTAAAGAACCCTTAGTATTCTGTAATGCGATCTCTTGCATGAAGCCACAAAGAACCATATTGAAACCAACAAACTTACAAATAGATATGAAAATCTATCTATCACCTGCAGAAAAAATCTAACATATATCTACAATGTTGACACATGAAAGAGATATTCATTCATAAACACACAAAGACTCAAGTGCAGAAAAAACTTCTCTTTGTATTAATAAGAATGCTCCTTCCAATATGGGTAAGCTCGGACTGCTATGGAGTCTCGACTCTGTAGTATATTTCTTTTATACATGCTAGCTCTGATGAATACAGATACAAAAAATATTTTTACAAAAGGGGGCTCCTCGAGCTCTTCCCTCCATCTCACCTACCCTCATAAATTACATTGAATTACATTCAATGGCTATCTACTCTGAATTGGATCTAGATCTCATCCCGTCAACCATTAAAGGTGACTCTAATTCTTCCCTGCTCAAAAGCACAACTTTGTCTCTCCCATCCTTACAAACATTAATTTTCATTTAATTACAATTTTAAATTTGAAAATCGAGAGGGTTGATGCCTCTCTTCTTCTTGAATGTGTGTTGTGACGTGTTGCCTGGCCGGTGCATGCTGGCTGAAGTGATGCTCCTGCATCACATGTAACGTAAATCACATTAATGTTGATGAGAGAAAATATTAGCAGTGTCATTATTGTAACAAATATTTTGAAATCGATATTTAATATGAGTATATTTTGAAACTATTATTTAATTTGGGTATAATGAGTTTTTAGGAATTATGACAAATTCTGTCAATCCATGACATCTTAAGAATTATGCAATTCCCTGTTTCACTATAGAGCATGTGAGAGTTTGTCATTATTTTGGGGCCATCTCCTAAACCCCCACTATGATGTGATTAAGTCTACTTGCAAAATATATGACACATATCAAACAACTAACAATCATCCCTACATCCTCTAATTTTCTTACAAGGAAATCAAACCTAGGAGTGAGATGAGTTTCACTTCCCCAAATATCATATCTTCTCAAAGTGAAGTTCAAATACCCTCAAGATATTGTTTTCAAACTCCTTAGCACGTCTTCCACAAAATAACCTTCCCAAAAGGCCATTATATCTTCATATAGACAATATAAATTAATTAATGTGACCATTTCTTCCAACTCTTGAGAGAATGGATCAACACCTATACCTGAACCAAATATTATGGAGCTAAAAAGTACCCATTAAGTATTCACTAGATATTCCTACTAAGTCTACAAAAATAAATTTCAAATCACCTAATAACTTTTCCAAATCACTCTAGATCTTTGTCCCTTCGCTTGCTTCTTGACTCAAGATCACATCAGGATTATGGAGATCCAAAATTATTTTAAGGTATTTGTTCTTTTAGGGGATACTGAAAACTCACATGTTAACTAACATGAAAACCATGGAAACAACTCCTCTGGGGTTTAGCACGATCTAAGTGCCTAAGTAAGAGTTTTTATCCCAAGACAAATCTCCCTTTTGTCTGTAGATTTTCTCTGTATAAAATTAGATTTCTCCTCTCCATAAGCTTATAACCTCCTTACCCCCTATATACTTAGTCCTCCTTCAATCCCGAAATTTATAGGCCATGTGGAAATTTTATACATCCGAGATCTAGCCAATTTCCCAAGCCACAATTTTGAGAACCCTCCTTACTTGAAAGTAAAGGAGTTGATTCCATATTCTACTAACGCAATTCATATTCAATATGTTTGTAGAGAGAAGTGTCCCCTTTAGGTTGCATTATTTTATCACATTATTATTTTCTCTTTTCCTTCTCTAGAAGATGCTACCAGATTACCTTTTTGAATTTGAGATTCCATTCCCTTTTTGTACAAATATTTCTCTTTAAATTTAAAGAAAATTGTTTTAATTTTGGAATTTTCCTTATCCATTAAACCTTAGAGTTTTCCACCTCCAAATACATTCTCTCCCACAACTAATTTCCCTAGTTATCCTTAGCATTCCTTTTGTCCAAACTTATCTCATGCATCCCTTCGATTTTTACCCACATTTTCTTTTGAGAATTTTCGTATAAATTTGATAGCTACATAACCATACTTGTGACATATAGCACACTATAATTACACACCCAAGTAGTGAATAATTTGATATTGAAACCAATTCCCCCTACTGGGAATAATTTCGAAGCACTCATTGAATAGCCAAGTAGTGAAGAACTTGATTCTTTTAATGGAACTATGATCAAATTCTATAAAGTATTGGAAAATACTATGTTGCTTTCATTTTCTTGACCTCAACTTTACTCTCGCAAGCATTTTTCACTATTTAATTTCCTTTATATACATGTATTGTTTTTACAAACAAAGCAAAAAGAGGGGCTTTTTCTAAGAAAATAGTGTTTACATTGAAGATTGACTAATTTTTGGTTATATGATGCAACTGAGAAGAATACATAAAGTAACAATATGATGTAAATGAAATGAATACATAAAATAAGAAAAAGATATGAGTTTGGAAATGAGCCATATTGCAATTGGTATTAGTATTGTGTACATTTCCTCGATAAACATGTGGTGGACTTCATGAATTCTAAAGATTTTTTATGATTTGGTGCTATATTGGTTTTATAAACAATATAAAAAATCATTGGATATGATACCAAAACCCAGATGGAATGTTATGTTATACACCATGTTTTATTAAGGATTGCAATGGTATATCGTTGACATGGTTATATTGTTGAGAAAAGCATATATAATACAAGTATGAAAATTCGTGGTTACTTCGTGTACCACAAATATACCACCCAACACGTTGTGTATCCAACTTAAATTTGAGCTCACGTTTTGATACATGATACAGTGGAATCGACCCAATGGTGATCACATTAAGTATGGTAGGTGAGTATTGACGGTAGATGTGTTGCAATGGATATTATACGTAACACGATATTGCCACATGGAAATTGATTTCAACTCAATATTACCAACATTCATTTTCACATGCTACACCACCACTTGATCACAATCATTTCTTTGTGGATTTGTTCCGATCTAGAGCTTTGCTCAAGATTTTCCCTCGCATTTGTATGTATGGAGGACGAAGGCTTGTGTCCCTCAAACCTGGTGATGTATTTTGTAATACGTCAACAAGCTAGAAACTGGAACTAAATATCCACACTTCACTTGCAAGGTAAGAACCTAGATACAGATGGATAATCATTCACAATTTTTTTTTTTTGGTTTGATTTGTTTTTTCAAATCCATCTTTGTCACTCTGTTTGGATGTTAGATTCATAATGAAGAGAACAATAGAAACATAAAGAAAATAATAGAAGCAATAAATAAATCATGATGAACATAGATAACTAAACAATGGTAGAAAAGGCATACTCTAATTCATCAATGCTTCTGTAAATAATCATGTACATAGATGTACATATATAATACAAAAGACCATAACTGCCATGTAACTATATAACAGTTAGGTTAAATTAACTAACCAACTAACTTATGATTAGTGTTTTAACATCCCCCCTTAATCATAAGTTCGTTCTTGCCTGAAAAAATGCCACTACTTGGCAATCACAAGTGTCAAGCGAATATTCAAAAGGCTGGCTGAAGATGCTCTCTAAACTTTGAAAAGAAAATAGCAGAAGTTGATGTCTTCTACTAAATTTGTGGTTTAAGGTGGATCACAAACTCATCTGGTGGTTTCAGGATGACCAAAAACTAATGTGGTGGTTTCGGGATGACCACAAACCAAATTTCTAGCAGAAGTTGATTTATTCTACTAAATGACATGGTTTAAGTTGACCATAAACTAACAAGAGCTCAAGGCTCAAAAATATGAAAATGTAACAATAAGAAATTCATGTCTTCTTCTCAATTGGTAGTTTTAAGATGACCACAAACCATATGAACAACAATATGTTCAGGAACAAGACTACATACTAGGACCTAGGTCGCATACTTGATCATCTGTTCATAGGCTCTAAATCAAACTTGGAACCTAACTCAACTAGTTCCCCCCCTGTCAGGGACAAGTGGTTCCAATTCCCTTGACCGTCATTCACAAGTATGACAAAGAAGAGATCCATCATATCGAACTGTCATCCGGCGGAGTCTGAAGACCTGAGATTCAACTCAGAAGACTACAAGAACTGGGCCCCAATCATACCCTAAATCATCAAATCTTGAAAAACATTCATGTCCATCATCTGTAGAAATATCTCCAATCAAGTATGACTGTACATGTGTATAAATATGACGATAATACTGTTCCAATAAATACGGCGATAAGATTTCTCCATCACAGTTAAGGGTAGTGGAATCTGGACACAGAAGGTAGGATTGGATGAGGAGAGGACCAGAGTTGTGGAAGAACATGAATGGAATGATTTTGTGGAGTACTGGAATGATGAAATGAGACGCTAATGGAAATAGTGTGTCCCCTCTCGAGAAAGGATTGTAATCAAATTATTCACGGGGTATAATCAATGGAGGATAAAACATAAAGTAGAACTTACAAAGAAAAAAACACACGACGGTTGTAAATGAGCACTCCACTATTAGGGTGGCGCAAAACGGGCCCATATACGGATATTCATACATGGGTTTAAGGGTTGAGAGAGCTCCATAATATATCTCAAATGACATTTGATAAAATTGTTTAATTTTGGCGACCACGATTTTCATAGCAATTTCAACATTTTTAAAATAGCATACTTTTGTTCTTCAAAACAGGATTTTATTTTTAAAATAACATATTTTTGTTCTTCAAAAATCAGGATTTCCATAATTTATTAAAAAATGAAGTTTCAATATAATATAACTTGTAGTTTAAACAATTTTTACATTAAAATTTTTATATTTTTATGACTTTGAAAAAATAAAATAAATATCTTATTATTATGGCTCAATTAAAATTTGATTTTTATGAGAAAATAGGTTTGAAAAAATAAAATAAATATCTCATTATTACTATTAAATGCTTACACCTATTGGAAATGGGTATATTTAATGATCTTTTAAAAATTCCAATAGTATGCTTATCAATTGAGGATGTTGACTCTTCTTAGTCCTTCCAAATCAATGAATAAGATATCATATTAATAAATTTCTAGCATTTTTTAATGCATGCAAGTCATTTCATATTCTCCATGAGAATAGTACCCAGCTTAATCAATTATGACCTTTCAAGAAAGTGGTGTAGACCATAATGAATTCCAAATTCCAAAAGTGGAAAACGTAATGAATTCTTCCATAAATGAATTCCCGCTATTGCTTCCATGTATCCCAAGGGAGCATTGAGTTTCAGAAACAAACCAGGGAAATACTTAGGCTTGAAACAATTGAGAAGCACTAGGCTAAATGGAAAGATGTAGATATCTCGGTCTTCAATTCACGACATTGGTGGACTTATGGGAATTAAACGACGACGTAATTCCTACACTTATGAGATTGATTACTTTTATCTGTTGGTGCTTTTGTTTATTTTAGATATTTTTATTAATGAAATAATTTAATAAATATTTTAGTAGAAAGAGAATATTGTTCATGTGTTTTCTATGTTATTAGTACACATGTGTATCATGTCATGTTTGTTATCTTTTTATAATTATATTCTATACATACTCTATTTTTATGTTATCTTTATGAACATAGCAACATTGTAATCTAACGAACATAATAACGCTGCAATGTGATGGACATAAATTGACGTCATAACGTGATGAACATAGGCATGTCGTCGGAACATAAACATACATTGCACTCCAGTGCACATCATCATATCAGTGAAATGTGATCAACATTTCCTCATGTTGCAATGTGACGCACTTATTCTAATGTTGCAATCTGACAAACAATTATAAGCATCACAATGTGTCGAACAAATTAACACTTCAATCTACCAAACATATTAACGTGAAAATGTGATGAACATATAATGTTCCAATCTGATGAACATATTAAAGTCTCAATGCGACGAACATAGTAACATTGCAATCTACCAAAGATAGTAATGTCACAATGTGACGAACATAGGCATGTCGTCGCTATGTGGATATTAGCATCACAATGCAACAGACATAAATAGAGGTTGCAATGTGTCCCACATAGCCCCGTCATTGCAATATGATGAACATTTCCTCGCATTGCAATGTGATGACATATCCTCATGTCACAATGTGACAAACACTTCCAACCGTCGAAATGTGAAGAAGATATGCAAACATCATAATGTAACAAATATTTCCAAAGGTTGCAATGTGTGGAACATATATGGATTTGGATTGGCATGTCATCGCATTGTGTCTCACATCACCTGATCGTCACAATGCGATGAAAATTTCCTAATGTTACATTGTGACACACTTATTGCAATGTCGCAATGTGACAAAAATTTCCAAATCTCGCAATGTGTTGAACATAGTAACGTTGAAATCTACCAAACATAGTAAAGTTGCACTATGAGGAAAAAATAACATTGCAATGTGATGAAAATATAGTGTTGCAATATGACAAACATAGTAACGTTGAAATGTTATGAACATAGTAACATTGCAATCTACGAAACAAGGTAACATCTTAATATGACGAAAATAGGCATGTCGTCGGAATGTGGATAGTAGTGTCACAATAAGACAAACATAAGTACATGTCACAATGTGAAATACATAAATAGATGTCGCAATGTGTCCCACATCACCCTGTCGTTGCAATATGGAAAACATTTCCTCGTGTTGCAATGTGACGCACATATCCTGACATCGCAATGTCGAAAACACTTCCAAACATCGCAATGTGTTGAATATGGTAAACTTTCAATGTACTAGACATCATAATGTCGCAATGTGAAGAACAGATATGGATGTTGCAATGTGACAAACATTTCCAAACATTTTAATGTGTCGAACTTCATAATGTTGCCATCTACCATGCATAGTAACATCACAATATGACCAACATATACAGACGCCCCAACGTGATAGGCATTTCCAAACATCGTAAGATGTCAAACATGGTAACAATGCAATATAACAAACATAGTAAAACCGCAATGCAACGAATATATATGGATGTCACATTGTGAAGAACATATACGCACATCACAATGTGACGAACAATTACTAACATCACAATCGGACGAACATAAATTGGCTTTTTAATTGGACAAATGCAATGCGATAGACTTTTACAAATGTCACAATGGGACAAACACAACCTATTGTTGCAATTTGATGTACACAAACTAATGTGTCGATGTGAAAATCATTTTCCGATGTCGCAATGTGACGAACATAACCCACTATTGAACTATTACAAAATTATTTTGTTTCCATATTGTGATAAACATAAACCTTCATCGTAATTTGATGACCATAACCTTATGATGTCAAGTGACAAACAAAATATAATGTCACATTCTGATGAACAAAATGTTATGTCAACATGTGATGAACAAAATCTGATTTGACAATGTGATGAACGAAAACTCATGTTGGCATGCGACAAACAAAACATGATGTCGCAATTTGAAAAACAAAATATGATCAACATTGTAATGCAATAGTGTCATAGTAAACTATAGTGAACATAATCAAGATGGCCCACCATAATTAGATCCACATGGTTAATGAAGGTCATCCATGGGCATGTTCAAGGATAATAAACATTGATCAACCATAGTCAACCATGGTCATGGTCAACCTCACTCAACCATGATGAAGGACAACCAGGGTCAACCATAGCCAACCTTTCCTTCCCAAAGCCAACCAATGTCTACCAAAGTAAACCATGGTCATGGTCAGCCATACTCAACCATAGTCATTTTCAATTCAGGTATTATTCTATTAATACTTACATAATATATTATTAATGTATTACTACTTTAGTAATGTATTTATTAAAAATGTATGAATTTGTTAATTAATTAAATTAAGACATTACAATTTATACATCAATGTCATTCATAAAATGGCTTACAATTTAAAAGAAAAATCTTGAGTAACGAAAGGTCGTAAACCACCAGAAGATTGGAAATTACGTATTATATCTAGATCTTGTGTATAAGTATTCAGAGACATGAGTTCAATGAAAGGAACGTTACCAAAACATCAAACCGTAAAGAAGTTATTACAGAGACAGACTTAATACGACTGACATTCCACACTTCCTTTCTACTATTAAATTCAAGCATTAGAGTTCATGAGTTTACCCGGTAATAGAGGAAGCCGGGAAGACGTGTAACATTGTGCCTGCCTTACGCAGAGTAGGAACACCATTGTTGTCGGTAATTATATGCAGAGAGACGTTATAGAGGTTAACTCAGAAAATCTTTCACGAAGGTGCACAAGCCAACCAAAGGAGAAATGGAGTATTAGATACCCAAGTTCCCTTGTATCGTAGATAAATGGTGACTGAATGCGTCGGGTCCTTGGGCCATGTGACTATGGACACCTGGTATATTCATTTTGGTCATAATGACCTAGGACCAATATCGTGCAGGAAAGCTCATAACTCCCAAACAGAGAATTCAATGTAGTTCCCAACCAGAATTAACTATGCATTGAATCGAGCCACTAACCTTGTTAGTGATAATCCTTGTCATGAAATTGAGTAGCTCCCACGATGGATAGTGAGATGCAAGGTGGTGACATGGTGTTCCAGGCAGGTTCCTAACCCCCACGTTAATATGTTTTTCCGAGTGACCCTTTTGTTGTTCAACTTGTGTATGTAAAGCCCACTAATTACTGTATTTAAAACAACTACCGTGACAGTTAGGGTGCGTGTTTAATTAGGTTTTAGTCATTGCAAGGAGGCCAGACACACGACAATTCACTCTTTAAACTCAAAATATGCGTTGCCTTGGACAACTATAGATATAAGAACCTTATTTTAATGAGTTTGCCTCTAATATACATATTTTAATAATTCTTGTTATTTAGAATTATAAGGGGTTGTAATAAAGAGAAGAAGATGGATTGTATGAGATTATCATAATGAACCCTGAAGTACCCCCTACACTTAGATGCGAGGAAGAGAGTACCAAGACTTGTTTGAAAGTGGGAATGTAGTGAAATTCTTTGGGTGGGTCCGTAGTAAAGGTTAGAACTTTGTAGGCTAGAGTTACTTTAGGCCTTATGGACATAACTAGTCCACGGTGTTATGAAGAGGCCACACTTTAACCTGATATGAAAAACATTAACACATGTTTTGAGTAATAATAATCAACACGAGTTCATGGAAAAGGTAATCACCCTTTTCATTTCTTGATAAGTACATGTCGTATTCTGACTGTAATGTTTTAGGTGTAAACATATGAGGTATAACATAGTAAAGGAGTTTTAATGCACCTAGCAATTTTTTTTTTAGTTGGAAATTTTGGGGTACATTACAATAGATCCTTCAGAAATAGTGTCAAACCAAGCCATAAAAGAAGTCACTCATCTGGAGGTGATACCTTTCAAATCCATTCTCCCAGATATGAGTCTTTCATCATCGATGTTCTATATAATAAGTTTCTCATAAGATGAGATCTCCCATCGAAGCAATTCCATACCGCGATAAAGGAGTGAGGGATGTGTTTAAACACATGTTGTTCTAGGTATCACCCCATAGTGGGAATAAATATAATGGAGTCTACATAAATTTATTATTATTATTATTATTCTTATTTTTATTTTTAATGTTTTATTATTATCTTAATGTGCTATGTTACATGAACATATCTTACATACTAGTGTGTAAAATGACTCAACCATAAAAGAATTTTTTTGTGATTTTATTTTTGGAAAACCATACTATTAAGATAATTGAGTGGTAGTTTGTAAATAAATAAATTATTGTTTCAAACAAATATGGTTAAATATTAAATCATTATTTGTTTCCTAAATCTAATAAAAAAAATTCTAAACTAACAAAAAGGATTCCACTTTTAGACCCCAAATAAATTCTAAACGAGAGGAAGGGTTCCACTTTTAGTCTCATTGTCTACAATCTAATTAAATAGACTTTATATGTTGGATAAGTGGAACCTAAGACGACTTTAAATGTAGGGGAATTCCATTAATTTGAACTTGGAACAAAAATATGAATATAATTTAGCCGACTTTATATTATAGGGGAATTCCATTAATTTCAACTTGTCACAAAAATCTAAATATATAGAGTTAGCTTAAGTGATCAATGGAACTCAACAATATCATTCAAATTCAGAAAAATTGAAATACCAAAAAAGAGAAAATTGACTAAATGGGTTGTTCCACGAAAAGCATTGGAGATGTGGAACTAGCAGTGGCTGAAATCGGTTGTTCTAGGAAAAGCATTGGAGTTGTGGGAAAACAATGCAAGATGAAGGAGACAACGACGTCCTTCAAAGCTCAGGCAAGATATGTTGTAATTTCTATATCTAGTTGTTGTTGCTGCAATTTTTTAATACTTATGTTGGATGTATTTTGTAAATTTGTATGGCAGAAAATACAGATTTAATAACCAACAAATACATATTTAATAACTATGCGAAGATGTTGTTCTGGGTGAAGTAGTTTCTTGATTGTGTAGATTACCATGGAATGAAAGGCCACTTCTGACTATATTAAACCAAACATGGTCTAAATTCATTACTGAGCGTTTCCCAGTCTATGACGTAGCATTTCACAACCATCCAAATATTTGTTAAATATAATGTAACCTCAACAGGCTGACTGTACACTACCAGGTGTCCTGGCCAGCTGTACTTTCTATTCTTGATTTGCTTGAGCCTATTTATCTCGTCTATTTCCCTTTGCATAGGACTACTACTTCATGATCTTCTTCATTAACTCTTCTCATTGTACTCTTCTTCATATATTCTAATATATTGTTTTCTATTCTATTCTTTTCTCTCTGCATTTCTTGCTTCGAAATTTATCATGGTATCAGAGCTTCAACAATAAGCCTCTTCACATAGGTTGGAGAGCAACACAATCCTCAAATAGCGCAGAGCTTCACAGATCTTGAGAGAATGCGACACAGTCTTTTTCACAAGGATTGGAGAGTTGTTCGTCATACTCTTGAAAGATCCTCGCAGGAAACTTCCATGAGGAAGTTGTCCACTCATATGCCCAAAAGATCATCGTAAGAAGCTCATGCGATGTAGCAGAGCGTACTACGCTCGAAAGTTTCAAGGAGAAAAAACATGAGAAGGAAGCAAAGACTAAGAAGGAAGAAACAATAAAGATTCTTGTTCAATTTTCAAAGAATCATCAAAGATTCACGAAGAAGAGCTGCAGGACGCAGGAAAATTTGAAGAACTCGAAGAATTCGTTCAAATTCGTGAAAGATTGCTGCAGAATGCAGCATCATTTAAAGAATTTTGGAAATTGCTCAAATCTGTTAAAGATTGTAGCAGACAACGCCAAGATTTAAAGAATCCGTGTATTTCTCTCAAATCTTTGAAAGATTCACGAATCTTTCTTCCACAGGAGAAAAGAATGCATCTCATGTGAAAAGAACAGTCATTAAGGCTGTAAGATTCGTCCTGCGAATGGATCCAAAGGGGAAACCAATTCAGAAGAGACGAAGAGAGCATGGACAAGATGAAATAATTTCAGCCGTCAGATCTTGCGCAAAGGAACAATAGTAGTTGGATCAATGAGAAGGTGCACGAGGTTTCATCCTCTGAAGCGCACAAGAGAAATTTCAACTTGTGAAGTCACGAAATCCCGAAATCATTTGGACCATCCATCAAGAGACACATGGTGAGATCTCGGCATTTTGCTGACTCACAAGGTGTAAAGGTCAGAAGACTGTCATGAGAATTTGTGAATTGCGAAATCACGAGTCATTCTGGATCGTTGGATCGTAAAAGATCGTGAGTCGTCGATCTTATCCCATCGAAAAATTAGTGATCGGGAATTGGTTGAGCAAAGGAGACTGCTCTCCAAAACTCTGATATGCGAAATCCCGACATCACAAATCATGAAATCCAGAAAAGATTGTGAGCCATCCATCTCAGAGGACAGGTGGAAACATATCCAAGTGCCATCATTTCGACATTTTAGAGTTCGGGATATTGAATATCTTGGTGAATAAAGGTCACGACACTCCACAGAGAAACCCGAAATCCCAAAAAGATCACAGTCGTCCATTCATTCAGACACGTGGCAGAGATTGAGGAAACCGTCGACATCTCAGCTACCGGGGTTTCAAGTTGACAAAGGATTTGGAGTCGCAAGTCACGAAATTGAGAAATGACGAGGATCATCCATTGTAAGGGGATGCATGGAAACAATCTATGCCTTCGGGGAAAGTCCCAAAAGGAAAGTGCCATCGGCATTTCGCAAATCGGCTTTTTAGGAGTCGCGAGACCAAGAGATCGCGTGTTTGAGTCGTGAAACCCCGAAAGCGACTGCGGTCCTATCAGGAGAGTTCATGTGGACCAGAGGTATAGCCCAAGGGGCTAACTGAAGTTAACACCATTTCAGCAAATCGACATTTCAGAGTTCGCAGTTTCGAAAAATCTGGGACAAGACGTGAAATAACGAATCGCGAAATCCTGATAGGATATGAACTGTCAAATCACAGGAAGATCTGGACCGTTGAATTGTCCAAAGGAAAATCTCGACATTTCGACAAATTAAAAGACAAAGAACAAGAAAATCCCATAGCACTTTAACATCAAGGCGTGTGGTCACATTGCATGGTGACTAAGGCCAAATTCAAGGCCGATAAGCTCTCTTCAGCCATCGGCAAATTGTCTTTTTGACGATTGGAGGTTGGAGAGATAAGAGATCGAAGGACTCATATAAAAAAGTCCTGACGTTAGATTCGCGAAGCCAAAAAACTCGCAAAATCTTGAATGCAGAGTTCCAAAGTCACTGCAAATTACACGTAGGAGACAGTTAAGTAAGAATTTATTTTTTTCTGTTTTGCTGAATTCCTTAAAAGATGGCGACATCTAGCAATTTAGGACCAACACAGGGTCCGATTCTTCTTGGAAAGAACTATGAGTTATGGTCTCCTCGAATGAGATCCTTCTTGCAAGCACAAGAGTGTTGGGATCCAGTGGATCATGGATATGTGGAACCAGATCTAGAAGACCTATCCACCATGACTAATCAGTAGAAAATTCCTCAAGCAACGCAGAGAAACAAAGAAAATAAAGCTAAATTTTGGATTCAAAATTCTGTGGATGACTCGATTTTTTCAAAAATCACAGGCTCTGGTATTTCAAAACAGGCTTGGGACATCCTTAAATCTTCCTACCAAGGAAATGACAGGGTCAAAACAATTAAACTGCAAACCTTGAGAACGCAATTCGAGACTCTAAGGACGACAGAGTCCAAAAATGTGGATCAGTTGATGACCAGAGTCATGGGCATCGTGAACCAGATCAGATTGACTGGTGAAACCATCACTGATCAACGCATTGTAGAGAAAATCCTCAGAAGTTTACCAAACAAATTTGAAATGGTTGTAACAACAATCCTTGAATCCGAGGATCTGTCAAGTTTTTCAATAGATGAATTAATTGGTTCTCTGGTGACACATGAGACCAGACTGCATCTCACAGATGAGTCAATCTCCAATGCTTTCAAAACTCAATTCTCCTTCAGCAGAGGGAGAGGCAGAGGAAGAAGTAGAGGTCACCAATGAAGAGGGAGCAATCATAGTAACCCTCACTCCAGTGGAGGTAATAGACAATAGTATCTGAATAAAATTTTCCAAGGTCAAAGACAACAACAACAAAATCAACATCAGAATTTCCAGCCTCAAAGAGGCAGAGGGAGAAGATCAAATGACAAAAAAAGCATACAATGCTATTACTGCAAAAAGTATGGGCACTATGAATATGAATGCAGGAAGAAGTAAGAAGATCAAATCTTGGGCAGAGCACATGTGTCAAATCACATGGGAGAAAACTTAGGAGGTATGTTTCTTTCGTACCACAAGACTGAACAATAACCTAAAGATCTCTGGTTGCTGGACAATGGATGCAGCAATCACATGACAGGTAACAAAGATTTACTTTCATGCATTGATTCTTCAATATCATCTTATATTACACTTGGAAATGATTACTTAGTCAAGGTTCAAGGAAAAGGAACTGTTCCTATTCTTACTAAATAGAATATAAAGAAAGACATAAACAATGTCTATCATGTTCCAGATCTAAAGCATAATTTTCTAAGTGTAGGACAACTCATTGAACATGGATATAAGGTACTTTTTGAGGGAGCATCTTGCAAGATATATGACAAAATACCAAGAAGAAAATTAATTTCTGAAATCCATATGAGTCTGAATAGGATGTTTCCCCTTACCCTCATAACTGCAAATCTGATTCAACCATATGCACAGAGTGCATCCACCCTGAATGAAACTCTACTTTTGCATACAAGATTTGGACATCTACCATTTAAGAGTCTAATTATTCTTTAGAATAACTCCATGGTCAAAGGTCTTCCTATCTTTAAAGAGCAAATTCCCCCATGTGAGTCTTGCATACTTGGAAAGCACAAGAGAACTAGTTTTCCACAGTCTTCCAATCAAGCCAAACATCATCTTGAACTTGTTCACACTGACCTATGTGGACCAATGCAAACAGAGTCAATAGGTGGTAGCTTTTACTTTCTAACTTTTATTGATGATTTCAGCAGAAAAATATGGATCTATTTTCTCAGACACAAGTCTGAAACTTTCACAAAATTCAAAGAATTCAAGGAAAAAGCTGAAAAACAGAGTGGAAAATATATCAAAGCACTCAGGTCAGATGGAGGAGGAGAATACAACTTCAAAGAATTTGCGAATTTCTGCAAATCACAAGGCATTTTTATGCAAACAACAACCAGGTATACTCCACAACAGAATGGAGTGACTGAAAAGAAAAATCAAACAATAATGAATATGGAAAGAACACTTCTTAAAGAGAAAAGTTTGTCAAATACTTTTTGGGATGAAGCAGTAGCATGCCCAGTTTCTCTCCTGAATAGATCACCAACCACAAGTCTAAAGATGAAAGTTCCCCAAGAAGCATGGAGTGGGACAAAGCTAAATGTTGCACATCTAAGGACATTTGGATGCATAGCATACACTCACATACCTTTCGAATTAAGGAAGAAACTTGATGACAGAAGTGAGAAATGTATTTTCACTGGATATAGTGAAACATCTAAAGCTTACAGGCTTTACAATATAATCACCAAGAAATTAATTCTCAGCAGAGATGCAAAATTTCTAGAAAATCAATTCTGGAATGATTCAGAAAATCAGCAAATGGACAGTCAAAATTCATTGCTGCCAAGTTCTGAAAACGCAGAAAATTTAGGACAGCAAGTACCTCAAACTATTCTTCCAAGATTGCAGGTACAAACACAACCTGAAAATTCTCAGGATAACTCAACTTCCAACAGAGAATCATTCTCTGAATCACAAAATCAGAGAACTCGAAGTTTGAGAGAAATCCATCAACAGTTGGATGACTTTGAACAACACAATCTTTTTTCTTTAATGTCATGTCAACCTACATCTTTTAAGGAAGCAACTAAGGAGACACATTGGGTTCAAGCCGTGAACCAAGAAATTGACTCCATTGAGAAGAACAAGACATGGGATCTTGTTGATTTGCCAAGTCACA